>ONZH01019683.1:600000-923692 GCA_900303285.1 Rhinella marina | reverse complement strand
AAAATTATGTGGAGGCCCAAGAGGGGAGACCCTCTTAAAAATTATGTGGAGGCCCAAGAGGTGAGACCTCGTAAACATTTTTGCGCAGGCCCAAGAGGTGGAGACCTCTTAAAATTATGTGGAGGCCAAGAGGTGAGACCTCTTAAACATTTTGTGGAGGCCCAAGAGGTGAGCCATAAATATAAAAATTTTTCTGATTTACGGACCAATTCTACGGCGGTTAAGGAGGAGGAGGAGGAGGTGGAGGAGGAAATGGCACTTCATACACATGGCACTTCACTTTTGGCTGCTTTCCACTGTTGGAGAAGCAAAGTCCGGGTCAATCCACTTGCTGTTCATTTTGATTAGCGTCAGCCTGTCGGCACTGTCGGTTGACAGGCGGCTGCGCTTATCGGTGATAATGCCCCGGCAGCGCGGAACACCCTTTCTGATAGCACGCTTGGCGGCAGGGCAGGCAAGCACCTCCAAGGCGTACAGGGACAGTTCCAGCCACGTGTCCAACTTGGATTGCGAAGACCCAGTACAGTTTGTTCTCCACTATCCGGACAACACGTGTGTCCCGGGAAAAGCAGCCCAGCATGAAGTCAGCCATGTGTGCCAGACTCTGAATAGGTATGACGTCACTGCCCCCACCAGAAGGATCACTTGCCATTTCCTCCTCTTCCTCTTCCGCCTCCTCTCCGCCCCATCCGCGCTGAAACCAATGGGACGCGCACAGCCTGACTGCTACCCTCGCCGCCAGCATCCTCCTCCTCTTCCACAGCCACCTCCACGTCGTCCTCCTCCTCCTCATCCTCCTCCTCCTGCAACTGCCACCGTGAAGCAGACAAAAGTGTGGTCTGACTGTGTAGCTCCGTTTGCGTCTCCTCCTGCCCCCGTCTCCTCTGTGTGCAATGCGTTCTCCCTTATTGCGATGAGGGATTCTTTAAGGACGCATAGGAGCGGGATGGTTACGCTCGGCCCTGCTGGCTGTGGCCTCACTTCTCTGTCTGAACTGTCCTCTGCCTGTGGACATCCTCTGCCTGTGGACATCCCTCTGCCTGTGGACATCCCTCTGCCTGTGGACATCCCTCTGCCTGTGGACATGCCTCTGCCTGTGGACATCCCTCTGCCTGTGGACATTCCTCTGCCTGTGGACATCCCTCTGCCTCTTGCTGCCTTTTTCGGTGCTGCGCAGACCACCACCTCTCCACTGCTTTCCTCGCTGGACATCACCCTGGACCGGGTCAGTATCGGACAGTACAAAGCGGTGGTACATTTCATACTCCAGCCGTGGCCTGTTTTCATTCTCCCAATGCCTTGAGACATGTACTGAATGTAAATGAAGGTGTTGTAATCGCGTCTCTCTGTGACATAGCTCGATACTATCAACTGCCATTTTTATTTTTAACTTTTTTTTTTTTTTAGCGAACAGTTTTTTTCAAACTTACTGATGTTTTCCAGTCTCTGTTTGGAAACTTTCTATGACTTTTTTCGTACTGGGTGCATTTGGTATAAATATGCAGAGAGTTATTTATGGTTTAATCGCAGAACGATGCAAAGGGAAAGCGTCGTCTAAAGGAGAATCATTTACCTCAGATAATTCAACCAGCAACTATGGCCCCCAACAGCATTTCCGCGCCCCCGTCCTCGTCCACGTCCTATTCCGCTAGCCCCCTCCGCATTTTATTTTTTTTGGTTACAATATTTTGCCTTCACAGCCGTGAAATAATTTTGCAAGAGAACGCACAGTACAGTTGCCAATTATAAGGCCTAATATTTTAGAGTTCAAGGTACACAGCCGTGTACTAACTTTTCAGACGGTGGGTATTAACACCAGGTATTTAAAGAATTTTGCAAGAGAACGCACAGTACAGTTGCCAATTATAAGGCCTAATATTTTATAGTATAATTATGTGGATGCCCAAGAGGTGAGACCTGTTAAAAATTTTGTGGAGGCCCAAGAGGTGAGCCATAAATATATACATTTTTCTTATTTACGGAGCAATTCTACGGCGGTTAAGGAGGAGGAGGAGGAGGAGGTGGAGGAGAAAATGGCACTTCATACAGATGGCACTTCACTTTTGGCTGCTTTCCACTGTTAACCTCTTAAACCTTTTGTGGAGGCCCAAAAGGTGAGACCTGTTAAAAATTATGTGGAGGCCCAAGAGGTGAGACCTGTTAAACATTTTGTGGAGACCCAAGAGGTGAGACCCGTTAAAAATTATGTGGAGGCCCAATAGGTGAGACCTGTTAAACATTTTGTGGAGACCCAAGAGGTGAGACCCGTTAAAAATTAATGTGGAGGCCCAATAGGTGAGACCTGTTAAACATTTTGTGGAGACCCAAGAGGTGAGACCCGTTAAAAATTATGTGGAGGCCAAGAGGTGAGACCTGTTTAAACATTTTGTGGAGGCCCAAGAGGTGAGCCATAAATATATACATTTTTCTTATTTACGGAGCAATTCTACGGCGGTTAAGGAGGAGGAGGAGGAGGAGGTGGAGGAGGAAATGGCACTTCATACAGATGGCACTTCACTTTTGGCTGCTTTCCACTGTTAACCTCTTAAACCTTTTGTGGAGGCCCAAAAGGTGAGACCTGTTAAAAATTATGTGGAGGCCCAAGAGGTGAGACCTGTTAAACATTTTGTGGAGGCCCAAGAGGTGAGACCTGTTAAACATTTTGTGGAGACCCAAGAGGTGAGACCCGTTAAAAATTATGTGGAGGCCCAATAGGTGAGACCTGTTAAACATTTTGTGGAGACCCAAGAGGTGAGACCCCGTTAAAAATTATGTGGAGGCCCAATAGGTGAGACCTGTTAAACATTTTGTGGAGGCCCAAGAGGTGAGACCTGTTAAAAATTATGTGGAGGCCCAAGAGGTGAGACCTGTTAAACATTTTGTGGAGGCCCAAGAGGTGAGACCTGTTAAACATTTTGTGGAGGCCCAAGAGGTGAGACCTGTTAAAAATTATGAGGAGGCCCAAGAGGTGAGACCTCTTAAAAATTATTTTGAGGCCCAAGAGGTGAGACCGGTTAAAAATTATGAGTAGGCCCAAGAGGTGAGACCTGTTAAAAATTATGAGGAGGCCCAAGAGGTGAGACCTCTTAAACATTTTGTGGGGGCCCAAGAGGTTGAAACCTCTTAAACATTTTGTGGCAGGCCCAAGAGGTGAGACCTGTTAAAAATTATGTTGAGGCCCAAGAGGTGAGACCGGTTAAAAATTATGTTGAGGCCCAAGAGGTGAGACCGGTTAAAAATTATGTTGAGGCCCAAGAGGTGAGACCGGTTAAAAATTATGAGTAGGCCCAAGAGGTGAGACCTCTTAAACATTTTGTGGAGGCCCAAGAGGTGAGCCATAGACATATACATTTTCTTATTTACGGAGCAATTCTACGGCGGTAAAGGAGGAGGAGGAGGAGAGGTGGAGGAGGAAATGGCACTTCATACAGATGGCACTTCACTTTTGGCTGCTTTCCACGGTTGGAGAAGCAAAGTCCGGGTCAATCCACTTGCTGTTCATTTTGATTAGCGTCAGCCTGTCGGCACTGTCGGTTGACAGGCGGCTGCGCTTATCGGTTATAATGCCCCCGGCTGCGCTGAACACCCTTTCTGATAGCACGCTGGCGGCAGGGCAGGCAAGCACCTCCAAGGCGTACAGGGACAGTTCCAGCCACGTGTCCAACTTGGAGACCCAGTAAGTGTAGGACGCCGAGGGATCGGGGAGGACAGGGTTACGGTCTGCCAGGTACTCCCGCAACATCCGCCGATACTTGTCCCTCCTGCTGATAGCGGGCCCCGCAGTGATGGAAGTTGCACGAGGGGGTGCCATGAACGTGTCCCACACCTTGGAGAGTGTTCCCCTGGTGGCTGTGGGCCTGATGGATGTTGTGGGACTCTGGGAGACCCTCTCCTCTCTGCCGCCAGCGATGGTGGGTGGGAAAATCTCCATCATGTTCTGCACGAGTTCCCTCTGGTATTCCAGCAATCGATTCGTCCTCTCCTCTACCGGAATAAAAGAGGAGACGTTATCTTTATACCGGGGGTCCAGGAGTGCGAAGACCCAGTACAGTTTGTTCTCCACTATCCGGACAACACGTGTGTCCCGGGAAAAGCAGCCCAGCATGAAGTCAGCCATGTGTGCCAGACTCTGAATAGGCATGACCTCACTGCCCCCACCAGAAGGATCACTTGCCATTTCCTCCTCTTCCTCTTCCGCCTCCTCTCCGCCCCATCCGCGCTGAACCAATGGGACGCGCACAGCCTGACTGCTACCCTCGCCGCCAGCATCCTCCTCCTCTTCCACAGCCACCTCCACGTCGTCCTCCTCCTCATCCTCCTCCTCCTGCAACTGCCACCGTGAAGCAGACAAAAGTGTGGTCTGACTGTGTAGCTCCGTTGCGTCTCCTCCTACCCCCGTCTCCTCTGCGTGCAATGCGTTCTCCCTTATTGCGATGAGCGATTCTTTAAGGACGCCTAGGAGCGGAATGGTTACGCTCACTATAGCGTCCTCGCTGCTGACCTTCTTGGTGGACTCCTCAAAGATACGCAGTACATCGCATATGTCTGCCATCCATGGCCACTCGTGGTTGGCAACTGAGGGAGCTGAGTTGGAGGCACGCGTGGATTCATTATCTGGTACTCCATCAATGCTCTCTGCTGCTCACACACCCTGGCCAACATGGAATAGGTGGAATTCCAGCGAGTCGGCAGGTCGCACAACAGCCGATGTTCAGGCAAATGGAGGCGTTGCTGGAGTTTTTTTAAGCTAGCAGCAGCTACAGTTGACTTCCGAAAGTGAGCGCACAAGCGCCGCACTTTCACCAGTAGCTCTGCCAGGTTGGGGTAAGTCTTCAGAAATTTTTGGACTACCAGATTAAAAACGTGGGCCAGGCATGGTACGTGATTGAGTTCGGCAAGCTCCAGAGCCGCCACCAGGTTACGGCCGTTATCGCACACGACCATGCCTGGTCCTAGCTGCAGCGGCGACAGCCACATCTCCGTCTGCTGCAATATGGCGTCCCTCACCTCTGGGGCGCTGTGCTTCCTGTCGCCCAAGCTGATGAGCTTTAGCACCGCCTGCTGACGTCTCCCCGCGCCAGTGCTGCAACGCTTCCAGCTAGCGGCTGAGGGAGATGTTAAGGCACAGGAGGAGGAGGAGGAGGAGGAGGAGGAGGGGGGTTTATCAGAACCCATGCTGGCAATCTTGGGCGGGGGTGGTAGGTAGGCCGTCTCTGTTTGCGACCCCGTCACCGCCTCCACTACATTCACCCAGTGTGCCGTCAGAGAAATGTATCGTCCCTGGCCGCAAGCGCTTGTCCATGAGTCGGTGGTCAAGTGGACCTTTGCGCTGACTGCGTACCTCAGGGCCCGCCTGATGTTACGCGACACGTGCTGGTGCAGGGCGGGGACGGCACTCCGGGAAAAGTAGTGGCGGCTAGGGACGGAATAGCGAGGTGCGGCAGCCGCCATCAGGTCGCGGAAGGCCTGCGTCTCCACAAGCCTAAACGGCAACATCTCCAGGGCCAGCAGTTTGGAGATGTGGCAGTTTAAGGCTTGGGCTTGGGGGTGACTCGAGGCGTACTTCCGCCTGCGGTCGACCGCCTGCGAGATGGACAGTTGTTGGGACGAGGAGTGTGAAGGTGCAGGCGAAGAGGCGGGGAAGGGGCGGGGGAAGGGGAGGCTGAAGGAGAAGGCCCCAAAGTAGCAGAGGCAGAGGCAGAGGCAGATGTGGAGGTGTCCTGGCTGGAGGTCTGGACCGCAGTGGCAGCACACAACAAAGGGGAAGAGGCAGTGGCAGCAAGACCGGGCGCAGTTTGTATTGCGTTTGCTCTCTCCCACTCAGCCCAGTGCTTGAATTCCAAGTGACGCCGCATGCCTGAGGTGGTCAGATTGCTCTTCTCAGAGCCCCTACTCAGTTTTGAGTGGCAGAGTGTGCAAACCGCGCTCAGTTTGTCATCCGCACAAACATTAAAATATCTCCACACCACAGAAGTACGAGGCCTCGATGGGGGAGCTTCGCGCGACTGGCCGCTGGCGGGAACAGCTTCGGCCCTGCTGGCTGTGGCCTCACTTCTCTGTCTGAACTGTCCTCTGCCTGTGGCCATCCCTCTGCCTGTGGCCATCCCTCTGCCTGTGGACATCCCTCTGCCTGTGGACATGCCTCTGCCTGTGGACATCCCTCTGCCTGTGGACATCCCTCTGCCTGTGGACATCCCTCTGCCTCTTGCTGCCTTTTTCGGTGCTGCGCAGACCACCACCTCTCCACTGCTTTCCTCGCTGGACATCACCCTGGCCAAGTGGGGTCGGTCATTTCGTCATCCACCAGCTCCTCTTCCACTTCCTCACTCTGCTCCTCCTCCTGCCCACTGGACATTCCAACAGCCTCCCTTGATGGCAACTGCGTCTCATCATCATCATCGCTCATGATAACAGATGCTGGCTCAGGGTCCACATCAGCAGGAGATGGCGAAAACTCCAGTGTTTGGGCATCACTACAAACAAATTCCTCTGCTAGCTCCTGGGATTCTTCCGGCACATCTGAAAAAGGACCCGAAAAGAGCTCCTGGGAGGGGTCAAGGGTGGGATGACTCTGTTGGCCAGGTGTGGAGGAAGGAGGGTCAGAGTGAGACTGTGTGGATGACTGGCTGGTGGACAACTGTGTGGAAGCGCTATCGGCTATCCATTGCACCACCTGTTCAACCTGCTCAGGCCTCAACAGCGGTGTAACCCGCCCCCTGCTTAACTGTCCCATAAAGGCAGGGATTCTGGATGAGCGGGATCCTGGCTGATCCTCACCAGCACACATTGTATCCCCACTGGCTCAACAAGGCCCCCAACAGCATTTCCGCGCCCCCGTCCTCGTCCACGTCCACGTCCTATTCCGCTAGCCCCCCTCCGCATTTTATTTTTTTTTTGTTGCAAATACAATATTTGGGTATATAATTAGGTATGTGAAATACTTTAGCAAGAGAACGCACAGTACAGTGGCCTATTAAAAGGCCTAGATATTGTATATTTCAAAGTACACAGCCGTGTACTAACTGAACAGACGGTGGGTATTAACACCAGGTATGTGAGATAATTTAGCAAGAGAACGCACAGTACAGTGGCCTATTAAAATGCCTAGATATTGTATATTTCAAAGTACACAGCCGTGTACTAACTGAACAGACGGTGGGTATGTACACCAGGTATGTGAGATAATTTAACAAGAAAACGCACAGTACAGTGGCCTATTAAATGGCCTAGATATTGTATATTTCAAAGTACAAAGCCGTGTAGTAACTGAACAGACGGTGGGTATTTACACCAGGTATGTGAGATAATTTAACAAGAGAACGCACAGTACAGTGGCCTATTAAATGGCCTAGATATTGTATATTTCAAAGTACAAAGCCGTGTAGTAACTGAACAGACGGTGGGTATTTACACCAGGTATGTGAGATAATTTAACAAGAGAACGCACAGTACAGTGGCCTATTAAATGGCCTAGATATTGTATATTTCAAAGTACAAAGCCGTGTAGTAACTGAACAGACGGTGGGTATTTACACCAGGTATGTGAGATAATTTAACAAGAGAACGCACAGTACAGTGGCCTATTAAAATGCCTAGATATTGTATATTTCAAAGTACACAGCCGTGTAGTAACTGAACAGACGGTGGGTATTTACACCAGGTATGTGAGATAATTTAGCAAGAGAACGCACAGTACAGTGGCCTATTAAAATGCCTAGATATTGTATATTTCAAAGTACACAGCCGTGTACTAACTGAACAGACGGTGGGTATTAACACCAGGTATGTGAGATAATTTAGCAAGAGAACGCACAGTACAGTGGCCTATTAAAATGCCTAGATATTGTATATTTCAAAGTACACAGCCGTGTACTAACTGAACAGACGGTGGGTATGTACACCAGGTATGTGAGATAATTTAACAAGAAAACGCACAGTACAGTGGCCTATTAAATGGCCTAGATATTGTATATTTCAAAGTACAAAGCCGTGTAGTAACTGAACAGACGGTGGGTATTTACACCAGGTATGTGAGATAATTTAACAAGAGAACGCACAGTACAGTGGCCTATTAAATGGCCTAGATATTGTATATTTCAAAGTACAAAGCCGTGTAGTAACTGAACAGACGGTGGGTATTTACACCAGGTATGTGAGATAATTTAACAAGAGAACGCACAGTACAGTGGCCTATTAAAATGCCTAGATATTGTATATTTCAAAGTACACAGCCGTGTAGTAACTGAACAGACGGTGGGTATTTACACCAGGTATGTGAGATAATTTAACAAGAGAACGCACAGTACAGTGGCCTATTAAAATGCCTAGATATTGTATATTTCAAAGTACACAGCCGTGTAGTAACTGAACAGACGGTGGGTATTAACACCAGGTATGTGAGATAATTTAGCAAGAGAACGCACAGTACAGTGGCCTATTAAAATGCCTAGATATTGTATATTTCAAAGTACAAAGCCGTGTAGTAACTGAACAGACGGTGGGTATTTACACCAGGTATGTGAGATAATTTAGCAAGAGAACGCACAGTACAGTGGCCTATTAAAATGCCTAGATATTGTATATTTCAAAGTACACAGCCGTGTACTAACTGAACAGACGGTGGGTATTAACACCAGGTATGTGAGATAATTTAGCAAGAGAACGCACAGTACAGTGGCCTATTAAAATGCCTAGATATTGTATATTTCAAAGTACAAAGCCGTGTAGTAACTGAACAGACGGTGGGTATGTACACCAGGTATGTGAGATAATTTAACAAGAAAACGCACAGTACAGTGGCCTATTAAATGGCCTAGATATTGTATATTTCAAAGTACAAAGCCGTGTAGTAACTGAACAGACGGTGGGTATTTACACCAGGTATGTGAGATAATTTAGCAAGAGAACGCACAGTACAGTGGCCTATTAAAATGCCTAGATATTGTATATTTCAAAGTACACAGCCGTGTACTAACTGAACAGACGGTGGGTATTAACACCAGGTATGTGAGATAATTTAGCAAGAGAACGCACAGTACAGTGGCCTATTAAAATGCCTAGATATTGTATATTTCAAAGTACAAAGCCGTGTAGTAACTGAACAGACGGTGGGTATTTACACCAGGTATGTGAGATAATTTAGCAAGAGAACGCACAGTACAGTGGCCTATTAAAATGCCTAGATATTGTATATTTCAAAGTACACAGCCGTGTACTAACTGAACAGACGGTGGGTATTAACACCAGGTATGTGAGATAATTTAGCAAGAGAACGCACAGTACAGTGGCCTATTAAAATGCCTAGATATTGTATATTTCAAAGTACAAAGCCGTGTAGTAACTGAACAGACGGTGGGTATGTACACCAGGTATGTGAGATAATTTAACAAGAAAACGCACAGTACAGTGGCCTATTAAATGGCCTAGATATTGTATATTTCAAAGTACAAAGCCGTGTAGTAACTGAACAGACGGTGGGTATTTACACCAGGTATGTGAGATAATTTAGCAAGAGAACGCACAGTACAGTGGCCTATTAAAATGCCTAGATATTGTATATTTCAAAGTACACAGCCGTGTACTAACTGAACAGACGGTGGGTATTAACACCAGGTATGTGAGATAATTTAGCAAGAGAACGCACAGTACAGTGGCCTATTAAAATGCCTAGATATTGTATATTTCAAAGTACACAGCCGTGTACTAACTGAACAGACGGTGGGTATGTACACCAGGTATGTGAGATAATTTAACAAGAAAACGCACAGTACAGTGGCCTATTAAATGGCCTAGATATTGTATATTTCAAAGTACAAAGCCGTGTAGTAACTGAACAGACGGTGGGTATTTACACCAGGTATGTGAGATAATTTAACAAGAGAACGCACAGTACAGTGGCCTATTAAATGGCCTAGATATTGTATATTTCAAAGTACAAAGCCGTGTAGTAACTGAACAGACGGTGGGTATTTACACCAGGTATGTGAGATAATTTAACAAGAGAACGCACAGTACAGTGGCCTATTAAAATGCCTAGATATTGTATATTTCAAAGTACACAGCCGTGTAGTAACTGAACAGACGGTGGGTATTTACACCAGGTATGTGAGATAATTTAACAAGAGAACGCACAGTACAGTGGCCTATTAAAATGCCTAGATATTGTATATTTCAAAGTACACAGCCGTGTAGTAACTGAACAGACGGTGGGTATTAACACCAGGTATGTGAGATAATTTAGCAAGAGAACGCACAGTACAGTGGCCTATTAAAATGCCTAGATATTGTATATTTCAAAGTACAAAAGCCGTGTAGTAACTGAACAGACGGTGGGTATTTACACCAGGTATGTGAGATAATTTAGCAAGAGAACGCACAGTACAGTGGCCTATTAAAATGCCTAGATATTGTATATTTCAAAGTACACAGCCGTGTACTAACTGAACAGACGGTGGGTATTTACACCAGGTATGTGAAATTATTTAGCAAGAGAACGCACAGTACAGTTGCCAATTAAAAGGCCTAGATATTGTATATTTCAAGGTACACAGCAGTAGTGCCAAATATAGTTTGGTATGTAGCAGAGCACCTAATACACCACTAATGCCTCTCTCTGTCCCTACTCCAGCAGCTATCCCTGAATACAGCAGCCGTTCTCTGTAAAGTCTATATTGTAGTAAAGCTATCACTGAAGTCCACTGTAGTAGCCCTGATAAGGGCTTTTATTCACGCTCCTGCCTGTCCAACAGCTAAAATCTGTCTCTCCCTTCTCCAGCCTCTGTCCCTGACTAAGTTCACGCAGCATATGCGTACGAGCAGGAAGAGCTGAGTTTTTAATATTCGAGGTCACATGGTTTTTCCAGCCAATGCATGTAGACGCTGTTTTCGCGCTGCCAGCGTGCTCAGCGTGCCTGTCATACCCCCCCTGCATGTTGATTGGTGGAAAAAGAGCGCCAGGGAAGGTGGGAGGGGAAACGAATTCTAAGTGCGCCATCGCCGTTATACTCGATTGAAATCGAGTGTGCCGAATATCGTAGTATTCGATCGAATACCAGCTCGATCGAACACTACTCGCTCATCTCTAGTTATTAGATCTCCCCTCAGTTGTCTTTTTTTCTAAAGTGAATAACCCTAATTTTGATAATCTTTCTGGGTACTGTAGTCCCCCCATTCCAGTTATTACTTTAGTTGCCCTCCTCTGAACCCTCTCCAGCTCTGCTATGTCTGCCTTGTTCACAGGAGCCCAGAACTGTACACAGTACTCCATGTGTGGTCTGACTAGTGATTTGTAAAGTGGCAGGACTATGTTCTCATCACGGGCATCTATGCCCCTTTTGATGCAACCCATTATCTTATTGGCCTTGGCAGCAGCTGTCTGGCACTGGCTTCTACAGCTTAGTTTGCTGTTCACTAAAATTCCTAGGTCCTTTTCCATGTCAGAGTTACCCAATGCTTTACCATTTAGTATGTACTGGTGACTTGCATTATTCCTTCCCATATGCATAACCTTACATTTGTCAGCGTTAAACCTCATCTGCCACTTTTCTGACCAAGCCTCCAGTCTATCCAGATCCTGCTGTAGCAGTGCACTGTCCTCCTCTGTGTTAATTACTTTACACAGTTTAGTGTCATCTGCAAAAATTGATATTTTACTATGCAAACCTTCTACAATATCATTAATAAATATATTGAAGAGAATAGGACCCAATACAGACCCCTGTGGTACCCCACTAGTGACAGTGACCCAATCTGAGTATCTACCATTAATAACCACCCTCTGTTACTTACCCACATACAGACATTTTCTCCCAGACCAAGCATTCTCATTTTGTATACTAACCTTTCATGTGGTACCGTGTCAAACGCTTTGGAGAAGTCCAAATATACGACATCCATTGAGTCGCCGTGGTCAAGTCTAGAACTTACCTCCTCATAGAAACTGATTAAATTGGTTTGACATGACCGATCCTTCATGATCCACGATCCTATTTATCCTATAACACGTCCACTTGAGATTGTGGCGCTATTTTCAATGGGACTGTATTTTTTCTGTGTATGCGTATGACCCTTCCTCCCCCTATTGGTGGATGTTTGTCGGTTTTTGGCACATACTATACTCGAAGAACATAGCTCACCAGTCTGACCAGACATAGAATATTGTGTAAAACTTTGGCTACCTTTATATAAGAAGAATGTAGCTAAAATACAACTGAAAACCAAGGCAACCAAGTCAATTAAGGAAATGGGTGGACTGCTGTACCAAGATAGATTATGAAACTTGGGGTTATTCAGTTTGGAAAAAAAACTGGCTAGGGGCGATCTAATGACACATAAATCATACATACAGTATATGAGTGGACCATACAGAGATCTTTCTAATAATGCTTTTACTCTTAGGGCTGTAAGTATCTATGTCGAGAGGAAAGAAGATTTCACTGTAATCCAAGAAGGGGGATTCTTTACTATAAGAGCAGTGAGACTATGAAACTCTCTTCCAGTGGAGGCTGTGGTGGTTGATACACTGAACAAGTTCAAGATGGCCATACAGTAATTAATAGTTTCACCAATTATGGGTACTAGATTACTAGAGATAGGAAGGTGATCCAGGGATTTATTCAGATTGCCATACTTTTTTCTTATCTTTTTTTTCAACCTTAACAATGTAACTATGTAATATTGCCGTGAATGTGGAATAGGACAAGATGAGCTTCGGCATCTCCTGAGGGACTGTCCTAAGCTAAATAAATATTAGAAGAACGTACTGGATGCAGTAAAGAGTAGGGATGAGTGAAGCCGTGGAAGTTCAGGTCGCTGGGTTAGGCCAAACTTCAGGTCAAAGTTCGGGTTCAGGACCCGAACTTGACCCCGAACCCATACCCCATTCAAGTCAATGGGGACCCGAACTTCACTTTATTATTTTCCGTTATAACAGAAAATAATAGCATTCTTAAGACAGGATGCAAAACAATATGGACATTTAGCGGTACAAAAAATAAAACACAACTCACCTCGTCCACTTGACTGCACTGACGCAGGATCTTCTATCTTCTTTCAGCAGGACCTGCCAAAGGAGCTGTGATGATGTCACTTCACTGAAAGTTCGGTTCGAACTGCCACCTGCATCATGCTACTGACGATATCATGCCACTGCTGCGACCTCCCGACCATCATAAGGTTGCTGCTGCCTCCATCATACTGCTTGGTCTCCCAAGCCACTTTATATATTTATTTATTTTTTATTCCATAACACTGTGTGCGTTTAAACCTCATCTGCCCCTGATAAATGACAATTTTGGAAGCTTTGGAATATGAAGCAGCATAACACGTGCTGGCATGGTGTGTTTTTAAACACACTGTATGTTAACGTCGTCAAACATGCATTTACTCACAGCTATGTATGTCAAAGTCACTCAGACATCATTTAATAGAGCATGGGGAGGGAAAAATTAATAAAAATTAACAAAATGAGATTTAAAATAAAATAAACTAGTTTTCCTAAAAATGAATAAGAAGGAACCAGAGACAAATCAAAAAACAAGCTCAGCAAACTTCAAAGCAAAAGCAATAGGTACAAGGATACAGAGGATTCTGTATATGCACAGGGTTCTAGCTGTACCTGTTAACTAAAGAGCAAAAATCATGAAGGTGAACTAATCATAAACTGCTCCCTAAATTAACCAAGCTGACAAAGGTGATCATCTGATCTTGAGATTTAGTGTAAGGCAGTTGTATAGCAACTTCCCCAATGTTTGTAAACAGGAGAAGATGAGACAATAGGTAAATCACTGCTGTTCATAACAACAAGGCTGTTAGTTGCTACATAGAATACACAGTATAGCCCTATATCAAATCCACATTTTACAAAATATCACTCGCTTTTACGGGCTACCTTCCAGCCACAGTGAGACCAAGAAATGTTGCTAGAGGAAGAAAGAAGTAGAATATGTTCCTACAAATGTGAGGTGGGATACTTTATAGAGGTTGGGATCCTGATGAAAGCATGCATTGCTTCAGACGTGATGGGATGGTTATAGCATCACAATAGCGATAGGTACATGAGCAGCTGTAGAGGTGATAAAGGAAACATCCTATCCATAATGAAAGAGGTGCCCCTTTACAGAGCATGGTGATAGTGTTATAAAAAGGCTTTTCTGCAGTAAAGTAGTAACATTTTACTGGTGGATATAAATGAAATGTATGACAGGTAAAGGCCCGATTATTGTTCTAAAAGTGAAATGGGGGAGACATGTTACAGAACTGAGGACACACAGGATGTACTATACATATACTTTCACTACTTTGTGTACCCTCGCTGCGTTGTATAACATTAACAAAAAATTGTTGGAGCCCTGTCCAAGTAATTGCTTCCTAAATACAGTAATTGTTTTACATTATTTTTAGATTAGTACTATTGGTTGTGGTTCTTGCAGCTTTATATAAATTAGATTTTTTTTGTAATTCTGTGCGTTAATTTAACCTTAAATAAGGCACATGAGGACATAAGGACATCTAACTGAGGATAGCGGAAATCTAATGTTTATTGGTTTCCTCCACCATATCTCCCTTTAACTTAGTCTAGGAAGAAAAAAGAATATTTGGAATACATCCTGATAAAACATCCTGTCAGCACTTCCTGCACAGGTAGATGAATTTTTTCTACACTTACAACTCTCTGGGGTCTATGATGTGTTCTCATTGTATTTATCAAAAAAACAAAATTAGTTGTGCCTTAACACATAAGAGGAGATTTCAAACTCCTTAAACACTTTTTGAAAGGCTTAAAAAAATATTCCAATTTACTAATCTTTCAAGTTTTGCAGAATTACAATACCACAAAGTATGAACATTACAGTACAAGTGTTTACTTTACCAATCAGTTCCACACAATAGTACCATGTTCCAAAATAGCCACATTTCAAGAGCTGACTGGTCTTCTTTAAAGTGGTGGTCCAAGCTATATAAATACATATTTATTCAGTCAGCACTACTGCTAAGGGATTGCTCACACATCAGTTATTTGATCAGTTATTTCCATCAGTTATTGTGAGCCAAAACCAGGAGTGGAGCCTCCACAGAAATCAGGTGTGTAAAAGGAGATATTAATTATTGGTATTTTGGGGCGTACCAATAATTAATATTCATAAATAGGCAAAAACCCGCTTCCGCTAGTTCCGCCTATTTATGCCTAAGTGCTGCTCTATTGCCTTTCACACGACCTAAAAGGGACTCAAAGTACACGTTATAAAACAATAAACACTGCACACTGTATTATAAATAATAACAATATTTATTAATTATTAACAATACAGTAATAATCCCTAACTACACTACACAATCCCGTTAAATCCAACCGCAATACTAACTAAACAAAACACTCACACTTATAGCAGCCCTCCCCAGCCTAATCTAAATTACTGTCCCTGGGAACAAAAGGGGTTAAAATACAGTGCAATGCAACAGGGAATAACAAGGGGTTTTGGCAGGGAAGGGGTAAATTGGCAGGGGTTAAATGGTAGGGCAAGGGTTAAATCTGAGGAGGGGTACAGGGGTTCACAGGGGGTTATTGTCAGGGCTGGGACTGGAGCAGGGGTCGTTGGTGGTATAGGGCAGGGGTTCAGGCACAGCACCAGGGGTTAAATCAAGGGTTCCAGGGGTTGCAGGGCAGGGATAAATCCAGGGGTAGCAGGGCAGGGCAGGATCAGGGCAGCAGGGTTGCAGGGGTTAAATCAGGGAATGAAGGGGTTAATCATTGGTGGGTCAGGGTTACTCAGCCATCCAGGGGTAATGCTCGTCTCCAGGGGGTTGCTCGTCGTCCAGGGGATGATTCTGACTTGCTCGTCGTCCAGGGGATGACTCTTCTTTGGGGAGGCACGGCTCAACTGAAGAGCGCAGCGCGATCGGGTTATTTAAACCCGGTCGCGCTCGCTCCCGTGCTCCCGCGAGCGAGCGCGCCGGCAGCTGTGTGCACGAGCGCCGGCGCCGTGCTATGACGTCACCGCGCCGACGCGCGCTGTTTCCCGGGCGGAGGATCTCTTTGATCCTCCGCCTGGGGAGCGCTTTGTATCTCCGGCGCTTGTAATTACAAGCACCGGAGGTACGCGCCGGACAGAGACAGGGAAACCTATTGTTTCCCTGTCCTGTTAATTGCCCCCAGCAGCGCTGAGGGTAATTAACAGAAGGGACAGAAGATCATATCGATCTTCTGTCCCTTTTTAGTACCTGGGACTGGACTAATTAGTCCAGTCCCATGTCTCCAGCTATCCCCAGCAGATGGCCATTGTCCATCTGCTGGGGGCTATGGGGGGGCACCCTGGCTATTACATGTATATAGATACATGTACATAACTGGGGATCATGTACATGCATCTATATACTTCTGGAGGATATTAGGGATATATATATGAGAAAAGGGGGCAGTAAGGGGGCACTATTAATATTAAGGGGTATTATATAAGAAAGGGGGCATTAATATAAACAGGGGGCATATAAATATATATTAAGGGGTATTATATATAAATATAGGTGCATGCAAATGGGGCTCATGCACACATATCTATATATATATATATACATATATATATACCTACAGTTAGAGCCCCTGGTGGATGTGGCTTCAGGCCTTCGTGGCCGTGGGGCCACAGACCCTCAATTTGGGGCCACCCATATATGCATATACATATGGGTATATGCATATATTGTAGGCGGCGCCCACACTTCCTTCTACAAGGTGTAATGAAAAAATTTGCACCTGTCCTGTGTTTTTGACCTGCACCTGATTTTGGCTCACAATAACTGATGGAAATAACTGATCAAATAACTGACGTGTGAACAAGCCCGAAGGCTAGTTTCACACGAACGTTTTGTTTTGCGGTCCGCAAATTGCGGATCCGCAAAGAAAAAACGGATGGCATCCGTGTGCATTCCGTATTTTGCGGAACGGAACAGCTGGCCCCTAATAGAACAGTACTATTCTTGTCCGTAATACGGACAAGAATAGGACATGTTCTATTTTTTTTGCGGGGCTACGGAACGGGCATACGGATGCGGACAGCACACAGTACGCTCTCAGTATTTTTTGCGGACCCATAGCAATGAATAGGTCCACATTTTTCAGAGCCCGCAAAAAATACTGTTGTGTGAAAGAGGCCTCAGTCTGAATGGTGCTACAAACCCACCAAGTACAAATAATGTTCAAAATATGGAAAAAAATGATTAAGTCTGGAGATCCAAGCAGATTTAAGTCAAAGGAGGGGGGCACCTTGTCCAAGCTAAATTAATATTTCCCAGAAGCAGTAAACGTGATAAACTAGCAAACAAACTCATCTTTACCACTTCCCCTCTGCTGTGTCCTACGTTGTACCCCAGTCCCCCCTGCTTATGTTTTCCTGGCTGCAACTGTGATGTCCCATACACACCACGTAATCGCTGAAGCCAATAATTGACTGTAGCAGTGATGTGCAATAAGACCACTGACTAGCTACACAATTCTGAGGTGTCTATGGAACATCATCACTGCAGCCAGGAGAATGATGTCAACACCGCAGGAGCAAAGCACGATGGAGCAAGCAGCAGGAGAGAAAAGTGCCAGATTTAGTTTGGACAACCACTTTGAGGGTGGTCATTCCATCCCAGTTTGATATGCTTAGTATTCCTCTACAAGTTTTAGTTTTGCACTGGATTTCAACAGTACCAACTGTCCACTATTCACATGTAAACTGAAGATATATATATATATATATATATATATATATATATATGACAATATTTATTTTTACCAAACATTCTTTCATTTTGCCATTTAACAATTTTTTGGGTAAGAGTAAGGCTAGTTTCACGCTAGAACTGTGGGGGTCTGACACCAGGCACCCCCACTGATCAGCTGTATGAGGAGACAGC
The DNA here is from genome assembly GCA_900303285.1 of Rhinella marina. NCBI lineage: Eukaryota > Metazoa > Chordata > Amphibia > Anura > Bufonidae > Rhinella > Rhinella marina. The sequence goes on along the minus strand of ONZH01019683.1, from coordinate 905,797 downwards.
ATGCACCATGTACACATGCCATCTCCCTTCTCTCTTCCTGCTCTCCAATGCTTTGCCATAGACATAACAGCAGCGAGCAGGAAGAGAGAAGGGAGACCGCACATACGCACTGTGCACAACGTCTCATCACACAGCTGATTGGCATCACAACCTTGTCGATCTGATATTGATGACCTATTGGGAGGGGAATCTTTAATATGAACACTTGTGTCTTGAGATTTATCTACATTGTCTATGCCAACCCTTTACTGGAACAGGAGACAGTGATGTAAAAGTACCAAAAAAAAATGTTGCTACATTTGTGTGCAAATAATCCCATAACGCAGGGGTAGGGAACCTCCGGCTCTCCAGCTGTTGTGAAACTACAACTCCCAGCAAGCATACTCGCTCTGCTCTTCTAAGAACTCTCATAGAAATGAATGAAGCATGCTGGGAATTGTAGTTTCACAACAGCTGGAGAGCCGGAGGTTCCCTACCCCTGCCATAACGTGTCAATGTATGACTTTTTGAAGCCAGAATTCTGGAGTGCAAGGCGTAATAATTTCCCCTCTGTGTCTTTTCAATTGTTGTGTAAGCTAACATTGGTTCTTATTTCAATTCCTAGGAGGTGGTCCACAAGGGATTATAAGGACAGATGTGATGTGCCTAGTAATTGTGGCAGATTAAAGTTTACTTTTACTCTGTCTGATAATGGGAGAAGATGCCTCTTCTGCTTGGTGATACTGTAGCTGATACTGACCACCACCCACTCCATGTATGTATGTACTCAGATTATGCCACAGCTTTTTTGTAAATAAGGAGGAGTAAGTCATATAGTTTAGTTATTTAGTTTCTAGGTTAGAGTTTAAAGAGGTTGTCTGGGTATTTAATATTGATGACCCATCCTCAGGATAGATTAGCAGTATCTGATCAGTGTGGGTCTCACAGTTGGCACCCGCACAGATCTACTGTTTGAGGAAGCTGCTGCACTCAAGTCAACACTGTGGCCTCTTTGCAGCTTACCAAGCACAGTGCCATCCATTGGATAGCGTCTGTGCTTGGTATTTCTGCACCTAGGCCAGGTGACTGATCAATGTAATGTCACAGGCCTAGGAGGTCACTGGAGTGCTCCGACCTCTTCAAACCAGCTGATCCTCAGGGGTACATGTTGATGACCTTTTTTTGAGGATAAGCAATCAATATGACAATTGAGGAAAGCCCCTTTAACTCCTTGAAATTTGAATTAATGCTGATATTATTATTGTTGCTCAATTAAACTTTAAAAAATAAAATACTGTAACCAATTTATTTACCCACTTAATTCTATCTTTATTAGTCAATTATTTAAGACATGTCTCCTATTATTGCTTTTTTGCTTGGTATTGTCTAAAATCTAATTCATGTCTGAGCCCTAGTACTGTAGAAGAAGTTAAAAGTTAAAGAGTCACTGTATTTTTTACACATTTTAATTTAATAGAGAATTGTGTAATTAGTAAATTTCAAAAACATTTCATTTAAAAAATCTGCCTGCATTCACCAGAAAAAAAGCTATAAAATCATGGCCGCTAGGGGGTCTCACGTCCACCTAACTTGCAGTCCACTGCCTATTGTTAGGTTACATACATCTCTAGTAACAAAGTCACAGAAGACGAGGAAATGAGGATGTGTCAGCTAGCTAACATCCTGAGCCTGATAGAAGAGCTGCTTCTAAAGAGCAGATAAGATCCTGTGTGTCTGTAAGTGTGATCTATAGGAAAACAAACATAATACAAAGTAAGAAAAGCAAGGTCATTGCATACAGTATGTGCAGATTCCACAAAAGGAGATGCCCACTGCTTGTGAGAGAAATGGATCTAGCTGTGCAAGTGAAACAGAGAATAATATGGCTTTTGGGAAACCCAAAAAGATGTGTTCCTTCATAGTTATGATTCTACAAAAAAGCACTGCCTTTTTGCAAACTTTTTTTGAAAACTCAAGTATGCTTTATGTCTGTGTCCACCAGTATTTACTTGAAGGGGCTATGACATTGATGACAGGAACACTTGCAGCTCCCTCACTGTGCTGATCAGTTTGTACCGCAGTTAATCAAATATTGTTAACTTGTACTTATGATATACCACTAAAGTCCTAAAGAATCACCTTTAGTGTGAGTCTATTACATGCAATGAACTGTTTTCCTGTGTGTCTGTCTATCTGTCCTCTAGAGAAACTGTGTAGGAAGAACAACACAACACAAACAAATTTCAAATATCCCCTAAACCTAAAAATTCTCTCTCATTCTTCCAGCATTGTGTCATCATGCACTATTGCAAAATAGTGATACACTACTTAATTTTCCATACACAGTCAGCAATTAGGATTGAGATTACAACTGCTGCGTTAATTGTAATTTATCAATGGCTGAACTAGAAAGGGTTAAGTGGCACTGTGCCATACCTCACACTAACTGTATGGACATCCCTTCCACTGACAGGTGTAATTATAAAATCAAAGCCTCGGTCATCTCCGTAGGCACCTCTACATGCTATAAAGGAAGCTTACAAATGAGTAATCATTTCCAACAACTCACAACGGCACTCACAGCAGGAAAGTGTAAGAATCAGAGAAAGTTTAGGCCGAGGAGCTGATTAAGAGAAAGATTCCTCTCTGTCAGGGGCAGGAATTGTACAAGTGTCCCCAGGAGAATAAATTTTCACCTGAAAGCAAACTGCATTAGGAGCACCATACAACTGTAGAAATAAGGACAGCGATCTGATTAGGAACAAATGCTAATTTACACAAGGGCTCCTGCTGAAATGAAACCACGTTTACCACTGGGCTTGTTAATTTGCACCGGACACCATTATCTCCAGCCTGATATACGCGCAAGGATTTCACGTCATTATCTGCTGTTCAGACTTTCCATCAGATACGTCGGCAATGTTACAAAATAACAACATTGAGATGTTTTGTATCTTCTTTACTTTTCAGCATAGAACCAGCTTGGTTCCCAAGTTTCAATTTACACGTCAATCTTGCAGACTGGGTTCCAACGAATAAAATAGGGTGCTCCAGTTTTAACACATTTCAACAGATACTGGTTTAACATAATAAACAGTTTGCCAATGTATTGGTTGTATTGACTTTTCTTCTTCCTTATTCCACATTTCTCTCTTTATTTTCTATTTCTTTTTTTAACCTACTGTTGGAAATGTTGGTCAAATGGACAATACATACGTCTACAGACTGGATCCCCAGTTGACTGCTCTGTATACTGGTTGTAATCACATGAAGGGGAGCAGAAGTGAACAAGGGTGTAGTGAGGGGAAAAAGTCCAGACAGGACAGTTGACCTGGGCACAGTTAGGAATGTGGTGGCGCAGGGGAACAAGCTGAGTAACCTGTGGATGTGGCAGCTGCCAGGTACACTTATATACAGGTGATCTGTAATGGAACCAGGCAGCTGCCACAATGCCACATTGGCTCCTTTAATAGATGTGTTCTATCTATCCGATGCCAAATTACGAGTATCCCACCACCAGGATGCCACAACCTCTGGCCTGTATACATAATGATGCGACCAGGGGCATAGCTAAAGGCTCATGGGCCCTGGTGCAAGAGTTCAGCTTGGGTCTCCCTTCCCTTAGTGCTTTGTGGCCAGGGGCAGGGAAGCACATTGCCTTCATGGTGCCTGAGGAAAACATTGAAATGGCACCTCACTCCCCCCCCCATGCCAAATTCTCCACTTAACCCCTTCCCTCCAGCCAGAGGTGTAACTTGACCACAGGGCTGTGGAGTCGGAGTCAGTATCCGTTTTGGTGGAGTCGGAGTTGGAGTCGGTATAAAATGGACCGACTCCGACTCCAAAAATATATAATAAATTGGTAGTTCAATATAATAAATTTAGTTCAATGCAGCATGTGCTGAATATATTTTCATAAGAATTTGGGAAAAATGATGAAATGTCCTATAAATGTCTGTTCTATTCCTGAACTAAGGATGTAGGCTTTCAGTTGAGATGACTGTGTGCTGTCCTTTATGTAGATGCTCAGTAGTGAAGCTCCTCCGCTACAGATCAGAGGGAAAAGGCACTGAGAAGGAATGGCTGCACTCATCTCAGTTTTCTCACTAGTTACAAAGCTTAGATTTGTATTTTCTAAATACAGTGGTCAGTAGATTTTACTTTAGTCATGAACTATAGACAGTTCAGCAGGTCTCTCACTGTACACAGGTTTCTATGGTAACTTGCAGACCAGAAATACTGTTATCTGATTGGCTGAGAGCAGTGAAGAATGATGGGACTGAGCTCTGAGTGATTACCTGCAGTAAGCAAAAGGTAGAAGTGTTGTGAGGACTGAGAAGCATGGCTTTACCTGTAACTGTGTTAGAGATCACAATCTCCTGCTCTGTCAGAGTAAGTTAATATGTGCTAATAACTACTGGAGACCCACCCACAGCCTGAGGAGACAGATTGAGTGCAAACTGCCTGTCAGCGAGTGAATCAATATGTTCAGAAAACCCCATTCAGGCAAGTACTTCTTAGTATATCTAAACTTTCAACAAACTGATCATAAATCAATTGTCCAGTGCATGTTCTCGCTGTATGCTTTATGTTTTAGTTTGCTTTTCCTCTGATGTAATACACCTAGGGCCTTATGTTTGAAAACTGTCTAGGTGTAGAAGTTTCTTTGTTGCCCACAGAAACCAATTAGAGCTCCCCTTTCATTACATATAGTGCTCTGGACAAATGAAAGGGGAACTGTGATTGGTTGACCTAGACAGTTTTCATACATAGAAGCCTGATACTGAACGTTCAGAGTAAAGATATCCACTAAAACATATATTACAAACTTTTTTTGTCATGAGATATCTGTACTATAGATTAATGGAAAGTTTGTTTATGTTTAATCTTATTTTATTAAGTTTTCAAATAAAGAATATAACAAAGCAATCTACAGGTATCATCATTTTGTTACAGCACAAAATTGGAATCTTCTTAAGAATGAACTGTGTAAAAATTGCTATACATCGTTTTCCTATAATAATGAGAATATCTCTTTTCTATTGTTCCCAGACTATTCCAATCTGGTTAATAATGTCATCACTTATTACATTTGGTAATCATATTAACAATGATAAGTACAGAGAGAAGAAAAAAAATAGAAAGAGTAAAGAAGGGAAGGGGGGGGGGGAGAAAAAAAATTTAAAAAAAAAATATACATATATCTTTCCCTTATATATTCACCTACGACTCCTTCTAGCCCTCTACTACCCATGTTTACTGGTTCTGCCACTCAGAAAACTTGATCTTGAATTCTTCTGACTCCACATATATGATCCAAGGGCTCCATACTGCTAGATATGCCGAGGTACGCTCATGTGCCTCTGCCACTAACTCTTCTAATCTTTGAATGTTTTTGAGTTCAGCCAACCATTCACCCGGAGAAGGCACTGTAGTGGATCTCCAATGTCGAGGTATAACCATACGTGCAGCAATCAGCAAGTGCCTCAGAACCCCTTTTTTAACCTTTGCCACTGTCCCAGGTATGAGTGAAAGTAAAGTACACTGTGGTGTGTTTTGAATCGTCTTACCAGAGTAATGTTTGTAGATTGTCAAGACGCCTCTCCAAAACTTTTTAATGGCTGGGCACTCCCACCAAATGTGTAGCATGGTGCCTCTGTCCCTGCCACACCTCCAACACGTCTCTGGTACTGACGGAAACATCAAGTGCACCCGAGTTGGACAATAGTACCAACGTGAGAGAATCTTATAATTTTTCTCCTTAGCTTGCCATGCCATGGACATATTGTGAGTCAGTGCACAAATCTTGGTAATCTCTACATCAGAGATGACAAAGATGGTATAGGGTTTTCTTTAAGGATGCTGTTCTTAACAAATGCTTGCAACTGGTTAAATTCCAACCAACAGAGATTAGTGTCTATTCTTCTGGTTTGTAATTGTTCTTTAGTGATTAATTTATCTCCCTCCAGCACATCTTTCAGTCTAGGAGCTGCTTGAGCGTCCCATATCAAGAACCTACTTACTCTACTTCCTGGTTGAAATCTTGGATTTCCTATGATGGGTGTCATTCTACTCTATCTTTCCAGATGTCAACCATCTGTCCCATACTGTAAGGGTGTGTGTTGACAGTAAAGGGGATCTTCCCATTATATCCCTCTCTTCAGGCGCTAGCCATGGTGCAGTGCTCAGATCCCAAGGTGCAACTTGCGCTTCTAGCTCCACCCATTGTTTCATCTTGCTGGACTGTGACCAATCCAACATTCTAGCAATTACCGCTGCTTCATGGTATAGCTTAAGATTTGGTAGGCCTGCACCTCCCTTATCTTTTGATTTCGTTAGTGTTTCTTTGCTTAATCTGGGTCTGCAAGTGCCCCAGACAAATTTTGTCATGGCTCTCTGTAATACCTTAAAATAACTCGCCGGAAGACATATAGGCAAGGCCTGAAAGAAATATAAAAATCGAGGGAGTATGTCCATTTTAATGACATTCATCCTCCCAAACCAGGAAAGAAACCGAGTGCCATATGACTGTAGGTCCCTTAGGGTTCTCTGCTGTATTGGGATATAATTTAGTTCTATTAGCTTATGTAGCTGGTTAGGGATCTGTAGACCTAGATAGGTTATGCTTTCTTTCTGCCATTTGAACCTGAAATTTTCCTTTAGCAAAGATATCTCCTGCTCAGACAATGAGATATTCCAAGCTTCTGTTTTACTGATGTTGGCTTTAAAATTACTCAGGTTCCCAAATCTCTCAAACTCCTTGAGTACCATGGGCAAAGACATATGTGGGGTGGAAATATATAATAAAAGATCATCCGCAAAAAGGGCTAATTTATGGTGTGAGGTACCTATCTTCCAACCCATGATGTCTGGATAATTTCGCAAAGCATTAGCTAAGTGTTCCATTGTCAAAATATATAATATGGGTGACAGTGATCACCCCTGTCTTGTGCCGTTATGTATGGTTATTGGGTCTGAAAGAGCTCCATTGACCTTGATTCTCGCAGTCGGATGAGTGTATAAGGCCATTACCTGTGCCAAAAATCTAGGACCAAGGCCCAGTTGCTTTAGTGTAGCCCATAAAAACTTCCAGCTCACTCTGTCGAATGCCTTTTCGGCATCGACTGACAGCAGACATCCAGGAATGGCCTTCCTCTGTACTTGTGAAATCAAGGTCAATGTTCGAAGCGTATTATCTCTTGCCTCTCTCTGTGGGACAAAGCCCACTTGATCCCTGTGTATAAGCTTTGGAAGAGCCTCTTTCAATCTGTTGGCTAAAAGCTTGGAGTATAGCTTAATATCACAGTTGATCAATGAAATGGGGCGATAATTGCTACATATGGTGTGATCCTTATTAGGTTTGGGAAGGACAGTTACATGCGCCTCCAAAGCCTGTCTCTGGAATTGGCATGAAGGTGAAATACAGTTAAATGTATTTACTAATAAGGGAGCTAATTGTGTTTGGAATGTTTTATAAAAAACAGCAGTGAACCCATCCGGGCCTGGACTTTTCCCCGCTGGCTGCGAAGTAATGACAGCCTTGACCTCGCCTTCTGAGAATGGTAGTTCCAGTTTCTCCCTAAGTTCCGAGGGGATTGTTGGCAATGCTGTCTCTTCTACATAATCCTCCAATCTAGCCTGAAAAGCTTGATCCTCCATTGTGGTGAATCTATTTTTAATATCATATAAGGTACCATAATATTTATGGAATTGCTCTGCTATAAGTTTAGTGTTATGAACCTCTAAACCTTCTGTTGTTCTTACTGATCGTATGTAATTAGTAAGGAATCTAGTGTGTATCAGTCTGGCTAAGGCCCTGCCACATTTATTGGCATGTTCGTATAGGAAGCTCTTATAATGCTCTTTGCTCATAGAGGCTTTATCTGTTAATGCGTTCTTCAAAGATTCTCTAGCTTGAGCTACTTGATTTAGCAGTTCCGGAGTAGGATTGCCTTTGTGCTCTTTTTCTAGGGCACTCAGTTTTGTGGCAAGCTGAAGTATCGTAGCACCCTTTTGTTTTTTAATTCTGCTTCCCTGCTGTATCAACACCCCCCTAAGGACACATTTAAGTGCCTCCCATTTGTATGGAGCCACCGTGTCATCCCTCTCGTGATCCGAGATGAAGTTGTTTATGGCGTCTACTAATGCAGCTTTGCAAACTGTATCTTTGAGTAGAGAACTATTTAATCTCCACGTCCACTCTTACCGACTATCATCTGGTAGGTCTAATATAAGATATATTGGATCATGATCCGACCACACGGCAGATCCCATATGTGCTATGGGATGTAAAGTCAGTGCATAATGCGAAATGAGAAACATATCAATACGACTGTATGAGTTATGTGCTGGCGAGTGATATGTAAAATCCTTATCTACAGGATGAAGTATGCGCCATATAGCCACGATTCGTTGTGAGTGCATTAAGGATTTAACATTTTGTATGGTTCTCATGGGCACAGAAGATCTGCCTGTTGAGCAATCCATTTGTGGGTTGAGTGCTAAGTTCCAGTCCCCTCCCAACAAGAGCGTACCTTCTACAAAACCTTCTATCTCATTGAAAATCCTAGCCAGTGTTTTATCTTGATTAATATTAGGAAGATAAATGCTACCTATTGTGTATATCTTCTCCTGTATTGATATCTTAGCAAAAACATATCTCCCTTTGGTGCAAACCCTAGAATCAATGAGTGCATAGTTCAGCATGTTATGAAATGCTATAGATGCTCCCCTTGATTTAGAGTCAGGATTGGAGCTGTGAATCCAATGTACATAGTGTTTAGATCTCATACCTGGGACATGGCCTGCCTTAAAATGTGTCTCCTGAAGCAGAAGAATCTGTGCCCTCTCCCGGTGCATGGCGTATGTGATCTGGGCCCTTTTTTCAGGAACATTGAAGCCCCTCACGTTGAGCGACGCTATCTTGAGTTGTCCTGCAGGCATGCTGGCGAAGAGAAACAAACAGGGGAGTGGAGGGGGAGGGGTTGTCAATAGAAATAGGAAGAAGAAAGCGGAGAAGAGAGTTAGATTAAGATATAAAGAGAAAAACAGAAATTACTGCCTAGTGAGATCCAAAGCGACCTCTCCAAGGCGCATCTTTATGGAAGAAGCAAAGCAATTTTCTTATCAATGAGAGCCTAAAGAACTCCCACCATCCAACAGGAAACTAATTCCTGTGGTATATTTTTTGCCTAAATGGCTGAATTGAACGTCTAATGACGTCAACCTAACTGGAAGGTAACTGACAATGGTTAACTCGAGTCCGCCACTACCCCTGCAGAATAGATAAATGCCATATACAGTACTAAACATAGTACATGAAATGCTTTCCAACCTAAATACCTATAATGTAAGTTATTAAAACCCTCAGGTGTCTCTAACTCATGTAAACAAGTGCAGAGAACTAAAACCAGAGGTGGAGATACTTCTCCAATATATTTAGAAGTGCCAACTTATAGAACTGTGCGTCTCATCTTCATGGAGCCTAGAAAGCTGCCTCATATATCTGGTGCCATGAACATTCTTCATGTCCTGTATCGTCTTGCTTCTCAGGCGACCCATCTTGGGTATCTTAACCTAACCTGGTATGATGAACAAAAACCAACTTGGAGGAATGTAAGCTCTATCTCCCTGAAAGCGTTTCAAGTTCACTTAGGAGCCTATGCTGATGCTCGTCTTCTGTTGTTGTCAGTTCCTGGGGAGCCGACATCTTGGGCTGGTTGCTGTGTAAATTTTGGCGGTAATGGTGGGATTACATCCCAATTCGGTAACTGAATAGCTGGTAATGCTAGGGAAGACAGAAAGTTCGGAAGATCTTCTGGATCTTTCAAAGTGTATCTCCGTCCACTTCTCCTAACTGCCAAGTGGAACGGAAAGCCCCAAGAATATGGGATATCCCGCCTTCTTAATTCTTCTAGTAGCGGACGTAGGGCCTTCCTTTGGGAGAGTGTGGAACGCGATAGGTCCTGTAGAATTTGGATCTGCGCACCCTTGAAGTCCCAATATGCCGCCTGCCTTGCTTTCACCATGATCTCTGCTTTGACTGTATAATAATGAAGCCGACAGATCACATCCCTGGGTTTCTTAGGGTCAGGATTCAGTGGGCCCAGTGCGCGATGAGCTCTATCCAGCTCTAAATCATCATTTAGAGGCCTATTCAAAATAGCTCTAAAGAGTGCTTGCAATGCACCTACCAGTTCCTCTGCTTTAATCTGTTCAGGCAAGCCTCTCACCCGAATATTATTCCGTCTGTTCCTATTTTCAATGTCGTGCAGACGGTAGAGTTGCCTGATATGTTATTCATGAAGTTCCACCTGTACAGTTGTCTCTTTTAGTTTCTCCACTGCAGATTCCTGTCTATTTTCTACCTCTAGTACTCTGCCGCTGAGATCCGCCATTTCTGTTTGTAGCGTATTCAGCTCTTTTTTGTAAGTAGCTTCTAGCCTTTCCACATAACCCTCCATGTCTTGCCTTGTAGGGAGCTGTTGCATGAATTCTCTCCACTCCGATGGCTGTGATGCACTTGGAGGAAACGCCGGGTTGCGGGCCTGAGAAGATTCAGTTCTTTCAGCTTCCTCCGTTCCCTCACTGCCTGTTATGGTGCGAAGCGTCTTGCCGCCATTTCGCTTGGGCTGCAGAGTGTCTGTGCTCGGCATCGTTGTGTGCTGTGTCACGTCTCCGTCAGCCCAGGAGTCTGGCACCGGAAAGGGTGAGTGCTGCCGGCTGTTTACGGCTATCTTAGTGTGGGTAGATTCGGCTGCAGCTATCGGGGTGCTGGGGATGAAAGGAGTAGCGTCCGGGTTGGGGCCTACCACTTCCCGTCTTCCCGTCTCCCGGGGATTGAAAAAGCGCCGTAGATCACCTCCTCCCTCCACTATGGCCTGATTTTTCTGGTCCTGGAGTGTCCCCTTCCTCTTCTTCATCATCTGGGCGATATCTGAAGGACAGTATTTATGTTTTGCTGCTACTCTGCAGGACTCGTGGCAGGAGCTCTTGTGAAGTGCGTCCTCACTCCGCCATTGCCAGGCCACGCCCCCATGGAAAGTTTGTTTAAAGTTATCACTTAAACATGCGCCATGTATGAGGGAGTCGGAGTCGTATTGGGAGTCGGGGTTGGAGTTATGGGAAATTGAAGAGTCAGAGTTGGAGTCGGGGTTTTGGCTTACCGACACAGCCCTGCTTGACCAGCATGCACTTTCTATAATACTGGTATCTTCCTATGCACCACAAGAATCTTTGGGTCCCCTCAGGCTCCTGGACCCAGTAGCGACTGCTACCTCTGCACCGCCTATAGACCCCTGTTCTCCTGCCTGCTTCATGTTTACACCTGAGACTGCCTCCCCTTGGTGAGCAAATATTGGCTGTGAGTGCCTTGTACCCCTACCTTGCTGGCCTGCCTAAACCTTTTATTTGACCAACTGACCTAATCTACAGTTATAAAGTTATTGAAACCCCTATTTCACTCATACTAATACATAAAAGGTCAGCGATTTTGCAAATGATTCACTTCTTCTCTGATTGGCTGCATCAGTCACATGGTGTAACCACACCGCCAATCAACTGCAGATTGAAGCAAATGTTCAAGTGTAACTAGTGAGGCATGGCTTCACAGCCTTCCTCTCATCTCCCTGCATGGACTATTGGACTATTCTAATAAATGTGCTGTTTTACATGTAAACTGTCTAAATTGCTCATAAAAATTAATCACAGCTTTCATTGCTGAGCTCTGATTGGTTGCTATGGGCATGACAACCTCTCCTAGAGACAGACAGCAAAGTAATACAAGTACATACTGAGCTGTATTATATAATAATAATAATCATCATCATCATAATAATCATCATTCCACCAGTATTCCTATTCAGTTAGCCCATGGACATCATATAAACTAAATGTCAAAGATCACATGGTGTGTGTGTGTGTGTGGGGGGGTGAACAAACTATAGACTAAAACATTACTTCTATAAACAATGCTATGTCCAAAAATGCAGTTAATGGCAGAAGAACAAGCTGATGCTACACTCCACAAAGCTAATTATGACAGAAAAGGGCAGCAGCAACAGCCTGCTGATTAAAGAAATGCCGAGCTTCGTAATTAGCATTATTGTCATAATGAAACAACACTGCAAAAAACCGAAGATGAATCTCGGCACATGTGTCACGAATCTGGAGGTTAGTGTGCAGCTATAATGTTATTCAATAAAAAACAAAAACAAAAGCAAAACAAAGAGAAAAATAATAAAAATATTCACATAAAAATGTGTAAAAATTGTTCAACATAAATACCAGTCCCAGTTCACAAAAGTCACGTCGCAGATCCTGCAGCAAGGTGGGTTTCAAACTCAGCCCCTGACGAAGCTTTAGGAGTGAAACCCAGGTCGGGACTGACATGAGGCGAGGACGCTGAGAGACTTTATATTTTATGTGTTTACAACTTGTATGCTTGTGAGTATATTAAAAAACTAACAGAGTTCAGTGTTGAAGGTCCTTCACTATCTGGTGCTTTGCATTTTGATAGGTATTATGGATTAAAGCTGACCTCATTTCTGCCGCTTACATGTGTTGGCCATGTGAATAGTATCTACTGAAATTTTCTTGACAAGTCTGGCAATCTATCATTTGTTGAAAACGCAGCGCGATCCTGTTTTTGTCTATTTCTAGAGTGCAGCTATGGTCAGTATAATAGATAATGGAGGTGGTGATCAAACAAAAATATATAAACCATAATCATGGAAAGGGGTCCATGTCTCCTGCCCTGGGATTATCATCCTGCAAAGAAGTCTGCATTTCTGCATTCTATTCTGCATGAGCAATACCATGAGCAACACAAGTTTTCAAGAGCCCATTGTATTTTTTGCACAATGGGCATACAGGGGATAGCGTGGTGACACACAGGGGACAGTGATGACATACAGGAGACAGTGATGGCTTACAGGGGACAGGGTGGTGGCACACAGAGGACAATGATGGCATACGGGGACAGCATGGTGACACACAGGGGACAGTGATGGCATACAGGGGAAGTGATGGCATACGGGGACAGCGTGGTGGCACACAGCGGACAGTGATGGCATACAGGGGACAGCGTGGTGACACACGGGGGACAGTGAAAAAACGTGTAGCGGAGTGCAAAAGCTCCCTGTCACAAGTATATATGCTCTGAAAGAGTAACCGGACGGATTGCACAGATGAATGCATGAAGATGCCAGCACACTGACATGGACCCACAGAGACGTGGTACAAGCAGAAAGGACTGATGTTTTTATTACCCTATTTTTGATGTCTTTTACCTTTTGTGATAAAGGACACTGAATATATATAGACCTTACTTGATACATGTACATTATACCAATGGGACAAAGTGGTGGCAACCAGGTAACAGAGTGATGGCATATTAGGGGCAGAGTTTTCTAAAGGCAGTTATATTCTTTTTATACACAACGGGCTTTATTGCACTTTTTTTTTTCTTTTAGGCTTAGTTCACAAGAGCGTGTTTGGTCTGGGAAACACACTCAATGTGATAACTGCATTTTCTAGACCAAACACTTTTTGTCTAATCCGAATTCACAGCACCACAATGCCTTATGACTCTGTGAATTTGTACGTGACCTAATGCTGTAAGTACAGAGGTCAGATAGAAACTCACAGCATCATAACTCATTATGATCCTGTGAGTTCAGATTATAGGAGCAGAGTTTTGTATGAAATTAGCCTTAAATCTGTTCTACCCCTTTAAAAAACTATTCTTGGGCCAAAAATCCCTTTAACAGGACTTTAATAGCTACTGTATGGTTAAAGGGGTTATCTAAGACTATAAAATGCCTCCCAAAATCTGGGCCACTCAAACTGAAAATATTTACCTGGCTCCCACTCCCTGCGCCTCTCCTGGTGCCCATACCACCTCTCCACCTGCCATTGGCTGACCCCCCCCCCCCTTCCCGACACCGGATGTTTTTATCGGCGTATGGGGAGAAGCAGCAGTGGCGGTGTGGGGACCAGGAGCGGCACAGGGAGCCAGGTAAGTATATTCAATGTGAGGGGCCTGGCATATGGGGGACATTTTATAGTCTTGGATAACCCCTTTAAGGGAAACCATATTATATTTTTCATTGTTTCCTGAAACTAAATAGGAAAGAAATGCATAACTACTGTAGCCATTGTCTGGACCTCAATTACCTAGCGGCTGCTCTTGGTGACTGCCACCACACAATGGGCAGGTAGAGGCTGTAGACTATTGTCCTTGCCCATTCTATTCACTAGACTGTGGTGAATCTAATAGAGTTGTCTGCACTGCCTACATGGAAAATATCAGACCACCACTTTCCCTATATTACCATTGCCTTGTCCACCTCTGCGGTCACTCTGATGGCTTCAGTTGGTAGTGTTCCCTAGACAAGGGGAACATACAGTGGGGAAAAAAAGTATTTAGTCAACCACCAATTGTGCAAATTCTTCCACTTAAAAAGATGAGAGAGGCCTGTAATTGACATCATAGGTAGACCTCAACTATGAGAGACAAAATGAGAAAACAAATCCAGAAAATAACTGTCTGATTTTTAAAGAATTTATTTGCAAATTATGGTGGAAAATAACTATTTGGTCACCTACAAACAAGCAAGATTTCTGGCTCTCACCTGTAACTTCTTCTTTAAAAAGGCTCCTCTGTCCTCCACTCATTACCTGTAGTAATGGCACCTGTTTGAACTTGTTATCAGTAAAAAAAAGACACCTGTCCACAACCTCAAACAGTCATACTCCAAACTCCACTATGGTGAAGACCAAAGAGCTGTTGAAGGACACCAGAAACAAACTTGTAGACGTGCACCAGGCTGGGAAGACTGAATCTGCAATAGGCAAGCAGCTTGGTGTGAAGAAATAAACTATGGGAGCAATAATTAGAAAATGGAAGACATACAAGACCACTGATAATCTCCCTCGATCAGGGGCTCCACGCAAGATTTCACCCCGTGGGATCAAAATGATCACAAGAACTGTGAGCAAAAATCCCAGAACCACATGGGGGGACCTAGTGAATGACCTGCTGAAAGCTGGGACCGACGTAACAAAGGCTATCGTCAGTAACACACTACGCCGCCAGGGACTCAGATCCTGCAGTGCCAGACGTGTCTCCCTGCTTAAGCCAGTACATATCCGGGCCCGTCTGAAGTTTGCTAGAGAGCATTTGGATGTTCCAGAAGAGTATTAGGAGAATGTCATATGGTCAGGTGAAACCAAAGTAGAACTGTTTGGTAGAAACACAACTCGTCGTGTTTGGAGGAGAGTGAATTCTGAGTTGCATCCAATGAACACCATACCTACTGTGAAGCATGGGGGTTGCAACATCATGCTTTGGGGCTGTTCTGTGCAAAGGGACCAGGACAACTGATCCGTGTACATGAAAGAATGAATGGGGCCATGTATCGTGAGATTTTGATTGCAAATCTCCTTCCATCAGCAAGGGCATTGAAGATGAAATGTGGCTGGGTCTTTCAGCATGACAATGATCCCAAGCACACTGCCAGGGCAACAAAGGAGTGGCTTCGTAAGAAGCATTTCAAGGTCCTGGAGTGGCCTAGCCAGTCTCCAGATCTCAACCCCATAGAAAACCTTTGGAGGGAGTTGAAAGTCCGTGTTGCCCAGCGATAGCCCCAAAACATCACTGCTCTAGAGGAGATCTGCATAGAGGAATGGGCCAACATACCAGCAACAGGGTGTGCCAACCTTGTTAAGACTTACAGAAAACGTTTGACCTCTGTCATTGCCAACAAAGGATATATAACAAAGTATTGAGATGAACTTTTGTTATTGACTACATACTTATTTTTCACCATAATTTGCAAATGAATTCTTTAAAAATCAGACAATGTGATTTTCTGGATTTGTTTTCTCATTTTGTCTCTTATAGTTGAGGTCTACCTATGATGTCAATTACAGGCCTCTCTCATCTTTTTAAGTGGGCGAACTTGCACAATTGGTGGCTGACTAAATACTTTTTTTCCCCACTGTAGGTCCAGTGTTCCCCCATGTGAATGGAGGATTGGTCACACATGCGCACTGCCTCTCCATTTAACTCTGTGGCACTGCTGTAGATAATTAGTTGGATGTTCCCAGATACATGGAAGCTACAAAGAAGTACAGTGTTACCAGAAATTAGTAACACCATGCAGCTATGCTGTGTAATCATGTAGAAATTCAGCTTACCCTTTTCCTTATATCTAATGATGCATGCACATGTCCAAGGCTAAACACATCAATCTACTGATTAAGGTCCAGCATCTACAGTATAGTAAAATACATTTATTGAGATATGATTTAAAGGGGCTGTCTCACTTCTGACATTTATGATGTACAGAAAGTTACTACAAGGCACTTAGTAATGTATTGTGATTGTCCGTGTTGCCTCCTTTGCTGGCTGGATTCAGTTTTCAATAACATTATTGCTCGTTTCCATGGTTATGACCACCCTGCAATCCAGCAGCGGTGGTCATGCTTCCACACTATAGGAAAAAGTGCTGACCTCTCTGGTGGCCGGGACTAAGGGAACACACATAGGCTGGTGCTTTTTCCTTTAGTGTGCAAGCACGACCGCCACTGCTAGATTGCAGGGTGGTCGTAACCATGGCAATGAGCAGTGTATAACGTGAGTAAAGGAGGCAATATGGATAATCACAGTACATTAGTTAGTGCCTTGTATTATTTTTCTCTCTATGATAAATGCCATTTGCTGAAGTGACACAACCCCATTATGATCCAAAAATCCAGGAAGAATGCAGCAATTACATGTTCATAGCATTCTATAAGAAATGAGCATGACCTTATTAGGACTTAGGCTACTTTTACATCTGCGGCGCAGGCTGTTCCAGCAGAGAATGTCTGGAATCGGCTGGATAAAAACCGTTGCACTCCCAATTTTTTGTCTGGCCAAATCCCGGCATATTTGCTATGGAGCTGCCGGATCTGTTCCAGATCCCACTATAGTCAATGGGATCTGGCTAACAGGTGGCAGTATCTGGCAATGCTGGATCTGGAGAACTCTGGGAGGCTGATCTCTACTGAAACAGCTTGCTGGAGAGCTGTACGTGTGAAACAAGACTTAGTGTATTTTTGCATATTAAAGGAGTTCTCCTGGAATTAAGAAAATTAAAATACTTAAATATTACTTTATTATAAATGTATTCCCAAATACATTTCTTTATTTATAATGGCAATCAATAGGAGAAATAAAATGGCCGCCATCGTATTAGTGCACACAGAACCTGTCCTAATCACACAGGAGGACAAGTAACTTCACAACACTTAGCTAAAGAGCTGCCTCATCCTCCTCTCTGCTCTGACTGTCAGGGATTAGATCCTGAATACAGGTGATAAGATCCTTCAGCTGTGGGAAAGGAGTTCATGAGGAGACATGAAATACAGAGAGGTGGGGATGTAGTAATGAGCAGCAGCACTTGTATGCAGTCACCATTACCACAATCTGTCCTCTCCCTCCTCTCTGTACTACATGAACTCCATTCCTAAAGAGATTCAGCTGAAGATTTGATCAGCTGTATTCAGGATCAAGCAGAGCAGAGAGGAGGATGAAGCAGCTCTTTACCTCAGTGTTGTGAAGTAACGTGTCCTGCTGTGTGATTAGGACAGATTTTCTGTGTACTAATAGGACAGCGGCCATTTTATTTCTCCTAATGATTGCTCCCTAGACAAAACCAGCCATTATAACTAATGAAAGGTTTTTGGGAATATATTTATAATAAAGAAAAATGTAAGTAGTTTAATTTTCTTAATTCTCGGAGAACCTCTTTAAATTATGTCTTGGATGCTGGAGCTTATTCTACAAAGGAAAATAATAATAATAATAATATTTATTTATATAGCGCCACCATATTCCGCAGCGCTTTACAAAGTCATCAGGTTCTTGTACAATACAAACATGACTAGCTAATATACAACTGAAACACTAGGAGTGAGGGCCCTGCTCGCAAGAGCTTACAATCTATGAGGAATAGGGGGTGACACATAAGGTGGTTGATTGTGATAGGTAGGATTCGAGCCATAATTGTAGTGAAAGGTGTGGTGCCGGCCGATCTGCTTTGGATTTGGGACTATTAGAGGATCGAGTTCAGGCCAGAGGAGTTGGTGGGGGAGTGTTTTAGTTGGGGAAAGGTCATTTTAGGAAGCTTGATAAGCCTGCCTGAAAAGATGTGTTTTTAGGGCACGTTTGAAGGTAGGGAAGTTGTGCATTGACCTGATATTCAGGGGCAGAGCATTCCAGAGAGTAGGAGCAGCTCGAGAAAAGTCTTGGAGACGGGAGTAAGAGGTGCAAATTATGGAGGATGTTAATCTTAGGTCGCTAACAGAATGGAGAGCACGAGTAGGGTGGTAGACAGAGATGAGGGAAGAGATGTATGGAGGGGCAGCACTGTGGAGAGCTTTGTGGGTGAGGGTGAGAAGTTTGAACTGTATTCTGTGGTGGATGGGCAACCAGTGAAGTGACTGGCATAAAATAGTAGCATCACTGTAACGGGAGGACAGATAGATGAGCCTGGCAGCAGCATTTAGGACAGACTGAAGGGGGGAGAGTTTAGAGAGAGGGAGACCGATTAGTAATGCATTGCAGTAGTCAAGACGAGAGTGAATCAAGGCAACGACAAGAGTTTTTGCCATTTCCACCGTAAGAAAACAACTATATACAGAATATAAAATCTGCAGAACCGTCCATAGTCTTCAAGTTCTTGGAACCCATTTGTATATGATAACGAGGGCCTATTTCTTCTACAATATTTAAATCAGACTCATACTAATTAAATATAGATATGTTCTATATATTTTCTACTTGGAAACTAGATACAGTAGATACTTGCTCAGATAATTCATAGAAAATATTTAGCCTCAAACCTATAGAAAATATTCTTTAACCTTACACTCCGCCTATAGAAAATAATCTTTAACCTTAAACCTGGACTGCCATTAAAGCAAGACCTTCACTTGGGAGTCGGAGATCATTGACAGCTAAATATAAGGCATTGGGAATGGCTTTTAGCGTGTCATGTCACCACCACTTGTAAATACGCCTCATTGTACACAGTTGCTCTATATTATTATGATTCATTTACTGAGCACTCTCATCCGAACATCCACCAGATATCTCCTTCGTCACCACCACCAGCAAGCAAATGGTGGTGCAGGAGGTATCTAGTCAATGTAGGATGATGTCTTAAAAGTCTTATGCCTTTGGTTGTATGTCACCATGGTGTACACCGGCACACATGACACATGTTACATGACAGTTATCTTTTGTCCTATTGTATGTTAAGCTAGAAGTGCAAAGTTTTCAGAAAAGACGGTATTTATAAAAAACTTATTTCATTGAATTGTTTACTTTTGCTAAGACACCATTATCCCATTATAATGATAAAATACACTTAAAGACTTCTCGGTGTTAACAAGCTACACAGAATGCCTTTAATCGCGTTCTAATTTTTGCTCTGAAGCATCTCAACAATTTGAATTTTTTATGCGTGCATTATGTTTTCCTTAAAATGGGGAAATTATGCATCTAAAAGAAATATGCCTTAAGTAATGGGGTTCCATACAGGTTACTTTAATCACTTTCACCGGCAGTTAAAGCTGTTTTACATCTTATTTGCAACAAAAGGGAAGTCTAATTATCTTCAAAGAGAGGAGAAAATAGTCTGCCTCGCTGCTGATGCAATGCTGAATACTGCTTATGTGAACTGACAACTAAATACCTGTCACCCTCTTTAGAAGCTATGACTGGTGACAGAATAACCACCTTTTCTGACCTGGGAAGTAGACAAGGGGGGTAATTTTTTTGCTTCTTAAATAGAAACGATTTGCCACTCTCACCTTTTATGATAATGATAATAATAGTACTTCCAAGCGAGGCGGCTGTTGATTTCATTTAATGGCCAAGATGCACTTCTGGCTTAAAGGTTCTTTGTACCAACAAAAAAAAGTACATTGTCATCACCTATAGGCAGGAGTTGACTTGTGTACTATGTGAATACAGGCAGATTTCATACGTTTTTTTTATATGACAGACAGTTAATACTTTTTAAGGTTTTATTTCTTCTTATCTTTTATACTTCAGTTTATCATCGTAGGTCATGCTTCTTTCAAAACCTCAATCAAAAAAACATCAATCAATGACCAAGTGACCAAAATGAGTTTCTAATGAGTTTCTACTTTTGCTTGGATTAAGTCCTTTTGATTCTCGCAAAAATAATGCAATTGCGATTTCATGTTTAATTGCAAAAATAAAGCAAAAAGGGAAAATGACGGATAACTAGCCATCAGTCTAGTAGGAGGGCTTACATTTTCATTCATATGTGTAGACTATTTCATTGTATTGTTATTTGGATTACAGTATATTGACTTCTTCTGGACAAAGGAAAGTGTTTTATTGTTGTTGACACCAGAGAATTTTGAATTTCTCAAAAATTGTTTAGGATCCGATTCAGTAGGATCGGCCATCAGATTTGATCCAAATTCGACCTGATCGAAAGTGCCCCAAATAACCTGAAAAGTTGTGTATGACACTGTGAGGTCTCCTATGGCTGTCTCCAAGCTCATTCAAGATCTTTAATGACAAGACAGCATTATTAATGTCAGAGTGATAGTGATTTATACCTATCACCTATCCCTTGGATGAACTATAACTATATGGCTATGAGTAAAGGATGGTAGCCGGTGATAAACAGCCTGTTTAATAACACGCTGCACTGGTCCAAAATGCCTTCTCTGTCTTCTGAACTGTAAAATGGCGGGCACCATATTGAGTGACTCATGTGGGACAAATCCCAAAAGTTTCAGATTCACCAAAATCCAAATTTTGGGGGAAATAAGTAAAAAAAAAATTCAATTTGTGCCAAATTGATCTGATCATCTCTAGTTCTGCTGGACATATCTTTCTTATTTTCTTATTTTGAGTATGACATACTTGGTGTCCCAGTGGTTTTGCGACGACCGAACCTCAGGGTGCCTATGCGCGAGTGTACTGTGTAGTCACAGTGGTGGTGAGCCGATGGGTGCAATAGTACTCACAATTTGCATCTGCCGCTCCCTGGGCCGGCGTGCAAGGGTAAGGAAGGTGACACCAGTTCCTTTGGCTCGCGGTGCAGAGGAGGATGGCGGAAGAGACGAGGAGTCAATACTTGTGCAAACAATAAAACTTTTACTTTAAATAAAGTTGCCTTGAGATAGATGATATTCCAGTACAAAAATGCATTCTCTTTATAATCACTTTAAGGTATAGTTGCGGTAAGACTTCTCAACAGGCTTGGTGAGAACATAGTTAGCTCTTTTCTGTAGTATAATAAACTGGAGGATAGTAAATTGTAGTTACTTGCTTTCCTGGTTTCTTATTCTTTCCTTAACCTCGCTTCAGGATTCTGGATTAAGATTAGACTCTGGCAACCAACAGGGCGGTCTCTCTAATGCCAGGCATAAACTTCTGCTCCATTCTTTCAACAGGTTGCTTCAAGAGAAATGCTTGTCCAGTTTCTTTAGCTCTGGTTTCTAATTGTAAGATTACTTAAATCAGAGTTGCTCAGGGGCACCTGCAGACGTTCACATGTTACACTCCTTACCTCCTTCTCCTCCCTCCTACTCCTAGTCTGACTCTAAGCCTGTCCTATATATAACTTGTGCAATAGCACCACCTGGTGGTGTAGACTATGAATGACAGTTTACCAGCCTGTTGAGGTTCTTACAGCATTTAAGGACACATATACAGCAGCAATGACATGGTATAAAAATACAATACAGTTTGTAGTTCCCACTATAATGCTATAAGTGGGACACTGCAGTTGGACTTCCACTGATCAGGTACTTGAGGAGAGAAGGGGAGAGTCATATGAGTAGGGAGTACAGGGCCAAAAATACACAGAAGACAACTGTACCTAGAAGAAAATGTCAAATCTGCTTCGAGGAAGAAAAGGGTCTGATGGGAATTGAGGAGACCTTATTGGTCTTCTCAATTCACATCAAATCATTTTCTTCCTTGGAGCGTTGCCAGCAGATCTCACCTTTTCTACTTAATAAAGTTGTTTACTGATCGGGTACTTAATACCTATTCTACAGATAGCTGATGAATTGTCATAGTGGGGCAATCAATTTATGAGGATATCTAAGGCTACACACTACATTATGGCACCTCACTGGGCTTTACGTCAGAGGTATATATTTGGTTGCTCCAAAGTGCCATTTGCATGTATACTACCAGGGGCAGATTGGCCATAGAGAAAGTTTCCCAGTGGGCCGATGCAAAGGGGCCACATGTGCCTTCCTCATGCCGGCCAGTGGAAATCTTTTGGGGTGTATCTTGTGTTGCTGGCGGCAGTATTTTTGCGATAGACTGTGGTATTTAGCTCTATTGGGGTGGCATAATGTGCCACAATATGGTATTGCTGGCCTCGACTGCTTGTGTTGGCCCTGCCTTCCATCAATTTGGACCCTACTACAAAACTGTGCCACTTTTAGTATTTTTTCCAGGGTCACTTTAAGTTCCCAGTCCGCCCCTGTATACCACAATGGATATGTTCACTAGAATGAGACAGGCAGAGTCCAAAGGATTCACATTTGGACTCTGTGTGACCTACCTTCCGATTATTTCTGGCTTTTTCACCAGACAGAATAGTGAAATCTACATCACGCAAAACAGTGATAAAATAAAAGAGAGAAAGTAACAGAAGACCTACATTTACAAGCTTAATAGCCTTTCTGCTTCCTTGAGAGTAGGAAGAACAATGGACTGACACCTCAGACTTGGCTGACCTTCATAAACATGAATAAACTTTACTGTCCAAAACATGTTTTTATCATTTCAGTCCTTGGCTCAGGGTTTAGAACTGCCGAGCAACTTATTAGGCAGATTCCTCGTTTATGACTGGACAGTGAGTTAATAAGAGGCAAGCACCATAAATACTAAATGGCTAATTTTTCTCTTTCCCCACCTATGGGTGTTGTTAAGTTTGGGCAGATATCCATCTGCCCATTCTTTACAGCTACAATCCCAGGCTTAGGTGTGACATTTCATATTTGTATATAATAATGTGTCCATATCACAGAATTATTCTAAATTTGCAAAAATGTTCCCTGTCACTACTTTTTTGTCTCTCGAGCCCCGCAACTAATTTGCTCATATGCATTAAAAAAAACAAATTCTACATAGGTGTTTTGCAGCCATTTTCAGATCCTGCATACCACCTAAAGACAGAAGGCAGATTAAAAGAAAATGGAGACATTTGTTCTCAGGCATTATAGTAATCATGTAGGTTGGTCAAAGTGCACATATTTGGTACTGTTATACACGGGAGAGGACAGAGATTATTGTGTGACACATCTGGCTCGTGAAACAAATTATGTTAAATTACAAAAGGAAAAGTGAATGAAATTTGCATGTTTTCAGTGGTTTTCCCCATTTTTTACTGCACAATTATAAATCATACTACTTCTGTCTTGGTATCCCATTAAAACCCAATGTATAATTGGCCAGAATATAAAATAAAATAATAAAAAAAAAAAAAAATCAACCTTAAAATGTGCCATTGTAAAAGGGGACATTTTGCTGCAAACTTTCAGGCATCGGCTGTTCCATGTAATTACAACAGCTTGTTCCATTCACTTGAATGGACCAAGGATTGAAAAAGTGACCTGGTGTCCCTACTCTAATTCGGAGCAGTGCCACCTGCAGGCTGGCAACACAATAAAAATAACTTAGGGATCTAAGCAGAAATGATGGCAATTGTTGATCAATTTCTTGATTTACATATCAAACAACATGCCAATAAATCCCCTTGAGGAAGCCATAGCGAAACGTACGTCGGGGTCTGGAGGAGGCAGCGGTCTGTATTGAAATTTACTGTTTATTATACTTGTTTTTTGATTGCTGTGGGCCACTTATGATGCTTTATGTATTGTTTTCTGCACTTGCACTTTACTATGTTCTATGCGGATAATGTTTGTAATATTTTACTCTACTTAGTGTGAGTATTACGTACCTGCCCCTCCTTTTGTGTGTGTTAGTTACCACCATTGACTTTTTACATATACATTTTATATAACTTTTGATGAACTAATAAACGTGTATTTTCTATAGATTGGTGCATTGTGTGATTATTGGTGAGAGTGATCTGAGGCCTTCTTGCACCTTGATGTTTTGCCATTTTTCGTGCCTCTCTATTTTTGAATTGGTGTTAACATGCCAATAAAGGAAAAGGCCACACATCTGTAATGGACAATTTAAGTGAATCCACTGTGCCAAGTAAATGGTTCAACTTAGAGCTTTGTTAACTTAACAGGCAGAAGTTTGGTACATGGCCAGTCAGAATAACACAACTTCACCAGTTCATTAGTACACTAGGAACCTAAAGCACAGGCACCTTTCCCTTGAGAAAGGCACCTTAAAGAGGCTCTGTCACCCAAATGCAACCTACCCTACCAGGCATATAGCCTGGTAGGGCTGATGCCGCTGATAAAAGCCATACCTTTGATAGTGATGTAAGATGTCCAGTTTTGAAGAAACAGTAACTTTTACAAATATTTAAATGAGCCTTCGGAGCACTCGGAGGCGGGGTTACGCCTCCCGAGCACTGCTTAAGAGACGCCCCTTTTCATTTCTTATGCTGCAGCCTCCACTAAATAACACCCCCTTGCATCTTCTGCGCACGCGCCACCAGTTCTGGGTTCAGTGACGTGGCGGCGCATGTGCAGAAGACATGTTCAGAGGCCGGGACAGGAAATAAATGATCCTGTGCGCACGCGCCAGCAAGGAGACAAGTGCGCAGGCGCTGGAACTCAGCGCTAGACCCACCGGTCTAGCCCTGTCACTCAAAATGCAAGGGGGTGTTATTTAGTGGAGGCTGCAGCATTAGAAATGAAAAGGGGCGTACCTTCAGCAGTGCTCGGACGGCGTAAACCCACCTCCGAGTGCTCCGTAGGCTCATTTAAATATTTGTAAAAGTTACTGTTTCTTCAAAACTGGACATCTTACATCACTATCAAAGGTATGGCTTTTATAAGCAGCATCAGCCCTACCAGGCTATATGCCTGGTAGGGTAGGTTGCATTTGGGTGACAGAGACTCTAAGTACCAACAGGTGTCCAGCTGGCAGAGAATGGAGAAAAAGGTGCATTGGACCTTTAAGAGCCAAGAAGCACACGCACCTCGTCAGAGACAGGAGAAGCCTAGCATAGGCTGAAAGACCGAGGAGACCCAGCTGGGACCAGCAGCTGGGCTAGGTGGCACCAATGCCTGCCCCATATAGTGGGATCATATGCTACATCATATGCTCTCTCCACTGTGAAAAATGGAAATTTTGGAATCAAATGGTCTCTGTACAATTGTGTAAGAATTACAGAATGCTAGGTTTTATTCCATATTTTAGATTCTGATCACACCTTCAATATATGTTTTACCAAATGGGCCTATGGAGATGTTTTTTACAATTTCTACCAGTTCTTGGTCAACACACTGCACGACTACTAATATCAGATTGTCCAGGTAAGTTTTATTATAATGTGGCTAACCTGGGTGACAAATACAATGGTATTCAAACTAGAACCCTTCCCTTCTGCAATATTTATTCCATACGCCAGGCACTCTCTCAACCAACAGTCAGAATGCAGCCCAGATGTCTACAGATTTTTTTTCCCTCATCATCTGCCAGATGGAGACTGCTTGTGAAAAAAAACAGAAAGCTTTAGGTCTACTGGTTGTTAACAATCTCTCCGCTACAGGATGGACTACAAGTTATGATGCTGTGTCAGCACTTTACAAGAGTTATAAGTCTCTATGCAGTCTGCTCACATTTGGAATACAAATTTGGAAAGATTTCATACTACAAACCAGTCACTGCAAGAAGTAGGTTAGAATTTGAACACTGCCGTTGATTTAACACAAAGTTTTCCAAATTTTACACAGGACCAAGACTACTTAATCACTAGTTAATGGAAACAAGTTGTGTGGCTATAACAAATATGAGGCTGCTGAGAAATGTTGTTGGTCATGTACTCCATGATATGATGATGGACAAGCGCAAAGCACTGTGTTTACACCCAGGAGAAGCAGATGATGTAACGTCTTTACCACTGCCATCGATCACTTATATGGTGGCTTTCAATAAGATTGGCATTTTATAGTGATATGAGCTCCAAATCTGGATGTTTATCCAACCTGTCTACACTCTACACATCAGAAATTCAGAAGATATTGCAAAGCTGGTTTTATTTTACTCACAAACAGCTAATATTTTTCGCAGCTCTGGCTTGTCTCCATTCACTTTGGGCTCTGTCTCCAAAATCCAGTTTCCAAATTACCCTCTTGGTATGTTCTTAGAGTGAGGGAGAACATACAAACTCCATGCAGGTATTATTCTTGGTTGGATTCAAACCCAGAACAATTTGCAAGTTTTCTTTCTGCTTCAAAGTTATAAACAATGATATCCAGTTATGATAAAATACCAGAACGCCAAACCTTATTATTTCTTCATCAAATGGCCTCACTAAACCTTCTTTCAACATGGAGATAAT
Organism: Rhinella marina; assembly: GCA_900303285.1. NCBI lineage: Eukaryota > Metazoa > Chordata > Amphibia > Anura > Bufonidae > Rhinella > Rhinella marina. Next base: position 879,272 of record ONZH01019683.1, on the reverse strand, counting down.
TCTGAGAATGTATGAGGAGGAGTTAAACTGGAGAAACTCAATCCTCTCTCTTTAAAGTGGCTCTGCCTGGTGGGGCTCATCATGCTGATTAAAATGACACCTTTCTTTTGTCTGTATGCTAAAGAGCTGCAGAGATATTTTTTGATGATTTTTATTCATACGCAAACATCTGAACATAATAAATAGTATACAGCCCCCTGAACTAAATGCTATACATGAGACATTAGTATACATTTTGATCAAAAAGCATAAGCCCACTCACCACTACAAGGTTGCCTGCTGGGGTGGGAACTTACTCGAATTTGGTGTTGCACTACGCGGCAACCACCGACAACACAGCGCCGCAACAGCAAACAGGGGGACCCAGCAGCCAAACAGCATACCTGGTGCTCGACCATGCCACCCTGGCACCCACTGGGACCCACCAGCCCAGCACCACAGCAACGACTGCAACCACACAGTACCACACACCATATGAACAGTTCTCGGAACTCCAACTGAGAACTGGTAGGAATCTATTAACACATGTGCAGGCTATTGCTAATTAAAATCACCTGGGTCGAATGGGAGGAGTGCTGATACCAGGGAAAAAAGAATAGAATTATATGGAAAATACAAAAAAGAGAATCTTTTGGGTAACACATCCACGTGCTATGCTTTGATCTATGACTGCTTCTCAGCATCATTAACATCACTTCTCAGGGTAATAAATAGTATATAGCCCCCTGAGCTAAATGTTATACATGAGGCATTAGTATATATTTTGATCAAAAAGCATAAGCTCACATAGTAGGAGGCAACCTTGTAGTGGTGAAGAAAACAAAATGAAAGTCTCTCCCAGGTTTCAAACCTGAGATCTCTACATTCAAAACTAACACACTGGCCGCCAAGCCACAGCATTACCACATAGTGCTGTATGTTTTTACTATGCTTATAAGCTAACACATATGACCGGTGTCTGTATAGTTATATATTCTGACTGTGAACAAAGAAGTAATATGTAGATTAGTTTTCTCAGCAGATCTCATTGTGGTGAAGCTATAGTATATAGTGTACATGATATGTCAATGCTAGGACACAACTCTGCTCTCAGCATGTCTAGCTCTGGGAGGGGGTAGTGTGCAGAGCACAGGGGGTGTTACAAAGCAGTGCTCAAAGCATTCAGCCCTGCCTCCTGGTGCTTGAACTTCTCATTTCCGTATAAATAAAAACACAGATATATCAGCAGCTGTTTAGCATGCAAACACAAGAAAGGTATTGTTTTAATCAGTATGATGAGCCCTACCAGGCAGTATGTACAAAAAAAGCTATGTGACTCCAAATATACAAAAAATATATAGCAATTATTATTAAATAATAAATGTTAAAAAATCAATTGTTCTAAAGAAAAAATACAAGATGGATATTGATACAGAGAACATTGTTGCAAGGGGCGTTATCTCCAATATAGTGATCCAAGTAGGCCCACAGGTATGTCGAATAAACACAATATTGCATTGGCAATGTTACTGAACAGGTCACTATATTATATGCAGATGTCTAAAATATCACAAATAATAACTATCATGCAAACTGCACTGGCATGAAAAATATATAATCCACACAGCAACACTGCAAATTCATAAATATACCAAAAATTTACACATAATACGCCTTAAAGTAAAACATACTTTTCCCTGTGACGTACCCTATGACATGGTTCACTTATGATCAGGAATGCGGCGCCGCGCACAAGTACCTCGATGCGTGTTTCACCCTCAAGGCTTCCTCAGGAGGTAATAGATATACAAAATACAGGGTATATATAAGGAATGCAATGGGAGTATACCTGATAATAAATATAATCACCTGGGTTTTCATCTATGCGGTCTCGTTAGGGATAATGCCCCTTGCAATGTTCTCTGTATCAATATTCATCTTGCCTTTTTTTTTAGAACAATTTATTTTTTAACAATTATTATTTAATAAAGGAGGTGTATATATCAAGGGCACTCAAAAAATCTGTACCGTTCCTGGAGATAATAATAGTAATAGGAGTATCTACAACCATTAAAGGGTGGTTCTAGATCATCCACAATTATTGATGTCAGTGACAAGGTGCCATTACCAATTTCCTTAAAGGGAACCTGTCATCTCCGAAACACCCCCTGAACTATAGTAAGCGGTGTATAGTGTAAGTGACGTTGAGTCTGGTTATGTAATTTTTATCTTCATACTCGCTTCCATTCTGATGTTGTGCTCCCACAAACCTACAGTAAAATGCACTCACTGGACTCCAGTTCTCACTCACATAATGGAGAGGACTCAAAGACGAGTCCAGTGAGTGCATTTTACTGTTGGTTTGTGGGAGCACAGCGTCAGAATGGAAGGGAGTATGAAAATAAAACTTACATATTCGGATTCAGCACCACTTACATTATACAACACTTACTCTAGTTCAGGGGGTGTTTCGGAGATGACAGGTTCCCTTTAAAAAGAAAAATGTTTGTTTATTAACCACATGCACTAAAATAAATAGAACATATATATATATAAAACATATAAACATATGTATAAAAATATACGGCGCAATTGTGATCACAAGATCTACTTCTGTTCTAGTAAAAAAACGAGTACAGTAAGTCACTATTGTCCATTCCTTGGGCATTGGTTTGATAAAGTATCCATCATTAGTGAGGTTCTTAGTTACCAATATGGCGATCTGCCTTTATATAGTTCTTAGACGGTAAGTTACTGATTGTAGGTGTAGCTTATAAATATCACTTCAAGCCAGATATAGGTTCCACATTTATACAATTGAAATATATATGTGAATCCACTGATGGTATAGATTAGTTAATACTCAGTTCGGTTAATAGTCTTGTCCACCAATAGATTTTGAAAAAAAGAGATTGCTGGTGATCACCACAATGAGTGTTATTCAATTCCCAATTTGCATAGAATATTGCGCTGTATAATAAAATATATATGGTGTACGTTACTAATCTTCATTCAACTGGTTTGTGCAGCCGTGAACAGGGCCGTGGTGTACCGGGTTCAGGTAAACTGCGGGGTCTAGCGTGGCATCCCACGTGACTCTCCGCGTGTGTGTACCACGTGGTCGGAATCTGGTCATGTGATGTACAGGTCCTGGAAGATGAGATGTATACTCAGGTCCTGGAAATGCAACTGGTGTCTCACGGATCCTTTATAGACTTGGAATATATAACAGTATGCACGAAGTTAGTGGAAAGTAGTAGGTAACGACAAGAGTTCTTATGGTGCCATATTAAAACAAATTAAAAATAAAAACGATAAGACATGAACTCTCCTCCGCACCAGACACGTTTCGGAGTCCTTCTTCAGTGGCTAAAAGAGAGTCATTCGTGTCAGACATTTATAGGGTATCAACCTTAAGTAGGAGGTGGAGTTAATTGTTAGTATCTTAGATGTTAGCAAAATCTGATCTGGATTGATGTTATTCAGACGGCATAATGGATCATTCCCATTGCCTATATTTGTTATAGTTGCCATTTGCTATAAAATACATAAATCACATAAATCAATCTTTGTACCTATATAGGGTATAACACATGACAAACATATTAAAATTAAAAAATAGAAATAAAAACAAAAATGGAAAATGCATGAGCAATGTAAAGTATTGGTGGATAGTAGCCCTGTGTATAGATTGTGTATAGCGTTTTTCTATATGTAGTATTGATTGTGTATTTTTTTACATATTTTGCATTTTTGCCAACATAAATGCGTTTTTATAAGCTTAATTTCTGATTAAGCAAACAATGTATTGCATTATTACTATATGTTTCTATCATCCTTTTCCAATGGTTTAATGTAAATACATTATTTTTCTTTTATTTTTATTTTTTATTGTTAGTTTTATATTCCATTTTTGTTTTTGTTTCCATTCTTGTTTTAGGAGGACAAGAGAAGGAGATTACTGTATGTTATGTACTAGCATAATAATTTATTGGGAGGCGGCCCCAGGAAAGGGAAGGATCGCCGTACTGGGAAACAGCCTGACGGCGATCCTAGGTTGCCCGTGGCAACGACCCTGTTACTTGATACTTGTCTATTTGCATATAAATCAATGTTTTTATTTATATTTTAACTAGGACAAGTGGAAAAGATCATCACAGGAAAAGAGGTCAAACAAAGAGGATGAACAGGTAAGTAACAGGTAGTAAAGATGGTGTGGGGTGGAGGCCCCTCGGGGGGGGGGGGATTGCCGTACTGATAAACAGTCAAATGGTGATGCCCCATCTCCAAAAGGCAACCACCCCTATTCTACAAAAACCCGAAGATCTCAAGTTCCGCATTCAATCCCTTTGGTATGATGGTATCAAAATTTTGTCTAGATTCAGCCCTTGACATCCGTGATGTAGGATTCCCACATGTCCAAAGTCTTTTGATGAGTTCTAGGGCTGAAAAAAAGAGTGTTCTAGGATCCTGGTTGTGGTGTTCCTTGAAATGACTTGAAACAGAATGGAGGTCGTACCCTTTTTTGATGTTATTGATGTGTTCAGCCACTCTTACCTTGAGTGGTCTCTTGGTACGACCCACATACTGCTTATGACAAGGACATTCAAGTATATAAATGACATTGCTAGAATGACATGTAAGTGTTTCCCTGATTTGGTGTTCATAAGTATTATGTGTCGAGACGACCTTCAAGGTTTTTTTTTGGAAATTTTGTCACTTTACAGTTGCTACAGGCACCACATCTAAAGAACCCTGGTGTAGATAGCCAGGTAGATGTGGTGACTTTCTTCACGTTCGTAACAGTAGGGGGCTACCTTTAATCTTAAGTTAGGTGCCTTAGTGTAAATAATCTGTGGGTTAAGTGGTAAAATAGGTCCAATAATTTTGTCGTTAAGTAAATGATGCCAATATTTTTTAACAATTTTTTCTATGGTCTTATATTGAGATTGAAAAGTCAGTATAACTTAAGTTGTCACTCTGAGTGTCACCTGTGGGGCTCGTCTCCACTTTTTCAAAGAAGGACTGACGATTCATATTTCTCACCTTATTGAGTGCTGTTTCTATCAGATGTCTTGGATACTCTTTTTCTATGAATTGTTGTTTGAGTGTTGTGGCCTCTAACTCGAAATATTGAGAATGGGTACAGTTTCTTTTAAGCCTTCTGAATTGGCTCACAGGTATATTTGTAAGCCACCTAGGCACATATCCACATAAATATAGAATGAAACTGTTTTTCGCTACCGATTTATGGAAGGTGCTACAAATCATTCTGTTACTTTGTACCTTAATCTTAATGTCCAAGAATTCGATTTCATCCTTACTGACATTAGACGTGAATCTAAGGTTTCTGTCGTTTTCATTGATCGACCTGAGGAAATTAGAGAGCTCATCTTTTGTATTTTTCCATATAAAAATGACATCATCGATATAACGCCGCCAGAGCACAAGACTCGTCCCCAGCTTAGGCCGGATAACATCTTCTTCCCATTGGGCCATAAATAAATTTGCAGAGCTGGGGGTGAATCTGGTGCCCATGGTGGACCCTCTGGTGGTGGTGTTCAATGATCGTATATAAGGAGCTGACATCTATGGTACCCATAAACCACTCATCCTGGTATTCTATTTGTTCTAGGGTTGCAATTATGTCAGTTGTGTCCTTTATATAGAAGGGAATTGCTTTTACTGCTGGTTAAAGTAGTTTGTCTATGTATTCGGACAGATTTGACGTAATCGACCTAATACCTGAGATAATTGGTCTCCCCGGTGGTTTAGTAAGGTTCTTATGTATTTTTGGAATACAATAGAAAACGGGTAAACGACTTTCGGTTTATGTAATAAATGAATATTCTTGTTTTAAAAGGACTCTTTTTTCCAGACCTGTTTGGCATAATTATATTAATTTTGAAATTGTATCATTGGGTCATTTTTGAGTTTTTTATATGTATTTTGATCAGACAATTGACTATTACATTCTTCATTGTATTGTTCAAAATCTTGTACAACGACTGCCCGTCCCTTATCTGCTGGCCTGATTATTATATTATTCGTAGTTTGTAATTCTCGACTTGCTTCTCTTTCTTTCTTAATTTGTTATTGATACTTTTACTCTTCAATTTCCTCAAGTCAGTCTCAACACTTTTTTTGAAGGTGGCGATATCTTGTCCAATTTCCTGTCAGGGATATATCTTATACTTAGGTTTGAGGTTAGTGTGTGAAACTGTGGATGGCAACCTTGTGGATTCTACAAGTGATAGTTCGATGGGATTTTTAATGTAATTTTTTTAAAACAAAATTTACGTATACATTTTTCAATACCCACATAAGCTGTAAACTTATCTAACCGTGTTGGGGGGAGCGAATTTCAAACCTTTATTCAGAAGTTGAATTTGTGATTGAGTTAATTGGGTCTTACTAATATTAACAACCATGTTTTCCTGAGTGTTTACCATCGTGTCCTGTGTCGTCTGCAAGTGTTGTCTCTTTCTTCGTCCTCTGCATATCTTTTATCTTTGGTCTTACTTGATTGTTGTGTGTTGGTGATCGTGTCTGATGGTTGTGACATTTTGTGCTCGTGAATGATTCCAATTTGTGGGATATTGTCTTTGTCGTAGATTGTACCCATGTATGTTGTGATATGGTTTCCTGTGATGTGTCTCTGGAGATTGTGACGGCGCAGGTCTCAACCTGTGATGTGGAGGGGTTTGGTCTAAAAAACGGGGAGTGACTAGTGCTTCAGTGGTGACATTATATTGTTCGTCATATCTGTTCGAGGTAGTGGCATTATATTGTTCCTGTGGGATATTGTCTATACTCAAATTAATTTTTTCCTGTGAAATATCTTCACGCACATGTCCTGTTTGATTTACCTGACGGGATTCTCCTTCTCTGTCCTTAGTATTGCGTTCTCTATTTAGCTCTCTAGCTGCTCCATTCCTATTATTTTTCAACTTTTTAAATTTTTTGCCTATTATTTTCTGTTCTAGAGTATCTAAACTCTTGAGATTTTTATTTGCCATGTCTCAAAAGTGTTGTCCTTTGGGAGAGATTCTATCACATCCCTTAACGCTGAGATCTCACATGACAACTTTTCAAGAATCTGCAGGCGTCTTTTTATCACCATCTGTTTGAGGGTTCTAGATTGAGCTCTCAAAAAGTTGTTCCACTCTAGACTAAATTCTTCACACTAAAGATCCTGCGCAACCTCTTTATTTAATAGCAAACCTTTTGGTATGATATCATTGTCTAGATACTGGTTCAGTGACCTCACTTCCCACTTCTTTTTACGTTGTCTATGTAGAAGTTTTTCGAGGTCTTTAAAAGTGTCAGTAGTAGTTTTACCATCATACTTGGTGTTTTCTGAGATCTCAGCTTTCAAGAAATTTTAAGTGTCTATTATTCGACATTTATCCTCCATATGGTTCCAGATATCCATGTCAATCACCTAGGGAGCTCAACTGAGCGAGCAAACAGTATTAGAATAGGGGTAAAATATCCAGTGGCTCACCCAGGTAATTTACATGAACGAAGGTGCTCTCTTACACGGGTTGCTCACCCCATATTTAAGAAAACAAGGAGGTGTATATATTAAGGGCACTCAAAAAACCTGGACCGTTCCTGGAGATAATAATAGTAATAGGAGTATCTACAACCATTAAAGGGTGGTTCTAGATCATCCACAATTATTGATGTCAGTGACAAGGTGCTATTACCAATTTCCTTAAAAACAAAATCTGTTTATTAGCCACATGTACTAAAATAAATAGAATATATATATATATATATATATATATATATATATATATATATATATGTATAATTTCATATAAACATATAAACATATGTATAAAAATATATGGCACAATTGTGATCACAAGATCTACTGCTGTTCTAGTAAAAAAACGAGTATAGTAAGTCACTATTGTCCATTCCTTGGACATTGGTTTGATAAAATATCCATCATTAGTGAGGTTCTTAGTTACCAATATGGCGATCTGCCTTTATATAGTTCTTAGACGGTAAGTTACTGATTGTAGGTGTGGCCTATAAATATCACTTCAATCACTTCAGTTCAGTTAATAGTCTTGTCCACCAATATTCATTTCCCAATTTGCATAGAATATTGCGCTGTATAATAAAATATATATGGTGTAAGTTACCAATCTTCATTCAACTGGTTTGTGCAGCCGTCAACAGGGCCGTGGTGTGCCGGGTTCAGTTAAACTGCTGGGTCCAGCGTGGCATCCCACGTGACTATCAACCTTAAGTAGGAGGTGGAGTTAATTGTTAGTATCTTAGATGTTAGCAAAATCCGATCTGGATTGATATTCAGACGGCATGATGGATCATTCCCATTGCCTATATTTGCTATAGTTGCCATTTGCTATAAAATACATAAATCACATAAATCAATCTTTGTACCTACAGTCATGGCCAAAAGTTTTGAGAATGACACAAATATTATATTTTCAAATGATCTGCTGCCCTCTGGTTTTTATGTGTGTTTTTCAGATGTTTTTATCACATACAGAAATATAATTGCAATTATATTATGAGTAACAAAAGCTTATATTGACAGTTAGAATGAGTTAATGCAGCAAGTCAATATTTGCAGTGTTGACCCTTCTTCTTCAGGACCTCTGCAATTCTCCCTGGCATGCTCTCAATCAACTTCTGGACCAAATCCTGACTGATAGCAGTCCATTCTTGCATAATCAATGCTTGCATTTTGTCAGAATTTATAGGTTTTTGTTTGTCCACCCGTCTCTTGATGATTGACCACAAGTTCTCAATGAGATTAAGATCTGGGGAGTTTCCAGGCCATGGACCCAAAATCTCTGTGTTTTGTTCCCTGAGCCATTTAGTTATCACCTTTGCTTTATGGCAAGGTGCTCCATCATGCTGGAAAAGGCATTGTTGATCGCCAAACTGCTCTTGGACGGTTGGGAGAAGCTGCTCTCGGAAGACATTCTGGTACCATTCTTTATTCATGGCTGTGTTTTTAGGCAAGACTGTGAGAGAGCCGATTCCCTTGGCTGAGAAGCAACCCCACACATGAATGGTTTCAGGATGCTTTACAGTTGGCATGAGACAAGACTGGTGGTAGCACTCACCTCGCCTTCTCCGAATAAGCTGTTTTCCAGATGTCCCAAACAATCGAAAAGGGGATTCATCAGAGAAAATGACTTTACCCCAGTCCTCAGCAGTCCACTCCCTGTACCTTTTGCAGAATATCAGTCTGTCCCTGATGTTTTTTCTGGAGAGAAGTGGCTTATTTGCTGCCCTCCTTGAGACCAGGCCTTGCTCCAAGAGTCTCCGCCTCACAGTGCGTGCAGATGCACTCACACCTGCCTGCTGCCATTCCTGAGCAAGCTCTGCACTGCTGGTAGCCCGATCCCGGAACTGAAACACTTTTAAGAGACGGTCCTGGCGCTTGCTGGTCTTTCTTGGGCGCCCTGGAGCCTTTTTGGCAACAATGGAACCTCTCTCCTTGAAGTTCTTGATGATGCGATATTGTTGACTGAGGTGCAATCTTTCTAGCTGCGATACTCTTCCCTGTTAGGTCATTTTTGTGCAGTGCATTGATGACTGCACATGTTTCTTTAGAGATAACCACGGTTAACAGAAGAGAAACAATGATGCCAAGCAGCAGCCTCCTTTTAAAGTGTCCAGTGGTGTCATTCTTACTTAATCATGACAGATTGATCTCCAGCCCTGTCCTCATCAACACCCACACCTGTGTTAACGGAGTAATCACTGAAACGATGTTAGCTGGCCCTTTTAAGGCAGGGCTGCAATGATGTTGAAATGTGTTTTGGGGGATAAAGTTCATTTTCTAGGCAAATATTGACTTTGCAAGTAATTGCTGTTAAGCTGATCACTCTTTATAACATTCTGGAGTATATGCAAATTGCTATTATAAAAACTGAAGCAGTAGACTTTGTAAAAATTAATATTTGTATCATTCTCAAAACTTTTGGCCATGACTGTATATAGGGTATAACATATGACAAAAATATTAAAATTAAAAAATAGAAAAATAGAAACAAAAATGGAAAATGCATGAGCAATGTAAAGTATTGGTGGATAGTAGCCCTGTGTATAGATTGCGTTTTTCTATAGGTAGTATTGAGTGCGTTTTTTACGTATTTTGCCTTTTTCCAATATAAATGCGTTTTTTATAAGCTTAATTTATGATTAAGCAAACAATGTATTGCATTATTACTATATGTTTCTATCATCCTTTTCCAATGGTTTAATGTAAACCATTTATTTTTATTTTTTATTGTTATTTATATATTCCATTTTTGTTTTTGTTTCCATTCTTGTTTTAGCAGGACAAGAGAAGGAGATTACTGTATGTTATGTACTAGCATAATAATTTATTGGGAGGTGGCCCCAGGAAAGGGAAGGATCGTCGGGCTGGGAAACAGTCTGACGACGATCCTAGGTTACCCGTGGCAACGACCCTGTTACTTGATACTTGTCTATTTGCATATAAATCAATGTTTTTATATTTATTTATATTTTAACTAGGACAAGTGGAGAAGATCATCACAGGAAAAGAGGTCAAAGAGGATGAACAGGTATGTAACGGGTAGTAAAGATGGTGTGGGGTGGAGTCACTATGCGTTACTTACTTGTCTATTTGTATATAAATCAATTTTTTAAATTTTCTTTATATTTTAACTAGGACAAGTGGAGAAGATCATCACAGGAAAAGAGGTCAAAGAGGATGACCAGGTAAGTAACGGGTAGTGAAAATGGTGTGGGGTGGAGTCACTACCCATTACTTACCTGTTCATCCTCTTTGACCTCTTTTCCTGTGATGATCTTCTCCACTTGTCCTAGTTAAAATATAAATAAAATTAAAAACATTGATTTATATGCAAATAGACAAGTATCAAGTAATAGGGTCATTGCCGCGGGCAACCTAGGATCGCCGTCAGGCTGTTTCCCAGCACGACGATCCTTCCCTTTCCTGGGGCCGCCTCCCAATAAATTATTATGCTAGTACATAACATAAAAGAAAATAAAAACAAAAATAAAAGAAAAATAATGTATTTACATTAAACCATTGGTAAAGGATGATAGAAACATATAGTAATAATGCAATACATGGTTTGCTTAATCATAAATTAAAGGGATTCTGTCAGCACGATTTTGCATATAAAGGTAATGCCACTACTGGATTCAGCTGAGCATGTTGAATTCAAAAATGTTATTATTACAGTTCCTAGTAGTAGATTTAATGCTGAAAAAACGTTTTTTATAATGTGTCAATCACTCACATAAGGAGCCCAAGGGGATGTGCCCAGCAGCGTTCGAGCCCGGGCTCGCCGAGACAGTTGGAGCCCAGGACCGCCCACCTCACTAATATTCACTTCACTGCTTCCAGCAGTGAAGCTCCGTCATCATCGTAATCCCGCGCATTATGCCCCAATTGTCTTATAGGTGCGGGTCCCACCGCTTGGACCCGCATCTATATTGAGAACATGGCCCCAGAAGAGAAGGAGGGCGCACCGCACATGCACGGCCACCCTCCATTCATTTCTATGGGGCCACAGAAAATAGCCAAGCACTGGCTCGTCTATTTCCGTCGGCTCCATAGCAATGAATGGGAGCGCACTGCGCAAGTGCGGCCCAGCTCCCATTCATTTCTATGCCTGGTTTAAAAAGGTTGCTCCTGGTGACAGAGTCACTGTAATAAGCATTGAACATAGTGTCAAGGACTGTCAGAGGTTTGGAATCAAGGATTTTAGCAACAAAAAGTCTCAAAGAAAAATGCTATAAAACTTTATAATTTTTACTGTCAAAATACTCAAAGCTTTAAAGGGAATCTATCAGCTCCAAAACACTTCCCAAACTAGAGTAAGAGGTGTAGGTGTTACGTATTATTCGTAAATCTTTGCAAAATTTAACACGCTAACGATACGTACGATACGTATGAAGCGTAAGAAACGTATGCATTCAGCGTTAGGTGGGACAATGACGATATGAAGAAAACGTGGAAAACGGGAAAGTGAAGATACGCCCCCCTCAGAACTGGAAAAAACCAGCCCGCCCACTGGGATCTAACTGTTTTGCACGTATAGGGAGTGAAGACTCCTCCCTCAGTACTCCAACCTTCTCTGAAATCTGAACCAGTTTAGACCAGCGCTGACCTCAGAGCAAGAGGCAAGCATCATGGCTAAAAAAACAGCTTTGTCCAAATTGGAACGAGATGTATTTTGAGGACGACTTACCTGAACCACCACCCGCTCAAGACATCAGGGTGTCCCAACTCTACCAGAGAAACCCAGCTTCAGTGCCTGGGTGTTCCTTACCACCTGCTGAGGTTGCTGTTGCTGCAACTCGTGAGGCAGCTGGAGCATCTGCTTTGGCTCGTGTGGCTGGAACGTCTCCTTTGGCTCGTGCGGCTGGAACGTCTCCTTTGGCTCGTGCGGCTGGAACGTCTGCTTTGGCTCGTGCGGCTGGAACGTCTGCTTTGGCTCGTGCGGCTGGAACGTCTGCTTTGGCTCGTGCGGCTGGAACGTCTGCTTTGGCTCGTGCGGCTGGAACGTCTGCTTTGGCTCGTGCGGCTGGAACGTCTGCTTTGGCTCGTGCGGCTGGAACGTCTGCTTTGGCTCGTGCGGCTGGAACGTCTGCTTTGGCTCGTGCGGCTGGAACGTCTGCTTTGGCTCGTGCGGCTGGAACGTCTGCTTTGGCTCGTGCGGCTGGAACGTCTGCTTTGGCGTGTTCGGCTGGAACGTCTGCTTTGGCTCATGCGGCTGGAATGTCTGCTTTGGCTTGTGCGGCAGAGGCGACTGGAGCGTCCACTTCGCCGCCCAGGAGGAGATCCACCCCTTCCATACACAAGAACCCAATTGTTCCACCATCTGTGACGGCCCATGCACAGACCCTCTGGGACTATAAAACCGCAGTGGAGGACTGGGTCATACAGGTACTCGACCACCCTAGGCCAGGAGATCCTTCATTGGAACTGTGATTTGGTTTTCCATTGGGAGGGGGTCTGGGTTCCTGCAGGATGATTAGGATGGAAAGGAATATTTTATGGGCCGCAGGTCAGCGAAACGGCCGTACCTGCCACAACATCGTAATAGCCTGTACGTGGGGGATCAGGTGGAGTAAACCCCCCATGGCGTCCCCGAAAGGCCCATTTGCGACCGGGGTTATCCTGGACTGCCAGCACCACCACCATCACCACAGTCCTTAAAACTGGGTCAGCTGACCACGTTATTTTTCACCTTCCAATCCACGGTGGTAGTTTGTGTTGCACCCGTTTGACTCTCACCCAGATGGGCATGGCTGTCAGGACTCCCCCCATTCTGCAGAAATTTCCCTGTTGCGTCGAAGTGCACCTATTTTCCTTTTTACCCCCTTCTCAGGTTATTTGGGAGTCCCCTTTTCCAAAAAGGTTCTCTATTTGTTGCTATTCTCTATTAACCATGTGGATTACACATTACCTGTTTGGATTACAATTTTACCTCAGGTGGATTACAATTGAATTTTGGAATATGTGTTCCAGACAGACAGTGTTTTATCATGCCAACTAGGATCCATAAGGAGAGACTCAAACATATATCTGAGCCTTTTATGCTTGCAAATGTGAAATTGATTGCACTAAAATGTTTGCATACTTTGCTGTATTTTAGATACATTGTTTTTAATGGTTCATCACCTTAGCACATTGTGTGTATTCTTTTTCTGGTACTGCAATGTGACCTACTATGCACTTATTGTACGGTGTTTTTAGTAAATTATTCACTTATTGATAGCTAGCAGCAGTGAGCACCTTATTTTTCTAGTTCATATGGACTGTCTCTAAAGATTGTACGCCGCGGCCTAGCCTCGTGCGTATGACGCATTTGCGCGTCAATAGTACGCTAAGGATTCGTACACACTTTTGTACGTTAATGCTTACGTATTGCATACTTTTAACTACGCTGACTGTACATACGTAATTTGGGCAGAAATGTTCGCAAAAAACGTGTATTTTTTACGTAGATTCGACAAATAAATTAGTGTAAATACGAATCTTTTCAGAAATTCGGCAAACATTCGCCAAAGCAAATTTTGAATGACTCGCTCATCTCTACTTACACTCTACACCTCCTACTCTAGTTGGGGAGTGTTTCAGAGCTTACAGATTCTCTTTAATAGTCCATTGAGAATTTTTCCCTGTGCCCATACATTGTAGTTTTCATAACTTAATTACTCTGACCTACCTCATTATGTATATTGTATATTAAGTTATAATAATGTAATGGCGCCATATATTTTGCTGTATGAAGTAATGCAGTATATGCTACTTTATACATTTTGATGGTTGTTTTCTATCTACCCAAGATTTTATCTAGTCATTGCTGCAACATATATACTCTAAATTGGTGCCACCCCTATACCCCCGGTATTAAAGGGGGAAAGGGGTCACTTTGACCTCCTTTTTTCTTTCCTCGGAAATAGTGGATTTGCCCATCATCTATGACTTGCTTCACTCTGATGAACACAAGCACTTATTTTCTCCTTGTACTTAATGTAGAGAAATGGCAAATAACATTCAAGCTTACCAATTAATTTATTAATTAAGGCATAAAGAATGGTGAAGCTGGACCTTCGATGAGGATTCCTATAATTATGTGTGTATTACAAAATGAATAATTTAGCTGATATTTAAGATTGGCCAAGAAACAGAAAATCTGCATGCAGGTGATGTATGAGTGCATATATACTCCATATAATAAAATCATGCTATTTATGAAAATGTCTTCTGGCCCCATTTATTTTGTGTTAAACATGGCTGTGAATTTCTCATTTTTATTTAATTTATCCTTGTCTGAAAATATCTGATATGATTCATGCGTGGATGAATTTTTATTCAAAACTAATTTTACTCTATTTTGTTAATAGTAATAGCAGAAGTATATGCTATATTTGGTAGGGAGGCATTTAATTTATTTTTTACATTATAGCTCATGTTACTGGTAATCATAAAGTGCCACTCAAAAATAAACTTCCAGTTTGTGTTCACCCATGAATTTTCTTAGATGATAAGTCTGAATTTGGGTAATTGGGTCAGACCCTATTGCAGTGACTCGGTTCACTGCTAAAGGGTTAATACGGTGATTAACTGCTAAATGGGCAGCACAGTTGCTCAGTGGTTAGCACAGGTGCCTTTGCAGTGCTGGGGTCCTAGGTTGCATGTCTCTGACCAATTTGGGAAGATTACTAATACCTACAGAAAGAGATTTAGGGAGTGCTACTTCCATGTACAGCTTTTTGGAAAAAGTCTACTTTGCGTTGTTGAGAACTGTATCTACTACTACCAATTGTAATTTCAGAATCCAGCCAGACTTCGTCATTGCCTCCATCTTCAACCCTCTCTCCCACCCTTGTGTTGTCCTCCTGGCTTGCACCCTGCCAAGTATCCACCATCAAGGGGATCCCAGCCACCATCAGGCAGGAGCTCCAAGCCCAGAGTGTGCACCCAGGGGAAAAAGGGTTGTGCCCCTCCATCTACGGCCTAGCATACAGTTGGAGTTGAGATTAGCCATAGTGAGGACTAGTGATGATCGAGCACTGCGATACTCGGGTGCTCTGGCCAAACATTAGGTGGTGCTCGAGTGCTCGGCCGAGCACCCGAGTATAATGGAAGTCAATGGGAGAACACCAGGCACCCCCTGCTCTGCAGAGGGGAGGGTGTCTGGTTCATAGGGAAACGTGAGAAAATGGTCGAAACACCACAAAAATGGTTAGGGAACAGCATGGGGAGGATGTCTGGACGCATCTTGGACACCGAAGTCGCTGCTATTAACGATGATGTCCGACTATTACACCACTTTTACGGAATGACAATAATACCCCCGAACACAGAAGATATCATCAATTTTAGAGGAAATATTGTTAGGAAAAATATATTTACTTGTATGTAAAGCGCAAGTGCTGCCAAAAATTACAAGGAAGAGGCACTCCAATAAAACCGCTATATAACATAAAGGAGGGCCTCATTCACATTGTGGTACAATTGTTCATGACGTGGGACTCCTACACTCAAAGTGTCACGAGTGGGCTTGCGTCTGGTATCAGACATTCTGCAAGGCTTTCAAAGTGACATAATTTGACATGCTTTTCCCTTGGTTTGGTTGCTGTTTACCACACCCCTTCCCCTCAGCTGTTGCGGCTGTGGTAATTATCTTTCTCCTATTTACCCCTTCCTCTCCCAGTATTCCTTGCGTTTTATACTTTCTGCCTACTTAGTAGTGTGTGGTGTGGATCTCGGCTGAGATCCGGTTGCTGCAATATCTGCTTTGAGATAAGTGACTTTTTCCCTTTGGTGGTTTTCCTTCTGGAGTCTCCTGTTCGTCTTTACTCTTGGAGGAACGGGTTTACTCTTTCTTGTGTCACTAGCTGCAGGGTTGTTTAGGGTGAATTTATTATTAGGTTCCTGTGTATGAACTCTCCTACCACTCAGGCTTGTTCATACTGGTAGTCAGTCAGGGCCTAGTTTCAGGGTCCCCTGCAGGAGGTGACCGTTTCCCTGGTTTTGGTCTGTTCCCTTCCCTCGTACGCTCGGTGTGGCTATTCCCTCCACACCAGAGCGTGACATAAAGCCTATGCACAAAGTGATAGGGCTGCCAAAAATTACAAAGAACATGCACTCCAATACCCCCTTTGGAGATTATGCCCCCAGTAATTATGCCCCCAGCTTGGAGAGTGTCACCCTGCCTTTGTTGGAACTGCTGTGTGTTCCCCTCGTCTCCCCTCCTCAGGTGGCCAAGGAACTACGTACTCTGCCGCCAGCATTGTCAGATGGAAATTTGTGGAGCAATTTTTCGACAAGGGCCTTCTGGTATTGCAATATTTTACTTGTCCTCTCCACCACAGGAATGAGAGATGAGAAGTTCTCTTTGTAGCGGGGGTTGAGAAGGGTGAACAACCAGTAATCGATGTTGGCTAATATGCATATAACATGAGGGTCACGGGAAAGGCAGCCTAGCATGAAGTCACCCATGTGTGCCAGAGTCCCAACAGACAAGCCTTCACTCACCCCACCAGGATGATGACTCTCAATATCCTCCTCATCCTCTTCCTCCTCTTCGGCCCATCCACGTCGAAGAGATGGTGTAAACGTGTTATGGCTAACTCCTGCTCCTCCTCCTCCAATTCACGATGAGAAGACGAACCGAGAGTGGTCTGGCTATCACCCTGTGTAGGGTCTTCCCCCATTTCCACCTCTTCCACACGCAGAGCGTGTCACGGACATTCCTATGACAGATAACAGGAGGTCTGTCAGATTGGCAACACGTGGTATAATCTGACATGTTTTCCCTTTTTGTGTTGGTATTTACCACACCCTTTTCCCTCAGGTGTTGCTGGTGTGGTAATTGTCCCTCCCCTATTTATTGCTTCTTCTCCCACTATTCCTTGCGGTTTATAGCTTCAGTTGTTGTTATGGTGAGCAGCAGTTTGGGTTTCAGCTGAGATCCTGGAGCCTCCATTTCTTCATTGAAAGATAAGTTCCCTTTTTCCTTCTGTGTGTTTTGTTACTTTTTTCCTGTTGTTTTGTTATTAGGCCTAAGGGAGACTCCTGTTCGGCTTTCCTTTTGGAGGAACAGGTAGACTCATTTCTGTCATTAGTTCCAGGGTTCTTTAGGGTCAGTTCGGTGTTTAGGTTCCTGTGTATGAACTTGCCTATCTTTGAGGCCTGTTCATACTGGTAAATAGACAGGAATTGAGCCAGGGTTTCCTGTAGGAGGTGTCCATCTCCCTTCCTTAGTTTCTAGGCCTAATCTCCCTTCCCTCCTACACTTGGTTTGGTTTTCCTGCCCACACCTGCGCGTGACAGAGCGTCGGTCTTTATTGTGAGCAGTGAGCTTTTTAGTAGACACAGAAGTGGGATGGTTACGCTGATAATTGCATTATCACGGCTCATCATCCTTGTAGATTCATCAAAGTTGCATAAAACCTCACAGAGGTCAGACATCAATGCCCACTCATCGCTTGTGAGCGGAAGCTGACTGGAAAGGCGCCGACCGTGTTGCAGCTGGTATTCTACTCTGCCCTCTGTTGCTCGCAAAGCCTGCCCAACATGTGGAAGGTGGAGTTCCAGCATGTGCTCAGGTCACACAGCAGTGAGTGCGCTGGTAAGCGCTGCTGCAGCGGCCGTTATCAGATACAACCATGCCTGGCTGTAGGTTGACTGGTGAGAGCCACAGCTCAGCCTGGTCTCTGAGCCACAGCTCTGCGGTGGTGTGCTGTTTGTCACCTAGGCAGATAAGCTTCAGCACGGCCTGTTGCCACTTCCCAACTGCTGTGCTACACTGCTTCCAGCTACTGAGTGAAGTCTGACTGGTGCTGCAAGATGGCAATTCTCCATGGGAAGTGGAGGAGGAGGTGGACTAAGAGAAGGAGGGGTTGTAGCCGCTACTGTAGTGGTGGTGGAAATCCAGATGGAAGTAGGGCCCGCAATCCTTGGCGTGGGTAGCACCTGTGCCATCCCAAGGTATGACTCACTCCCAGCCTCCACAACATCCACCCAGTGTGCCATCAGGGAAATGTAGCGTCCCTTGCAAGAAGCACTTGTCCATGTGCCAGTTGTTAAGTGGACCTTGCCAGTAACTGCTTTGGTCAGGGCACGGGTTATGTTTCTGGACACATGCTGGTGTAAAGCAGGGACGGCACACCAGGAAAAATAGTGGCGGCTGGGAACTGTTTAACGAGGGACAACTGCCGCCATCAGGCCTGCGAAAAGCCTCGGTGTCCACCAGCCTAAACAGCAACATTTTCAGGGCCAGCAATTTGGAAAGTTGCTCGTTTAGAGCTATGGTCTGTGGGTGGGTGGCAGGGTATTTGCGCTTGCGTTCAAATGCCTGGGGAAAGGACATTTGAACTCTGCGCTGGGACACTGAAGTGGACGTGCTTGCTGATGGTTCTTGCGAAGGTCCAGGTGCAGGGCAGGAGGCATCTGGGCTTGCATCTTGGACAGCAGGTAACAGAGGGGAAGAGGAGGCAGTGCTGTGACCTGCAGACACAGATCGTGGACGCAGGCATTCGGCCTACCTTTTAGGGTGCTTTGCTGCCATGTGGCAGATCATGCTGGTGGTGGTCAGGTTGCTGGTGTTTACGCCCCTGCTCATCTTGGTACGGCACAGGTTGCAAATTACAAACCGTTTATCAAAAAAACGCCAGACTGCAGAACACCTAACCCTTGGCAAGGGAGATTGCCGCAAGGGGCTGCTCTGGGGAACAGTTGCGGGCCTGGTTGGCGTGGCCTGCCTTCTCCTTTTTTCCAACCCACTGCCTCTTCCAGCCTGTTGCGATGCTGCGGATCCCTCCCCCTCTGTACTGCTGTCCTCACTCGGCTTGCCTCCTTCCCAGGTTGGGTCAGCAATTTCATCGTCCACCACCTCCTCTTCCACCTCCTCACTCTGGTCCTCCTCCTTACATGGTGACCTAACAAGAATCTGACTTAACTGCGTCTCATCATCAACCTCTTGAGGCACTAGTTGCCCTTGACTTATTGGCAACTGTGTCTGATCATCATCATGCACCTCGTGAGACGCTACTTGCCGTTCCCCACCGTCATCTTCTTCAGACTGTGGATGCTCAATAGTTTGGGAATCAGGACACAATATCTCCTCATGTCCCACTTCAAACAGCCTTGGCAAGAGGCCCAAGCCAAGAAACGGTGATGAAAAAAGCTCCTCGGAATATCTGAATGTGGGATTACTTCTTTGCCCAGACTCTGCATGGTGGGAGGAAGGAGGATCAGGGTGAGGATTTTGTTGCCCAGACTCTTGGCTACTGAGACTGGACTTTGTGAAAGAGAGGGTGGTGCTTAACCGACTGGAAGCATTATCAGCTGAAATCCAACCGACTACCTGCTTGCACTGGTGCGAGGACAAGAGTTGTGTCTTGCGCCGCCCTGCAAACTGTGACATGAAGCTAGGAGTTTTGGATGACTTTGTTTCTTGGGCTCTGCCAGCAGGCACAGTTTCACCGCGCCCAGAGCCATGGCCTCTGCGTTCACCATCAGCAGCACGCCCATTTCCCTGTCTCTTTCTGCTCGCCTTGCGCATATTATATAGTATATATGCAACTTTGTCACAAGTACAGTAGTGCAGATTTTTATTAAGTGTATGATCAGAAAAATTTCACCGAATGTCAAATATTTAGAATGCGCAAATGTTATAAAGCAGGCGGAGCTGAGGTACTGCGGCCTTAATTAATGGCAGAAAAAATAGCAATGGATGTCACGTATATAGACTACAGAAAGGTTCTAATGAACATTCTGCGCACGTGGTGTTAGCGTCAGGCACACTTGCGTTCCTTTTGCCCCAAATTAAAAAAAAAAAAATGCAGCCAGATATAACATTGGACTTTTGTGTCTTTTGAACAGAACAACTAGCCCTACCTAGCCAAATCCTATCCCTACACTATATGTCCCTCCTTGCACAAATATTATACAGCAGACGCAAACGAGGAACTGCGGCCTTAATTAACGGCAGAAAAAATAGCAACAGATGTCAGGTATATAAACTACAGAAAGGTTCTAATGAACACGCTGTGCACATGGTGTTAGCGTCAGGCACACTTGCGTTCTTTTTGGCCCCAAATAGAAAAAAAAATAGAGCCAGATATAACAATGGACTTTTGTGTCTTTTGAACAGAACTACTAGCCCTGCCTAGCCAAATCCTATCCTTACACTATATGTGCCTCCTTGCGCAAATGTTATACAGCAGACGCAAAAGAGGTACTGCGGCCTTAATTAACGGTAGAAAAAATAGCAAAGGATGTCAGGTATATAGTATACAGA
Organism: Rhinella marina; assembly: GCA_900303285.1. Lineage (NCBI taxonomy): Eukaryota > Metazoa > Chordata > Amphibia > Anura > Bufonidae > Rhinella > Rhinella marina. The sequence continues at coordinate 858,477 of ONZH01019683.1, read as the reverse complement.
GAGTAATACACCATGCACCAGCTGCGCAGATGGCGTTAGTGTCAGGCCACCTTGCGGAATTTTTAACCCCTTAAAAAAAAAAAATATATATATATATATATATATATATATATATATATATATATATATATATTGCAGCAAAATATAATAGCCCTTAAAAGGCCATTTGGGTCTTTTCAAAAGAAATACTATCCCTGCCTAGCGTTCTTCTCTCCCTGCACTATCTGTCCCTCCTTGCAGCAGCTCTCCCTATATAGCACAGGATGACGCGTTCCCGGCCAGCCAATCACTGTAATGCCAGTAGTCAAGATGGCTACGGCATTACAGTGAATGCCAGTACCTCCCCGCACGCTAATTAGCCAATTAGCGTGCGGGGAGGGGACTCGAGCATACGCGGTGTTCGGCCGAACACCGCATTGTCACGAGTGGCGCCATGTTCGGCTGAATACCATATTTGGCCGAACATGTTCGCTCAACACTAGTGAGGACTACAACCACCCTCAATAGTCTCAGACAACACTCCTATCCTCTTAGGCCCTTCTACCATGCCTGGTGTGTGGGCTGGTCTGCTAAACTGAATAATTGGTGGTTATAGGGGAGCTTAGATTATACATATTCTTGCATTACATTTTTCATTTTTTTTACTTTAGTGTTATTTGTTTTAAATGTCTCCAAAAAGTTAAAAAAAAAAAAAAATTTGATTTTATTATTTTAGACCACTGTATTATAGTTTTCTATAGTTTTCCGTAACAGTTCATATGAAGGTTTATTGCAAAGGAGACTGGAAAAAAAACATTTAGAACACCTGTACGGGGTCATATGCATAGATATTTCTGTAATAACTTCCTGTATAAACATGTCAAAGTTGTCACTGCTAGTGCTATACTGAGTCTAGGCACACACATGTCAAAGTTGTCACTGCTAGAGTCTAGTCACACACATAGCAATACTCTCCTTGTAATAGTATCTCAGTGCTCACACCATCATCCAGCTGCCATATCGCTTTAGCAATTAGCCAAAATGAGCGCCATGAATATGCAATGGTGCAAAGAAGGTTTACTCACCTCCAATGATCCCTAATACTTGCACCTTCCTGTATCGTGTCAACAGCACACTGAGAATGACAAAAAAAAGTCTGCTTAGCCAATCACTGGCTAAGGCGGGTCACCAGTAAGAGGCCCTTTACATGGGCCGAGAATCCTAAAGATAATCCCTGAGTCTATATGTGGACAAGCGACGGCATTAGCGATCACTCCTCCCTATACTGTGGAGAAGATTGTTGCATGTAAATATAGTGTTTTCTTCTGGTGACGGGCAGACAATTGTCGGGAAGGAACACTTCTTTCCCGACAATCTGCTGCTCTGTTGTCCTGTGTAAAAGGACCTTAAGGCCAAAGACTGGCTCAGCAAGCCTTTCTTGGCCTTTCTAGTTTACTGAGCAAGCACAGTCTGTGGAGAACACAAGGGACTGGACCGTCAGAACAGCATTGACAGGGGTTCAGTGGAGGGGAGTTATTTTGACATTGTATATTTTCTGAACATCTGTGTGAACCATGTTTTTTTTTCTAGTGTTTTTCCCCTACGGAGAAGGAGATGTCAAAATTCTTTAATTTTTATGCTGCTCTCACCACATTCTGAAAAGGTGATGTGTCATGGGTGGGGCAATTGGCCTAGGCAGATTCATAATAATTTCAATTGGTTTTCTGGAGTAAACAATGGCTGAAGCTGGTGTAGATTTTATTCTATTCCCACGGACTGCCTGCTTAATTTTTTTGCAAGGTGTGCACCTCATCATAAATAATTCACATTCTTCAGTAGGGCAAGAGGATATCAAGACAGCTCTTGAAGGGCTAGCTCACTGAATGTAATGATACTTTTTGCTTAGTGACCTGTTGCTTCATTCTAGAAAAAAATACTTTTAATCCATATGAAAATGAGCAGTTAAGTGCACTGAGAACAGAGCAGTGCCAGTCTGTGCACCCTTGCTCCTCTACCAGCCCCTGCCTTTCCTTCTTGATTGACAGTCTCAGGTTCCTGCATAGATATCTTTCCTGGTCCTGCCAAACAAGAAGGAGAGGCTGACAGAGGAAGCTGGAGGAGCAAGAGTGGCTTGGGCCCGCCATCGAGGCACTTAATTGTTCATTTACATATGGATTAAAAGTATTTTTCCCGCAGAATGAAGCAACAGATTGCTAAGTGAAAGTTATTATTACATTCAGCTGACCTACAAGGCATTGTGCAGGAGTCCTTATGGGTGCTACCACATGTTCAGGTTTCTTGCAGTTTTTGAAGCCATATTTAGGTGTGGATCATAGTAGGTGTGTGTATTCGCTCTGGTAGGCAGGGTAAGCGGACGCAGAACAGAGGCACAAAAAACAGTTCTCAATCCAACTGCAGTGTTTTATTCACACACGCAGGTATAAAAAAAACAACTTCACCTGAGTTGAAAGTCCTGTTGTTCACACCATGCTGCAGGTTCTGCATAAAGAGTCCATTTACAGAAATATAATCCCCCCTGTCCTCCCAGACAGGTATTCAGCCTTCATTCAGGTACCGGCCTCCCCCCTCTGCTGTAGTTTGGCTGGCTTTTTAAAACAGTTTAGTGTCGGCAAAGCCTGGACCGGCACCTACAATCCAGTCCGATGATTGACTTCACCTGGCTGTCAATCAGCCCAGCAGCACATGCTGGGAGGAAAATACCTTCCCTCAAGCAACAGACCTTTCAGTGTGTCACATAGCAAAGAACATATTAAGGGCAGATACTACCTTTCCTCCTCTTTTTTGAATCTAATTCTGGTTTTGGCTTCAAAAACTACATTAAACATGTGGCAGCACCCTCAAGTAGTTTCCAAAATACTCTTACATTACATACAAAAGTGATGCGAAAATTTAAAATTTAAGACAGTAACCAAAGCGGTTCACACTGTTATTTTCCAGGTTTGGCACACTAAAAACATTTCAACAGTTACCACAGGCAAATTCTAAAATTACTTTTCATTGAATTTGGCCGTACAACACATGTTTACCACCTGTAAATTATTTCAGCATACCATCCTTCTAACTGAAAGGAGAATAAAGGGTAAAGAACGTCCACTTAGTCAGTGACAAGACGACATAGAACATAATTTGACATTCTGCTCTCTTTCGACTTAACCCTCTGTGAATGCTGCGCCCCTGCTGAGTCTCGTCTAGAATTATATGTCTGTGGAGTTTGAATTTCACTTCTTACAACCAACTAAGTCATTTTTGATTTTTGTAGCTCTGCATATCCATATCCTATAACAATCAGAGGGGGTCTTATCTCCTCACAGCAGCTCCACTGATCGCTGACAACCAGCCTGCCACTTTCTTGGATTAATTGTCTCGCCTGATATTAACAGAACTGACGGAAATGTATAAACTACTTTCTAGGGTTTGTTTGGTCTGTTTGACACTTGAATATTTCCCTTTCATTTTTGCAGATTTGTACAAGGTGTTGCTTTTGTATTAATTCTGAGTTTTAAGAATGAGATTTAGAAGAAGTTTATGCATGGAATTTAAAGTAGATTTATTACAACTTCTTAAAATTGCTGCAGCCACTAACTGCCCACAAGCAGCACATCACTGCTGAAGCCAGTTATTAGCTGCAGCAGAGTATGAGACCAAGACAATGCATCACTGGGTATAAACAGTCCAGGGATCGGAACATGAACATGTGGAGCCAGCGCAAAGTGCCAAAGAAGTGGGGAGCAGGTAAGTATGGATCTGCTATTTACGTAGTAACAGTAAAAAAAATAGCAACGGATGTCAGGTATATAGACTACAGAAAGGTTCTAATGCACACGCTGTGCACGTGGTGTTAGCGTCAGGTACACTTGTGTTCTCTTTGCCCCAAAATAAATTTTAAAAAATGCAGCCAGATATAACAATGGACTTTTGTGTCTTTTGAACAGAACTACTAGCCCTGCCTAGCCAAATCCTATCCCTACACTATACGTGCCTCCTTGCGCAAATGTTATACAGCAAACACAAAAGAGGTACTGCAGACTTAATTAACACCAGAAAAAATAGCAAAGGATGTCAGGTATATAGTATACAGAGTGTAATACACCATGCACCAGCTGCGCAGGTGGCGTTAATGTCAGGCCACTTTGCGCAATTTTTAACCCCTTAAAAAATAGATATATATATATTGCAGCAAGATATACTAGCCCTTAAAAGGGCTTTTGGGTCTTTTCAAAAGAAATACTATCCCTGTCTAGAGTTTTTCTCCCCCTACACTATCTGTCCCTCCTTGCAGCAGCTCTCCCTGACTCGGTCTGTGCCGGTCACATGTCACCGGGTGCTATAGAGCACCCGATGACGTGTTCCCGGCCAGCCAATCACTGTAATGCCAGTAGCCAAGATGGCTACGGCATTACAGTGAATGCCAGTACCTCCCCACACACTAATTGGCTAATTAGCGTGCGGGGAGGGGACTCGAGCATGGCGCTCGAGGACACGGGGTGTTTGGCCGAACACCACGTGGTCACGAGCGCCGCCATGTTCGGCCGAATACCATATTCGGCCGAACATGTTCGCTCAACACTAGAAGATACCAGTATTATAGAAAGTGCATGCTAGTCAAGCTATACCTCTGTCTGGAGGGAAGGGGTTAGGTTGAGAATTTGGCATGGGGGGTAGAGGTGCGTTTCAGTTTTTTCCTCAGGCAGCATGAAGGCTATGTGCTCCACTGCCCCGGCCACAAAGCACTGAGGGAAGGGGGGCCCAAGCTGAACTCTTGCATCAGAGCCCATGAGCCTTTAGCTACGCCCCTGCTGAGCTGGATATGACAACCGAGCAGCACAAATATAAGCCTCCTGTGAGCTTATGTAGGAAATGCTCCTCAGTTGGCCATTTATTTCACATACTATTTTGATAGCCAATGTCATTTATTGGTGAACATGCCGATATCTAGAGTCTATCAGGTGGGTGCACAGAATCCCGATTCAGCCATCCAAGACAATTAATAAAACTGGACTTGCTTTTTATTGGATTTATTGGTGAACATGCAGTATTGTAAATGATGATATATTCAGGTGAACATGCTAATTGTGATGCGATGGTTCACTAATGCTGGGTCCATGTTCAACCATATTGCTTGCAGGCGTATTAGATACAGAACAATAGGTAAACTGAGAAGGCCATACAGGCAGCACATCTCCCTTTAATATGAGAGTGTGGAAACTGGCGGATTGGTGATTGTCCATAAGCCTCTTTTTGTCAGGCTGCACACTAGATCTAGTCATTCTGAATCAAATCTTCATTTACAAGAGTAATTAAGTGTTCATGCCATCAGGCATCGGGGGTCTGTGCTTCATTAATTATCAACTTGGCATGGAGGAGAAGCTTGATAACAGAAATGTAAGCCTCAGTACTGCTTCCCCAGTCCTGCAAGCAATTCATTAATATCCTCCAGCAGTTATTAGGGCAACAATCCAAGTGCCTCTCATGCTTCCCTGTTTCCTTATGGCCACTTTTCTTTTCCTAAACTTATGTAGCGAAGCTTATGGCACAAAGCAACGTTTTAGCAGTGGTTCTCTTGCATGAATGTTTGATATTCGCTCATCTAGTTTCACACAACTAATTGACCTTAAACGGCAGTAACGCTCCATGACATAATTGTGCTACATCACAAACATGACACGTTTATGCTTAGTAATCCTCATTCTGATATTTAAGGTTTTCAGTGAGTTCCTCAACTTTTTCTCCCCTACTTTTTCTTAAAGCATCACCCAGCTTTCACAAAACCTTTTGATATGCCATACGAACATATTAATGGTTCTGATAGGTGTGGATCTGAATTCTGAGGCTCCCACCAATTACTAGAACTAGAGAGAAGCGCTCGTATATTGTGCTCTCTCTTCTCACTGCAAGAGACGGAATCGAGATGAACCCATAGACTTTCTATTGAGCCCGTCTCTTTGTAAGTGTTTGTCTCACCTTGCTCTAGCGATCAGTGGGGGGGGGGGGCGCAGAATTTTTAATATGTGGCTATGACATATCAAACGTTTTTTTAAAGCTCAGTTACCCTATATAGGAAAACTAGTAAAATTTAAATTATTCATTAGGGATTTTTTTTTTTTTTTTACTGAGACTATGTGCTAATCACTGTGTTAGCAACAGGACCCAGGGGTTCTTAATGCACCTTGCCCTTTGGGAAGGTACAAGTGCAATGAGCTCCAGTTTGCTAGTATGTTAGTCTGCCCATGTACTGACTTCTGCTTGTTTACTGGAATTTGACCAATCACTGCCTGTCCTGACTCCTTCCTGATCTCTTTACTGACCTTGAACTGCCTGCCCTGACTTCGGCCAGTTTCTTGGAAAGCACAAACTCTGCCTGTCCTGACTATAGTTTTGACTGATCATGGGAGAAACTCAACCCAATTGGGAGTTGCTGATGCTGAGAACCAGCACACAGTAAATGTGATCACAACATGGAGCTCATACAGTTGTAACCAGCCAGGTATTTTCTGGGAACCATGTATACCAGCAGCCCCTCTCTTGGACTAGTATTGTGTATCCGGCATGTTAGCTCACACAGGATTGTCTGGACTTTATACAATTTTAACAAGCTTTCAGCTGTGAAAAATATTACTTTTGTTTAGGGGTTTTAGCCTCTGGAGGCAAAAAATAATGGTTTCATTAACACAAATCAACCACAGTCGTAGCCACAGCTGCTGATCAGGGGCCCAAAAGCCAAGGAGGCCCACTCAGAGGCAAAATCACAATTGTTGGCAAAAACTATGCAGCCCTGCTTTGTAGGTTGTCTGTTGTGCAGAAGATCTAATAAATCACACTTCCATGCATTATTTTGGTGATAATACTAGCCAGAGTTACTTGATACTTTAGTTCAGTTTACTGAGAACAGGTTTAGGGGTCCATTATTGATTTTGCTATGGGGTCTTTCAGTTGCTAGCTACATCGCAGCAAATTAAAGATATTGAAAATTGTGAGCAACAGAAGTATAGTTGATTAATAATTCAAGTACAGTTTAAATGATTATAAAGGCATAAAGATTATATAAGGCATTGTATTACATTATAATGTCATATGCTGATACACATGGCTCTATGGGGTAAGTCCCTCCCTGACATGAATTTTAAAGGGGTTGTCCAGTTTGGAGATCCAATAACTGTCAGGCAGGCACTTCCGGACCCAAAAACCGAAGGCGAGAATAGTCAACAAACATGGGATCTTACAAGACTGCACACGATTACGAGACATATATTCAAGAGCAACAGAGTACATGTACAGTACTTATACCACAGAGATAGTCTATGCGACTCTTATGGGATGGTGAACATTTAGTAGGACTCCCCTTTCCAGAGGTACTGCATTGTACTGCCAGGGATTGGGAAACAGCCCAAGGATCATGAGAAGATTGTAGAGATGGAATCAAATCCCAGACCCCTCTCTTCAGGTTTTCTTCTATGGCCATCACTATCCAGAGGTACATTCATATTTATTTATTTTTTACCAAAGGGAAGCTTACACTGTTTCATTTATACATCATGATAATGCTTTGACTTATAATAAAGTGTCCAGAGTTTGGAAACAGGTTTATGGCTATTGACCAACTTACTTCTGACTTACCCACCAAAATTACTTTTTTAGAATTAAGAAAAAGGAAAATTAAATCATATTTACCTCATCCAGTTGATGGCAAAGAGCCCACGTCACCATCTTGATTGAAGATCCAGCGTGGAATCATCACATTGTCCAGCATGGTGATGTCATATGTCACCACGCACAAGATCGCATGGGATCTTCGATCAAGATGGCGGTGGCGGGCTCTTTGTGCCCAAATTGATGAGGTGAGTATGATTATTTTTTTTTACTCCATTTCAGGTAAAATCAATTTGTTACCATGAGGAAATTTGGCTTCGCGGTAAATCGAATTTTCCCTTAAATTTAGATCGAAGTCCACTCCTGACACTACAATTCGCTCAACACTAGGTATAGCCACATGGAACTGATTTTCCATTGCATGTTCATTTATGCCGCAGATTTTTTTCTGCAGTGCAGATTTCTTAATGTATCTTCCACTTGGCTGACACTGCACGCAAATTAGCAGCATTTCAATCCTGTGTGGTCATCCCCTTACAATAACATCTTCTTGAAAAATTCTGATTTCAAATAAAAAAATCTGCAACTTGATAAAATCTTCTGCTACAATTTTTACTCTGGAAAATTACTCTGGAAGAGGTGTGCTTTATCTATGTGTATTCAGTCCTATTTGATGTCAGTATCTGTAACAGATCTAGTTATAGTAGTGTAGATACAATAGAAAAAGACGAAACCTTGCTGCACAGATCACCTTCAGTGTAAACAGCGGAGGACACTGTCATCTGGGACTGGTGAGAACATGAATCAGAGCATTTTTAATGCAGGAAGACTGAAGTGTGCTACCAAGCTGAATGCTGTCAATATCCGGACCATTTGAGTCTTGTTGCTCAGTGTGGCAAATAAGTAAATGGCCGAGCTGATGGCGTCTTTGTGACATGGCGATCTTGTGTTACCATTTATCCGCTGCTGATGTCGTGATGCATGACAGCACTGATAAGCTGCTTTGAAAGATAAGGCAAAGGCAAACATATTCACCTCTAATTACACATTATTTACAGAATGCATGCTTCCGATTGTCATCTCCCAGCTAACAATAGCAGGCAGCACAATGAGATAAATGACGGAGTCCTGCAGAGGGTTCTGTGGTTAGGGGATAATTGACACACGGGGGACATTACCTTAAAAGTAGTGAGTGACAATGTAACTGCAGGCGCCTGCTGACACTTTCAGTCACAAGGAAAGTACTGATTCAATTACCTTTCTAATGAAACGAGTTGTAAACAGGACCTTTACTAATGACTTTAAACAGCACTTGGTGTTTGGAGGTTGCGGTTAAGATGCACTTTACGCGCTGTAATTGCACTAATGATTACTGTTGTGGAGCACTAAACCAGAATTGCGAACGCGCCGTTAACACTAGTGAGCACGAAAAATTACTTTAACACTGGCGGATACTGGAAAAAGTAAATTCTAGATAATGCAATAAGATATTCAATCTAAATAAATTTTTACAGCTTATTAATATACTTTATAAATTTAATTTCGTGATTAAATAGGAACCATCAAGGTCCACTTCCAGAGGATGAAAATTACACCTGGTCACGGACACACAGGTGCAGGGCTTGTAAGGGCTCATTCAGACAAGTCATCCATGTTCTGTCCTGACAATTTTCCATCTGTGATGAATAAGTTTGGCCTCTGGTTTCTATTCGTATGGGATCAGTAGGTCATCCATTTTTCTCATCTGTCAAAAAAATAAAAATGGAAGAATGCACACCTGGAGTTTTTCCTGCCACCTTTCATAAGAAAGAGACCACACACAATCGGCATATGTGCATTATTCATATGTTTTACTGACACTTTGACTAGAATGGAGTCTAGTGTGAACATTGAACCAAAGTAGAGCATGCTGCAACTTTCTCTGCATGGACCAATGGTCTTTGAAGAAAAATGGATACGAGAATTGGCCAATAGACTGTAATGTGTCCACTCTACAGCACAGTTATCAGAGCTGTATTTTTTAACAAGTCGTGCACCATTGCGTCCATTACACAACAGATTTTCATTTTCTGGAAGTAAACAATGAGGCAGCTTTCACAAGTTTCAAGCGTTGCCATCATGATATCTGAACATTGTATCAGTGGAATTGATTCAGTATAGATTTACTGAAACACCAATATATTGAAAGGAGTATTCCCATTTGACATTCTCTGGATAGTTCCTAAATGTCCGATGAGAGTTGGTCCCATTACTCCTACAGAATGAGTTCATAGATTCTCAATAGCATGAGTTCTTCACCTGAGGTCTATCCCTGCAGGTTAAGATGTTCCCCCCTGCCGCTAATTTGACTGGGCTGGACATCGTGCTGGGCCCTGACAATCTTGTGCCTCCACCACTGCTCTGAGTAGCAGTGCAGGTGAAGAGGCTTTACCAGTAGGTAGCAACTGTTCATGAGCCACTACTCAAAAGTGTAACAGCACATGTGTAGTCACTTCTCTGGTATTAGAAGCAGAGTCTCTGCACAATATTGTCAGGGCTGGGCGAGATGTCTGGCCCTGTCAATAAAGCTGCAGGGAGAAGCACCTTCATCTGTGGAGACAACCCCTTGCAGATGAGGAACTCTTGTTGATGGAACCAATTGATTCATACTAATCAATTCACTCATCCTTAACCAAAACCTGTTGCGCACTGCAGTCAATGGAGAGGTGACAGGGCATTAGATGTTGTTTCCATTCACTGCTATGAGACTTTTGAAAACTTGCCACTGGAATTTTAGCACGGACACAGCTCTAAAAGTCTGGTGGTGGCCTCATGTTGTCTGCCTTCCTGCACCAGAATTTGAGCGGTGCAGCTCGCAAACCAGCAGTTTAAAGTTGTGACCTTGTGCCTTCTTGCCATGGTGTGCTTACAGCTGTCACTTGAAGTCTCAGAGAGTGTCCGCTCATGGTTTAACTCCATATAAATGGAGCTAAGAAATGAGTCGGTCTGCGGCCTCCTTAGTGAATAGCCATGGTGCAAGCAGCAGATTTTGACAGCTCCTATGGTGGATGGAGAAGATGTATACACGTCTGATAATGTTGACTGATGGGATTGCAGGTAGTAAGACTATGGCAGATATCTTTGAGTCTGAACTTAGTCTGAGCTGAGTGACAGTGGAGACAGGGACACTTAAAAAAAAAAAAAAAAAAAAGAAAAAAAAAAAAGATCAAGTAATGGGCCTGAGGTAAAGTGAGCCAACTCTAGACATAAAATCATTAAGTATGTGAAAGAAAAATTATTTAAAGATCTAAGAATGTAAAAAGGAGTAGAGCAATGCCATTTTGACACAGAAGTGGTTGCGTGTGGAAGACGGAACACCGGTGTGTACAGTTGAAGGTGCAACTATACATAATACAGCAAAGAAGAGTGTTGGGGATATAAGTTTGAAGATATGATGTAGGACAATGTTCAACCAACATGACATCGGATAACAGATAATCTGTTACTTTGTGGAATCTGGATTTTTAAAGCTATACAGTTAAATTGAGTTAGATATAAGATTAAACTACAGGATAGCACATGTCCAGAGTTCTCCACTACCTTGGGCCCGATATCACCCACCTTACTCGCTCAGTTCGGTTCAATCTTATTTCATATGTATTTTTTAATCTATATAGCATTTTTGTTACATCCCCACTTTTTATTTTAGTACTGCATACATTGCTCAACTCTCAGAAAAACAAAAACAGAGATTCCCTGATGGCCAATTAGTGATCCTTCAAGAACCAAAAGAAGGGGAGATGTATCTGACTCCCTCTAAAGCCCCATTCACACTTACAGTGGATTCCAGACATCTTCTGGAGTTTACCTGGAGGGGCTGTATATGTGAACGCAAACATCCGCAATATCTGTCCTGGACTTTACCCAGACTTTTTGTCCCCAGAGCCCTAGCATTAACTCCAGTGGGGCCAGTGGCTTAACTAGAAATGACTGGGCCCCACTGCCACCCCCCCCCCTCCAGAAAACCCTCTCCTCCCGTGCAATCCTCACTCCTGTGCTGACCATTTCTAGTGTATGAAATCTCCTGGCTGCATATGTAAGGAGATTATTAGCAGTAGTAGGTGTTGACTGAACGAACATTCAGCCAAAAGCTACCAGAAGTGTATGGTTAAGTTAAGGGAGACACTGTCTCAGCTATCTCCTGAAAGAGTATAGAAGTCAGTGGAGAGTTCCGGGTCTGACCGCCTCTCCACTATCTGGCTGCCATAAGGGTCAGGTTGTAGGGGCTTGATAGTTTTGATGGAGGCCTCCATCCAACCTTAATCTGGCCCTGATTGCATAGAAAACAAATTATACAATCTTTGTAGTCTAATTTCATCCACAGGCAGTATAGCTTGGTATTAATACGCAGGTTTAACAATGTCATCTCTATATACCCTAGATCTTCTCTATGGGTAAGTTTTTGCTCCAGATTTAATACTTTAAGTCCAGTTAGTCTGTACAGAGTTTGTTCGTGAAGCACAATGTGTTTTCATACTAGCAAAGACTATTCTGGTTTCATTCATTAGAAAGAATTTTTTATTTGACACATATCAGTTTCTGGGTGACAGACAAGTGAATACTGTGTCATTGTCTTTTCATGTCTTGCCTTCTGTGATAGTGCTGAACAGACAGCAGGGATGGAATTCGACAGGATGGAGCACAGTTTGCCAAATAACCTTTTCAATACAGTTTGATATAAAATAATTAGCATTTATACAAAGTGTTGACTTAACACTGGGGTGAGTTTCACATGTAGATGTCATACAGAAGTACCAGGGCTAAATGTCTTATTTAAAGTGTAACTCTAGGTTTGAACACCATTCCCTTTTCAGTCCTAAATTCTGTGTTAATTTTCTATATGTTATTAAAGGTTGGAACTTGTTTTCCGATAGAGTACTCCATACGTTCTGTAGCAAAATGCAGTCACAGAAAAGATTCTTACTACCTTTAGCCACCACTAGGGGGAGTTTACTGCATACAGATTTATACAGTTCCCACTGAACTCAAGTGCTTACTGAAGAGGATTTATCATCAATCAACCCCTTAGTAGTGGTTGCAGGCAACCAAAATATTAATATTTTAAAGAGGTTTCCTGGACTAAGATATTAATGATCTTTCCATAGATCCTCATAAAGGATGTCACATATGGTGAGTTGGATTGGTGGGTATATAAGATGTGTCATAGGCTGTCTGCACACATATCATTGATGTCATATGTAAAAGGGACAATTTATCAGAGTTACAAAAGGGATGATTATTAGCTTTCAGGCCAAGGGTGGCAGTATTTCTGAAACTGTGCAGTTTGTGAACTGTTCACATGTTGCTGATTGGCAAAATATTGCCTTCTCCAGTGAGTCACCTTTTTCTGTTTCATCATGTGGATGGACATTTGCGTTTCAGGTGAGAAACATCAGCAAACAAATACCCTGAAATCATTGCTGGAAGATCACAGGCTGGTGGTGGTAGCATTATGGTCTGGAGAATGTTTTAGTGGTATTCTCTGGGCCCACTTATCCATGTGGAAGGCACTCCCAACTGATCTGGTTATGAATTCATCCTTGCTTACACCCGTATATACTGATGTCTTCTCTGGGATGGATGGGATCCACAAGACAAAGCAACATGTCACATGGCTAGAACATGATTAAGATTTCCAAGTACTCCCTGCCCACCAACTGTCACGGGCAGGTGCGCGGGGGAAGGAGATTAGGCCTAGAAACTAAGGAAGGAATATGGACACCTCCTACAGGAAACCCTGGCTCAATTCCTGTCTATCTACCAGTATGAACAGGCCTCAAAGGTAGGCAAGTTCATACACAGGAACCTAAACACCGAACTGACTCTATAGGACCCTGGAACTAATGACAGGAATGAGTCTACCTGTTCCTCCAAAAGGAAGGACGAACAGGAGTCTCCCTTAGGCCTAATAACAAAACAACAGGAAAAAGTAACAAAACACACAGAAAGGAAAAGGAAACTTACCTTTCAATGAAGAAATGGAGGCTCCAGGATCTCAGCTGAAAACCAAACTGCTGCACACCACAACAACAATGTCAGATTATACCATGTGTTGCCAATCTGACAGACCTCCTGTTATCTGTCATAGGAATGTCTGTGACACCAACTCCCCTCACCCCCATTGAGATAACTTAAAGGGGTTGTCCCATGAAAAAGGTTCTACAGTTTTCAAACCAGCACCTGAATCTGAATACTTTTGTAATTGCATTCCATTACAAATTTTGTATAGCTATTATGTTATTCAATAACATGTATCTGTATAGTGCCACTTAATTTCCTATTTTTTTTTACCTGCTCATTAAGGCTGCACATGCTCAGTTTCATCCTTCAACTGCCTCCTGAGTTGTGATAGGGAGAGCATGGACAGACCCCCTGAGCTGTGATAGGGAGAGCTGAGAAACGCCTCCTGAGCTGCAGCAGAAAAGACACTCCCCTTGAGCTGTCAGCTTGATATAAATCTAGCAGAGCAATAAATGGGGAGATCTCTGGATCTATGTGAGGTACAGGGCTGGTTCTAGCTTTGTTAGAAAGAGATTGTCTTGTACTATATGATGTCTGATTTTAATTTTTTACATTATTCATGGGATAACTCCTTTAAGTCCTCGGACACATCTTATTTCTGCTCATCAGTGTGGAAATACCATGTGGAAATTTCCCTTCGCATGTGGAAGAGAGTTGTTAAAATCTCATCCACTTACTTTGTACTGTAGACCTCCATGGATATTTCCAGCAGTGTAAAAATATGCAGTATTTTTGTCATGTGTGAATTCAACCTAACATGGATGACATATCTTTTGAATGACAGCAGGTAATACTACCTTTTCTCTACAGTGGCTACTGAGAACATTATGAGCATTGGCCATAATGTTCGTTCCTCTCCATATTAGCTTTTAGATTAGTATACCCATAGCATGTAAACAGAGGGCACAATACCCCCTGTATAGCCACCTGGTGAGGTCATTTATTTTTTTCTCTTTACCAAATTCTTTCTGCATACCAGATGTAATGTAGAAATGGATATGGGATGTTAGCACGCAGCATGATAGGCAGTCTGACACATAAAATGACTACAGTAACACTTATGCACCATCTAAACTGCCAAGGACATTATTTTTGCTCCAGCTTCAAGTAGATTTCCTAGGCAGCTATGGTACCTTCTGCTTTATATTAACTGCATAGTTAAGGCAAAACAAAGCAGCAGTTTTATCTATGACAACTTGCTGTGTGGTTACTTGCTGGTGATAATTGACTGTGGCGGGCTGGATTCATTTGACATTATGAGGTGACAAACTGAAGCAAAGCAGATGTTTGTCAGAGTTTTCTCATAGGGAGCAATATGACTATGCACACTAGAATTAAAACATGATTGGGGTCTACAAAGTCATTATTGTACAACCCCACCATCTGTATATGTCACTAGTCTAAGTAACTTCCAGCACTCTGCTCGATCGCGCTCCATCTAAATTGACCTTAATGTCCTAACCTAGAGTCCTGTAGGACTGTAGGTTTTGGTTTGTCTCTCAGATCCTTGGTTGTAAGTAGAGATGAGCAAAGTTTTCAAAAACTGGATTCAGCAGCTTCGCCGAACTTCATCAAGAACTTTGATTAGTTACAAATTATTTCATCACGAATCGCTTTTCACTATATGGAGCAGGCACAGTCATTGGGAATGGTGATTGCTCTGTCCCTCGTCATTTAACCCCATATATGCCATGTTCAACGCTGACCACGGCATCTGAGATTCACATTCAGGTGCTCAAGGGGGTTAAAATAAAAATAAATTATATCCACCTCATCCACTAAATCGCAGAGAGGATGTCCACTCCTGTCTTCATTGAAGAAAACCCACCAAAGGACCTGCGGCGAGCACATGATCACGCTGGCCACGCCTGGTGATGTCATCACTGAGGTGAGTATAGTTTTTTTTTTTTTTTTAATTTTCAGCCATTTTAGGAAAAATTGATTCGTTACCACAAAGCACAAGGAAATTTGGCTTTGCAGCGAATTTAATTTTTTCTAAAGTTCAGATTAGAGATGAGAGAATTTTCGTATATTCGTTACGAATCCTCCTTATTTCCTACTCCGAAGCGAATCCAGATTTATGCAGATTCGCTTTGTACAATTCTTAAATGTTCTTAAAATTTTGAACGCCAATGCTACGTACCCTACGTTTGCATTGTTCTTGCCCCCCGGCCCCCAGAAGCAGGAAAATGATGATACGCCCCCTCAAGAACAGCAAAGTGAAGATACGCCCACCTCAGAAGAGTGAAAAACCAGGACAGCCTACTGGGAACTATTTGCAAGTATAGGGAATGAAGACTCCTCCCTCATTACTACGCCCTCCTCTCCAGTTCAAGCCAGCAGTGAACAAGACAGCATGGAAAAACAACTACGCCCAAAATGGGGAGAGATGGTGTGGGGTACCGAGCCTGAACCAACGGAGAGGCCTGAGGATATTAGAGTGGCACAAGTGATCCCGAGAATCGCACAGGCACCGGAGGTGTCTGCCGTGCCAGCTGGTGCGGCGGAGATGGCTGGAGCGTCCACTACATTGCCCAGGAGGAGAACACCTTCCATATGGCAGAATCCCATCGTGCCTGCATCAGTGACTGCCCATGCCCAGACCCTATGGGACTATAAGAAAGCGGTGGAGGACTAGGTCAACCAAGTGCTTGACCATCCGAGGTCGGGAGACCCTACACTGGAACAGCGTAAAGGAACCATCCTGTGGTTTTCAGTAGAGCGAGGCACTGGCTTCCTTGCGGACAATGAGGATGGCAAGGAGTACTTTGTGGGCCGCAAGTCTGTGAAACGGTCTTACCTGCCCCAAGCCCGTCACAGCCTATAAGGGGGGGATCAGGTAGAATATATCCCCATGGCATCCCTGAAAGGCCCCTTTGCTACCAAAGTAATGTTATTGTCAAAGCCCCTGGTACCTGCATCGACCATCCGAGACCTGGTCGGATGATCCAGCGGCCGCAGGACGCATGCGCTGCCTACAAGAGTCACCAGATGGCACCCTCCGTTTCAGAGAGAAGCCACAGCCAGAGCCTCTGATCTATGGATTGCCACCACCACCACCACCACCACCATCACAGTCCTTTCACCTGGGTCAGCTGACTACATCATCTTTCACTTTCCATCCCACGGTGATCCAGTATCAGCTACCAAAGAAAATGAAGTCAGCAGCTGCCAGGGGAGCTGGCGGTTCTTCCTTGGGTGCAGCCTTGCCTGAACTGCTGAAGCCAGAAGTCCATACCCCTGCTGTCCCGGCAGGAGGATCCGGAAAGGTGAAGGCTCAAGTTGCAGCAGCGCTCACGAGTGTGGCCACCACCCGGTCAAGTCCAAATTCTAGCAGCAGAGGGCAGACTTCAACCACGGCAGCCAGTGTGGCCTACAGGAGGCAGGAGCGTCCTCTTATGTTGTTTAGCAGCAGTAGCAGCGAGGAGGACTTCAGGTCCCTCATCTGAGGAACCCTTCTACAATTGTCTGTTTCTGTCTGGCTGATTTAAAGGACACCTCATGGTCTGGACCTATGGGAGCCACAACATGGACTGCACCTGATAGGTGAGAGCTAGTTGGCACGTTTTTAATTTATCTTGTTTTTATTGACCCCTGTTTGACTGTCACCCAGATGGACATGGCTTGTCAAGACCCCCCCTCTATTCTGCAGAAAATTCCCAGTTGCGCCTAAGTGCACTTAATCCCACCCCCCTCTCAGGTTATTTGGGAGCCCCCTTTGCAAAGAGGGTTCTCTATTTGCTGCAATTTTACATTATCCATGTGGATTACACGTTATCTGTTTGGATTACAAAATTACCTCACATGGATTACAATTGAATTTTGGACTATGTGTTCCATTATTTTATGCCGAGTAGCCATGAGGAGAGACTCAAACATATATCTGAGCCTATTATGCTTACAAATGTGAAATTGGTTGCACTAAAATGTTTGCATAATTATGTCTTTGCAGTATTTTAGCAATAATGCTTTTACAGGTTCAGCAACGTTCAAGCACTTTAGCCCATTGTGTGGACTCTTTTTTAGGTACTGCAATGTGTCCTATTAGGCACTTATTGTATGGTATGTTTGCTAAATTATGCACTTAGGGGGATAGCTAGCACCTTAATTTTCTAGCTCATATGGACTGCCTCTGAGGATTGTACGCCTACGTGCGTGCGTATGATGCAATCGCGAGTCAATAGTACGCCAAGGATTCGTACTTTGTTAGCTAATGCTTATGTATTCAGTTCAGTAGCGTACATTTAACAACGCTTAGACTGTATGTTCGTAATTTGTGCAGGAATGTTCGCAAAACAACGGTTATTTTTTTATGCAACTTCGACCGAATAACTTCGTATTAAGAACAAATCTTGTTATAAATTTGTCGATTTTGCCAAAGCGAATTTTTGAAGATTCGCTCATCTCTACTTCAGATCGAATTCCGCTTCAGATGGTTCGATACGCTCAACACTAGTTGTAAGCATGGGTCCTTTTACATGGCTCAAGTCTGGGCCATACAGAATACTGTTCGATGCTTGAAAAAAAAAACACCAAAAATTCTAAAAAATATATATATATATTTAACATAAAACATGTAGATCATTTTCTGATGACTCATTGCCTTTAAAACCATTCGATTGGCTTTCATTTAAATTTTTTACATAAACCAATGGAGAGTACAGGCAAATACAGGCAGAAAATTATCTATCATGCTGTACCATCTGATTGGCTCCAAATTTATTCTACAGCAGGACATTGACCACCAAACATACAGCCAATATCATTGTGAACTATCTTCAGCGTAAGAACAAGAAGTTCTGGAATTGATGATATGGACCCATGGAGCTCTGATCTCAACATCATTAAATCTGACTGGGATTACATGGAGAGACAGAAGTATTTGAGCAACCCTGCATCCACACAAGATCTGTGGTTAGTTCTCCAAGATGTGTGGAACAACCTCGCTGCTGAGTTCCTTCAAAAACTGTGTACAAGTGTACCCAGAAGAACTGATACTGTTCTAAAGGCAAATGGCGGTCACACTACATATTGATTTGATCAACATTTCACTTCTGTTCATTCCCTTTGCATTTGTTAATAAAACAGGCTATTAACACTTCTATTTTTGAAAGAATTTTTACATAGTTACATGGTATGGTTTAAAAAAGATGCAAGTCCATCACGTTCAACCAAGGGATGGGAATTTAAGGAAAGGGAATGGAAACCCAGACTTCTACACATTAGCATAAGCATTAATGTTATTTAATTTTAAGAATTCATCTAAAACTTTTTCCTGCTGCGACCATCTCCTAAAGGTAGACTATTTCACAGATTTATGCCTTAGGCTACTTTCACATTTGCGGTAGCCTTTTCCGGCAGGCTTTTCCAGTGGGGGAACAGCCTGTCGGATCCGTGCTACCGCTAGTCCACAATGCTGCTGGAAGTCCACTCCGCCCCCATTTACTATAATGTGGGCGAGCTGGAGGTCCGGCAGCACGGCAAACATGTCAAGAGGCGGCCGGAATAAAACTACAGCATGCTGCATTTTTTGTCTGGCCGCCTTCCAGCTCATTTGCCATGCTGCTGCCGGCCCTCCAGCCCACCCCGATTATAGTAAATGGGGGCGGAGCAGAATTCCAGCAGCTTGGTGGACTAGCGGTAGCACGGATCCGACAGGCTGTTCCCCCACCGGAAAAGCCTGCCGAAAAAGGCTACTGCAAGTGTGAAAGTAGCCTTATTCACACAGTCAGTGTTTGGTCAGTGTTTTCCATCAGTGATTTTGAGCAAAACCAAGTGCGGCTCTTGGTTTTGGATCACAATCACTGAGGAAAATCACTGACCAAACACTGACTGTGTAAATGAGCTTTTACAGTAACTTCTCACAGTAAAGAAGGCAGTGCCTGTTTGCTTACTCTGCAGCAATAGTTACACACCTGACTTTTGCACAGTACTGTATATATACATACAGTATAATTATATATATATATATCCACGCATACACTCAATCTACATATACAGGCATACATTATACCTAGGTAACATACATCTGCATGCATGATATATACAGTATATACTTACATATACTGTATACACACATATATGTCCATACACATACAGTGCATAAATGCACACATATATACTATGCATGCTTCCTAAATTTTGCTAAATGCTCAAGTTCAACAATGGTGCCACTGAAAAAGCTAAAACATTTAGATTACAAATGAGATCTAAAAACCCAACATCAAACACGTTTATTCTACAACCAGATACTGTACACATGGGACACAATACAACAATAAGGTTAGTGTTTCTCCTCCTCGAGCCCTGGATGTAAGGATCACTAATTCATAGAACAATGCTAGATTTAATTCTGCAATGCTACATAATTAAAATGTCAGCACTCAGCCAAATGTTGAAAAACTGGCCCAAGAGAGCTCCTAGTGGCTCCTTAATAAGTGCTAATTAAATGTATGTTCTTTTTTGGCATGAAACTTCATTAATACTTGTATCCATTACAGTCTAAGATAAATGATAATAACTGTCACCATTCTTGTTCCAGGGGACAGTAGATATCCATTAAAAGTGACAGATCCTGACACTCAATTAATCCACAGAATGAGAAGTAGGAGGGGTATAATGAGACTCCTATGAAAATCAAGAAGAAAATAAAGTCTATATTGCAACATTCCAATTTATTCTGACTGGTAAGATGGTTCTGGATGTGGGGTGGGGGGTGCTGTGCATCCCTGTATAATACAAATCACTGCTGGCCAGCAACGTATCGCACTGGCTGCATGCTTTAGATTATTAGCATGAAGGTTTTATACAGCATTGTATGTACACAACCGTATTTTTGGTCTGTGTCCCATCCTCATTGTTTGCAGTTTAGACACGGGCTCATTGATTTCTATGGGACCACAAAAAATGCAGACCAAGCACAGATGTCATCCCTGTGCTTTCCACATCTATGTGTCTGTCCCACAGTTATAGAACATATCCTATACTTAGAATAGACATCTCTACTGTTGGAGCTGTGAGAAATGCGGCATGTACACAGTTGGTATCTGTATTTTGCGGATCCGTGTTTTGTGGACAGCAAAATGGATACAGTCATGTGGATGTAGCAATGTTTTGCTGCTATGGGGGCCATTGCCATTTTCCTTTGCAGTACTTTATTTTTACATATTCAAACATGGCAAGCTGTTTGGAAGATAATTATAGGGTTAATCACATACAGCACCATGATGTGTTCTTCTCAGAGCCAAGATGATCTTGGGGACTCTATGGTTTGGAGAACTGTAGTTATCAGATCATAGGGCAGACAATTTTATTGACCAGTTCTTGTGCCAGTAATCCCAGTGCAGTCAACCTTGCTCCAGTCTGAAGTTGCTGGTGATAAGCAGAAGACTGTATATGCTGTGTGGGCGAATGTGAAGACGCTAGACTTTGGAAGATGATTTATCACCGTTTCAGACAATTTGATAGCAGACAATAATAGTAATAATTAGTTTTGAGCGAAGTGAAGCATCCGAAGTGGAATTCGGTCCGAAATTTAGGAAAACGTCTATTCTAAACTTTCCTTGCATTTAATTTTCCTAAAATGGTGGTTGCACGTGTTAGAAAGTGAAAGTAAGTGTAACAGAGACAAGCCCGAGAATGCAAGATCACCCATAATACCCATAGCCAGGTAATCGTCAGGTAGCCATCCCCTCTGATGTCACAGTTAGGCAGAGCCTTATAAAACTCTGATCCCACGGGGTCGCTGCCATTTTCCTATGAGCTGAGCATAGGGAGAGATTTGACAACACGCTTATGCACTAGGTACAGTGTTGGTGCAAACTGCGAACAAAGTGTAGGACAATATTTGAAAGGGAGAGTTCAGGCAGGGTGCAAGGACAGTGCAGGGTGAGAGTGGAGGGAGAGAGTAGGAGACTGTTGAACTACAGACTCAGTATTACATCAGTATTACAGGCAGGTCTAATTTATTGCCGTGTAAATAAGTGTGCAGTGCACCAATATGCATAGTTAATCTGTTCTGTTAGCTATAGAGTTACTGTGTCAGTATTACAGTATTACCTTTTTTATAGCGATTTGAGAGTAATAAATCAGTAACAAATCAAATTTCTTGTCGAACTTCAGCGAAGCTGCCAAATTGATTTTTTAAAAACATTTGCTGGTCTCTAATAATAATCATTATAATTAATACCATAGTCTCATCCCTTTGAAAGGCAGAGATTATATAATTGTAATAGTCTTTAACATGCTTTCCTCCAAGTCCATTTGCAGCTATAAGTCTCCTGGCATATGCTACAGCTGTAACTATTTCATTAATACCATGGTAAGTACATTGTAGTTATCTCATTGTCTAATGGTGGCTTCTATAGTAGTGCCCAGAGCCTTAAAGGTTATGTATATCTTCGGGGATATTTTTATAATTGCATTTTACCCAATTTGGGCTAAAAAATATATTTTTCAATTTAAAAATATTGAGCCATTCTATTATAAAGGGTTAACTGTCTAGCTGTATGAATCGTACTTTCACTTTGTGCGGTCATCTAATGAACCTTATATCTAAATTACTAAAGGGTCATAAACACTTATTTAAGCCATATTCTTATCAGTAAGATAAGAATTGAGCTTTAAGGAGTGTTGGTAAGAGCACAGATAAGGAGCAGTCAGTTGAGCTGCCTGATGCAAAAAGTAAAATACAGAGAATGATACTAGAAAATCTCAAGGCAGTACAGAGAAAAGGGCACAACATTTTTAATAGAGACTTTTTAAAAATAGTTTTATCTCAAAATGAGTAGAATGCAATAATAAAATGATTGCCCCAAAGGTGTACATAAAATTTAATTAGAGGTAAATATGTGCAAAAAGGCTCAGAAGTACCATTCCCTCTAAGGTTTAGCACCACAACATGAGTAACATTGGCCTACAGGGCCTATAAATGAAATTCATTTTGAATGCTTTATATGTGGATATTATTAGTATGGCTGTCTGTGCCAACCACTGTCCCACTCTCCCATGTTAATTATAAATGTTGGATCATGATAGAGAGGTATTGGGTCAAAATAAAGAGTTAAAATCTTGGAAAATCAGTTGCAAAATCTTGATAGTGTTACTTTGGTTCAACCATATGAGTGACATATTTGCAGAATAAAAGAAATTCAGGTATGATAAAACAGAGTATGAAAAAAGTGGCTTATAGATGGAAACATTCGGGTAATACTCGGGCCCGATGAATACTCCATTTGCCAAAGATGTGACATCTCATATACAAGAAATGTATGTCAGTGCCAGTGATTTTCTATCAACCAGTACAAGCAATACTGATGGAAGACAAGGAGGGGTAGGCACAAACCCTAAGAAAAGAAAGGCCCGGCCTTGACAGCAACCAATCGATACAAGAGAAAATACTATCATCGGTGGATAACTCAGAACAGTTACAAATAGTTTGTGAGAGGATAAAGTAACTAACAGAAGAAAAGAGGTCTGTTCTTTGCAAAGGTCTTTTTCTCTGTTTCATACTAAAGTGTTCTTAAAGTGTTATATTTATTTTGCTGGAAACTCACTTAATGTTTATTCATGGCATTCACAAACATCTCTCATTCTGAAGATACTTGAAGATGAAAGACAAACTTGAAGATCTGGTGGATCTTTTTCAAGAAAATGAATCGAGAAAAGTTTTTCTCATTGGTTACTTTCTCAAACTACTGTTTTTCTGTAATACAAGTCTTTGTGAAAATAGAAATGCAAGCAAATAAAAATTTGTATTCAATCATAAATTTTACAGACAGATTTCTGGCACAGCAATGGGTGCATGGTCCGGCCCCTCTTACATCAACATCCTCGGGTGATGGGAGTCGCCTGCTCTTTGAAATAAAGTGCTACATTGGTTTCTCTATAACAATAATGTTCTGATGTTTTGGACAGATACTAGGGTAAATTTCTTGAGTTTGCATAGTTTCAACATTTTCCTTTCCTACCATATTTCCAAAATTGAGGAGGATTTTCTGATCTTAAACTGGTACTACAGGACAACAGCATCTAAATATGTAACAAATAGCTTGTTACACTTTTCAAACTTTTATCCTCAACACCTAAAGGCAAGAATACCGGTTGGGCAATTTTCATAGGCAAGATAAAATTGCTCAGTTGATTCACACTAAGTCTCTGAAATTTACACAGCAGTTTAAAAATAGAGAGTTCCCACATAAGTTCCCGAGCATACCTCAAAGCCAAAAATAATGATCTGAGAAAAGATGAATCCCTTTGTTTCATCACAGATTATAATAAGGAATGGATGGACATTTCTAAGATATTTCGTGACCATTAGAAAATCGTAAGATCTGATCCAAGAATTGATTCCATTATATCTCCCAAACCCCTTTTGACAGCTAGGCAAGCATTAATTTTACGTGAAAGATTGACAAGGAGCCATTTTCTACGACCAACCACCCGCTTAGGTACTTGTCTTCAGGAATCATATCCATGTGGTGACTGTTTCATTTGGCAGTTTTAATTCCATCTTCAGGATTCACTATCCATTGGATGGCAACACTTTTCAGTTATCTCATTATATAATCTGTAAAGGCTGTATTACACTCACCGATGGTTGGCCAGATCATCGCTAACGAGCATTAATAGGAACGCTTGTTTGCGATGATCTGGTTGTTTAATACAGCCCCTAATTTTGCTGCCGATTACCTGATGAAGCTCGTTCATTAGGCAATCCAGATTTTTAAGCATGCTGATTGGCAGATTGTGCTGTATAATTATAATTTGCTGCTAGCAAACAACTAGTCAGTATGGGGACGAGAGATGGCATTAGTGATAGCTCCTCCCCATACTTGTGGAGGAGATCGCTGCATGTAATACCAGCGCACTCCTCCACTAACGAGCAGACAGTTGATGAGAAGGAGCGCTTCCTTCCCGACAATCTTCTGCTACATTGTATAATGTATTACAGCCTTGTGTCTCAATGTTTTTTATGTTCTTATCTGTCCATGTTCTAAGGTCTGTGTGGGTCAAACTTCACAAGAACTGTGTAAAAGAATACAAAAACCTACCTGGACCATCTATCTAGTCCAATGTGGTCAAGCATAGAAAAAGACTAACTTTTGCAGCGTCAAATATCATTAACTGTCACGGAGGTACAATGGTAGGTTTATATGCAGGAACATATTTAATTTTGGCATCAATTTGGACAAAATTTTTCCCAATAATCAAGGAAGGGATTGCAGTTATAAACCTGGAATCCAGATGGATATATAACCTTGATGCCATAGCACCCCTGTGCTTCAAAGAGGAACTTCTTTATACTGGTTACTTGCACTAATCATTTTGCCCCCAGTTTTATATTCTCTGGTACCCTGCAACTCATTCATCTCTCTCACTTTTTCTCTTTTTTTTACATTTAATATTTTTACTTTTCACATTTTTTTACAGATTTGCCCTTTTTTTTTATTTCTCAGCACACATTTCTATTTCACTAGTCACCTTGTTTTATTTCTATTTTTTTTTGCAGGTTTTCAGTTAGTCACATATGGTTTCTCACACATATATTAGTCCATTTATTAAACACGTCATTTCATTCATTTATTATTATTTTTCATAATATCACATATCTTGTATATTAGGAACATTTTACCTCTCACACACACATCCCCCAGGAGGTAAAAAAGTATTAGATAGATACACATATTTCCACTGTACACTTAACTTTATTGATGTACAGTTCCATTGTCTGATTATTTATATATTTAATCTTTGGATTCTTTTTTTTTAGTAGATTCTTTTCTTGTTCTTGTGGACATCACTAAATACACTTTTTGGATTGAATTCTATGAAACTTTATCCCCTGTGAACGGTGAGATTCTGGATTAATATCATACCTTGAAGACCTTTGCTCGATATATTCAGGATGGAATTTGGATTATATAGATTATTCTTCCACAGCTGAATTATAAATCAGTGCCCCAATCTTTGTATGTGGCATTTATGGGCACTCCCACGGACGCATAGAGACTTCTTATCACATTGAATTAACGTTTTTTTTTTTTCGTTTTTTTTTTCTATTTTGTTTTTTCTTCCTTATGTCAGTACTAATGTCAGTACTAGAGATGAGCGAACATGCTCGTCTGAGCTTGGTGCTCGTTTGAGCATTAGGGTATTCGCATATGCTCGCTACTCGGACAAGCATATCGCGATCCTCGAGGAAATGGCAACTTCCTCTTCCTGCATGTTAGCCTCCTTTTTTCAGCCAATCAACATGCAGGAGAGTCTTTGGTACCTCCTAGCATCACGTGGGGCCCCTACAAGTCGATAGCAGGGATTGGCTGGCCAGATCAGATGACCTGGGAATATAAGAATCTGGTCCCGCGCTACTCGCATCATACGCTGTCTGCATGAGATTAGGGATAGAGCTGCTGTCTGTCAGGGAGAGTGTTAGGGCTTGAATTTAGTTGTTGGTTAGGCAGGAATCACCCACAAAGAACCCAACAGCCCTTCTAAGGGCTACAAGCACGTTTTTTTTTTGGTCTCCTCCTGGCTGCTGGCTGGGACTTGTAGTGCAGCTACCGCCATCTTGGCTGCACACTGTTAGGGCGTGAAATTAGAATCTAGTTAGGCAGGAATCATCCACAAAGAACCCAACGCTCCTTCTAAGGGCTACAACGACATTTTTTTTTGTCCTCCTCTCGGCTGCTGGCTGGGACTTGTAGTGCAGCTACCGCCATCTTGGCTGCACACTGTGCACTGGTGGCAGAAAGGGGACAGCACATGGTCCACACAGACCCCAATGAAATTGCCCAAAGTCCTCTCAGTACTCATTTTTGCTGCTGCTGTACCTTGGCTTGCTGGGATCTGTAGTGCAGTCTAGGGAATACGTTTTGTCACAGTTATATAAACTACAGTCCAGTGAACAATTGTGAGGTGTGCTGTACAGCAGCATCAGTCTATAAAATAAGTTTTTTTCACTCAATTATATAAACTACAGTCCAGTGAACAATTTTGAGGTGTGCGATACACTTGCCGCAGTCTAGAGAATAATTTTTTTCACTCAATTATATAAACTACAGTCCAGTGAACAATTGTGAGGTGTGTGATACACTAGCCGCAGTCTAGAGAATAATTTTTTTCACTCAATTATATAAACTACAGTCCAGTGAACAATTGTGAGGTGTGCGATACACTAGCCGCAGTCTAGAGAATAATTTTTTTGACTCAATTATATAAACTATAGTCCAGTAAACAATTGTGAGGTGTGTGATACACTAGCTGCAGTCTAGAGAATAATTTTTTTCACTCAATTATATAAACTACAGTCCAGTGAACAATTGTGAGGTGTGCGATACACTAGCTGCAGTCTAGAGAATACGTTTTTATTCTCAGTTATATAAACTACAGTCCAGTGCAAAATTGAGTGGTTTGCGGTGCAATAGCTGGAGTCTAAAGACTACATTTTTTTGCCTCAGATAGTAATTCTACTGTCTACTGAATACGGTTTTGGCCTCAGATATTAACTCGACAGTTTGGTGAATATACAAAATGTTGAACCCAAGGGCTAAGGGTCGAGGACAAGGGCATGGGCGTTCAAGTAGTGTAGGGGGCAGAGGCCGTGGTCCTGGGCAGGGTAACACTGTACATGCTGATGAGGGAGCAGTGGAACACCGCACAGTTTCGCTCCCTAGCTTCATCTCGCAACTTACTGGGTCACGTGGTACACCACTATTGAAACCACAACAGTGCGAACAGGTGATGACGTGTATAGCGGACAATGCGTCCAGTAATTTATCCACCACCCAGTCTTCCACGCAGTCCACCCACGCTAGCCAAGGGAGTAGACCTCTGTCTCCTCCAGCTCAACCTCCTTCCCCCCAGCCTGCCCCCCCCCCATGGAAAGTATGGATTCAGATCAGGCATACTCACAGGAACTCTTTTCAGGACCCTACCCAGAGACACAAACCACTGCTCAAGAGCAACCTGAGCAGTTGCCCAAAATTTAGAACTTTCACAGTCTGTGGGTGATGAGAGTGTGGACTTGCAAGTAGTAAGTGAAGAGGTGTCGGATGATGATAATGATGATGATGATGATGAGACACGGTTGTCTCATCATCATCATCTTACCATGTTGTCTTACCATGGGTTGGTAATCCAACTCAAGACAGTGCTTCTGAAGTGGAGGTAAGTGCAGCACCAGAACAGGTTGGAAGAGGCAGTGGGGTGGACAGAGGGAGAAGCAGGGCCAGAGCAGGTAGATCAGCAACTGTTTCACGGAGTCAAGTTCCCGTGCCGAGGCCTAGATGTTAACAAGTCTGGAGGTTTTTTAAAGAAACTGAGGATGACCGACGGACTGTGGTGTGCAACCTGTGTCAAACCAAGATCAGCAGGGGAGCCACCACTACCAGCATGCGCAGGCATATGAGTGCTAAACACCCGACTCAGTGGAACCAAGGCCGTTCACCTCCTGTGGGTCACACCACTGCCCCTTCCCCTGTGTCACATGCTGGCTCGGCGAGTTCACCCCCCGCCCAGGACCCGGCACGAGCGCCTCCCACCCTACAACCACCCATTCACCTGCACAATCCTCCACAACCTTGCGGGGCCTACCTCGGTCACGGTTTCTCAGACTTATTATGCCTCTTCCTCCAACCCCTCCTCCTCTTCGCACAGAAACGCTGAGCCAACAGGCAATGTTTCTGAGGGCCAACTGGAGCTCTATACAAACAATGTTTACGGAGGGCCACCTACAGGCCCTCTCTCCAATAATTTTTTTAGTAGCTTCAAATACAGACACTCAAAAAATGCCATCATGTTCAGTCAGGCTGTCCATAGGTACACCACCTCTGTCGTCCACAGAAGCGGCCACTATGAGGAAGGCCACAGCAAGAACATCCCCTTTTCAATTGAGAACAAGTGGAGACTTGTAGGAGGATGACACTTTTCTTCGGCAGTGGATTCACCTTCCCCTTTATCATTGCCATACAACAGTTGGTGAAAAAGTAATTGGCAATGATGAAGAAAATGTAACGGTGCAGTGGACCGTCTGTGAAGCAAACCTATATATTTCCACCATGCCAGCCAGTGGCGTAGCTATAGGGGAAGCAGGGGAAGCGACTGCTTCTGGGCCCGAGCTCAGCAGGGGCCTGGGAGCAGTAGCAGGGATGTGGCAAATCAGCAGGGTAATATTTCTATTTCTCTCTCTTTCCAGGGGTGGGGTGGGATCGTAACGCTGCGCATTGATACAAGAGGATGGGGAGAGATGGATTCTCCTACCTCTCCTCTGCGCTGCTGCACTGTGTAATCTGATTGGTGGAGGAGCAGTGAGAGGAAGCTGCTGCTCCACCAATCTTTTCAAGTAATACTTCAGTCACAAACAGGGCCTGCTCCCAGACTTCCAGAAGCACCATGTGGACCCTGCATGTGACCCTCTGCACTCCTGCCTGCCCGTCAGGCTGCCTCTCTTACCTGCCCCTCCACCTCCCTTGTAGTGCCAGCTGACCTCCTGCTCTGGCTGTAACAGACATCCAGGAAGCAGGAGCAACCCAGAGCAGCGCTGTCTCAGCCATCTGAGCATTGCTGCAGCCTGCCAGCCAGCCAATACAGCAGACCTTCAGACTCACTGCCAGCCTGACCAACAGTGGTAAGTTTGTGCCCTCTGCCCTGTACCCCCTATGCTGCATTCTGCCCCCTGCCCTGTGTCCCCTATGCTGCACTATGTGTGCCCCCTGCCCTGTACTGTACCCCCTATGCTGTATTCTGCCCCTGCCCTGTACTGTACCCCCTATGCTGCACTATGTGTGCCCCCTGCCCTGTACTGTGTCCCCTATGCTGTATTCTGCCCCCTGCCCTGTACTGTGTCCCCTATGCTGCACTATGTGTGGCCCCTGCCCTGTACTGTACCCCCTATGCTGCATTGTGCCCTCTATGCTGTATTATGTGTGCCCCCTGCCCCCTATGATGTATTTTGCCCCCTGTACTGTGCCCCCCATGCTACACAGTGTGTGCCTCCTGCCCTGTACTGTACCCCCTATAATGCACTGTGCCCCCTATGCTGCACTGTGTGTGCCCCCTGCCTTGTACTGTGCCCCCTATGCTGCACTGTGTGTGCCCCCTGCCTTGTACTGTGTCCCCTATGCTGCACTATGTGTGCCCCTTGCCCTGTGCTGTATTGTGCCCTCTATGCTGCCCTATACCCCATGCTGTATTTTTCCCCCTGCCCTGTACTGTGCCCCCATGCCACACAGTGTGTGCCTCCTATCCTGTACTGTACTCCTTGCCCTGTACTGTGCCCTGTATGCTGCCATGTGCCCCATATGCTGTACTGTGCGTCCCCCCCCGGCCTGTACTGTGTGCCCCTGCACTGTACTGTACCCCCTATGCTCTATCTTGCCCCCTGCTTTGTACTGTGCCCCCCATGCTGCACAGTGTGTGCCTCCTATCCTGTACGGTACTCCTTGCCCTGTACTGTACCCTGTATGCTGCCATGTGCCCCATATGCTGTACTGTGCGTCCCACCCCGCGGCCTGTACTGTGTGCCCCTGCACTGTACTGTACCCCCTATGCTGTATCTTGCCCCCTGCTTTGTACTGTGCCCCCCATCCTGTACTGTACTCCTTGCCCTGTACTGTGCCCCGTATGCTGCCATGTGCCCCATATGCTGTACTGTGCGTGCCCTCCCGGCCTGTACTGTGTGCCCCCTGCACTGTACTGTACTCCCTATGCTGTATTTTGCTCCCTGCCCTGTACTGTGCCCCCCATTCTGCACTGTGTGCCCCCTGACCTGTACTGTACCCCCTGTGCTGTATTTTTCCCCCTGCCCTGTACTGTGTCCCCCATGTTACACAGTGTGTGCCTCCTGCCCTGTACTGTACGCCCTATAATGCACTGTGCCCGCTATGCTGTCCTGTGCCCCTGCCTTGTACTGTGCCCCCCCATGCTGCACTGTGTGTGCCCCCTGCCCTGTGAACTCTCACTTACATATGCACATATAGGATGCCAGGATAGTCATGAAGGGGGGGCACCATACAAAATTTTGCTGTGGGGCCCAGTCAGTTCTAGCTACGCCCCTGATGCCAGCCATGGGTTGTACATAAACTAATAACAGGAAAAACAAAAAAAAACATTTTACAGGAGGGTCAACTACAGACACTCCAAAACAATTTTTTAAAAGAGTCAACTTCGGACACTCCAAAACAAATTTTTCGGGAGGCTCACCTACAGACATTTGAACTGCAATCTCAGTCTGACCAAGGCATTGGTGGTATCCCTGACATGCTGTGTCAGGCTAAATTTTTGGGTGCTTCACCTGCCACCTGAGTCTAACTTGGTCACTATGGGTTCACCGCCATGCTGTGTCAGGCTACATTTTTGGGTGGTTCACCTGCTACCTCAATCTAACTTGGTCACTTGTTGTGGTCACTATGCTGTCACCATGCTGTGTCAGGCTTATGCCTGCGTCGTGGGGTGGGGGATAGCACAGCAGTGCCAGCATGAGCAGTGGTGTCACCTGCAGGCGGTGATGGACCTTCGTTGCACCTAGTTGGGTGCTTTCCTAACATGTGCCAGCACATGTGCCTTGCCCATCTTGGTCTGGGTCAGCACAATTGCCTTGAGGGTCACCACCAGGCTGTTGCCCAGAATTTGGCGTAATGGTACGATTAGGCAGCCTCAGAGGCATCCATGCATGCTGCCCCTGCTGTTTCCTGTCCATTTCCGTGGTGTTTCCATCATTTTCTGAGGTTTCCAGGTTTTCACCCAGCCTTCCCTAGGCAGAGCCCCGGTCCCCTGCAAAAAATGCTCGAGTCTCCCATTGACTTCAATGGGGTTCGTTATTCGAAACGAGCACCCGAGCATCGGGAAAAATTCGATTCGAATAACGAGCACCCGAGCATTTTAGTGCTCGCTCATCTCTAGTCAGTACCCATGGTGTTTATGCTGGACAGGACCTATATTGTTTTCCTGCGTTTCATGCTGTGCCATATTATTATAAATTTATTATAAATTAGTCCTTCTGTTTTTAGGACTATTTTTCTTTCTGTATATCCTTGAGGATCATTTTGCCTGGTATACATTTTTTCTGCACATGTAGCATTTATATTTTCTGATTTAATTCTGTAACTCTTATTAACCCATATACATTTTTCAGGAAACCTTTCTTATGTACCATATATTTGTTAAGTTAGATTATATTGTGTATATTGCACATATCATGAATATAATCTCATGTTGTCTTGCTGCACAATTTCTATGCAATTGAATAATAATGGGTGAAACCTTATTTGTCACTCGTATTGTTTTTCCCTGATCGAATACATTATCTCCTCGTTCAATGATCATGCCAATATTTATGTATATGCATAATCTAGTTGTTCAACGTAAGCACAATTACTGTGGTATGGTTCATTCTATAGGGCTCCATTTCATACCTTCAATGCATGCGTTTTACTGAACATCTTCACAGATTGCAAGAGCTGTATTCGTCATGCACTATATTATCAATAACTATATAGGGCTTTAATTTATTTTGCTTATTATTAATTTTACATAGTGTATTAGTTATATTCATTATACACCATATTTATTTGAGGGATGCTTTATATCTTTTTACATACATATGATAGGCATGCATTAAGTTCACTTTTTAACCTAAAGGGGTTTTGCAGGATTTTGATACTGATGACCTATCCTGAGGATAGGTCATCACTCATCAGTATCTGACTGGTGGGGGTCCGACACCTGGGACGCAGCGCTCCTGTGAGTTCCGCGGCCTTCTCTCTGCTTTTCCTAGGCCATGACGACATGTTCATTGATCACATGGCCTAGGAGCAGCTCAGCCCCATTCAAGTGAAGGGGCTGAGTGCAATACAAAGTACAGCCACTATACAATGTACGGCGCTGTGCTTGGTAAGCTGCGAGAGGGCAGAACTGATATTAACCCCTTCGCGCCCAGCGCCGTACATGTACGGCGCTGGGGCGATGCGGGCACATGGCGCCCGCTCGCGGGTGCGGCGGGCGTCATGGCCGGCAAGTCTCTGCTGTTTCTAACAGCAGAGACTTGCCGCTACTTACCGCCATCGGCGGCGTCTTCCTCGGAGATTAGATGCCGTGATCACACGTGATCACGGCATCTAGTTGCGTCTCAACCCGGAAGCATTCACTTCCGGGTGGTGTACAGACACCCCGTGTGGCCAATCGGGGTGTCTGTACACCATATGAAAACTGTAATCCTCGCTGGTGAGGATTACAGTTTTCAAAGTGCAATTCTTATTCTGGCCACTAGATGGCAGGCCAGGATAAGAAATGAACAATTCATGGATTTCTGAGTCTATAAAATCCATAATTGCTCATAAAGAAAAAAAAAAGCCACAATATATAAGCCCATATTTGAGCTTTCCAATAGTAAAAAAAAAATTAAAAAAAATGTTAAAAAATATATAAAAAATAAAAAAGATGTAAAAGTTCAAATCACCACTCTTTCCGTATAAGTAAAAAATAAATACCTAAATAACAATAAATATAGACATCATGGGTATCACCGTGACCGAAAACGCCCGTACTTTTAAAATATAAAAAAAAAATTCCAATACGGCGAATTGTGTGGCGGAAAAAAGCGTCCAAATGGCGATTTGCCGTTTTTTGTCGCTTTTTTTTCTAAAAAAAAATAAATAAAAAGTGATCAAAAAGTCATACACACCCCAGAATGGTATCAATAAAAACTTCAGATCGTCCCGCAAAAAATGAGCCCCCATACAGCTCTATACACATAAATACCAAAAAGTTATAGGGGTCAAGATTTGACAAGGAAAAAAAAAAAAAAAAGGGCAACTTTCTAATTATTTTATCACTACGAAAACGCAGGAAAAACTATACATATTAGGTATTTCCGGATTCGTACTGACTTGTAGAATGAAAGTAACAGATCAGTTTTAATGCACATCGAACGCTGTAAATAAGAAACCCGTAGAACTGTAGCGGAATAGCGTTTTCTTTGCAATTTCACCCGGTTTGGAATTTTTTTCCCGCTTCCCACTACACCGTATGCAATATTAAATGCTGGCGTTGGAAAGTACAACTTGTCCCGCAAAAAACAAGCCCTCATACAGCTATGTGAACAGAAAAATAAAAGAGTTATGGCTGTTTGAAGGCAGGGAGCGCAAAACGAAAATGCATAACCGAAAAAAGCTCCAGGCGCGAAAGGGTTAATGAGGATAAGTCATCAATATTAATGATGTGATAACCCCTTGTCTCACATAGCAAAGTAAATTCAAAAACTGAGCAATGCTCCTGGAATTTTATTCCATAATTCTACTTACTGATCATATACTGATGACATATCCTGAGGATAGGTCATCAATATAAAAATCCTGGAAAACCCTTTTAACTTATTCTCATGACTGTTTTTATTTTTGCGTCTTATTTGTATCCTCGATTATCTTGTATTATTCAGGGCTTATAGTCTATCCATATAGTTTTACTGGCATTTAAATGCATGTGTTATGCAACCCACTCAGAATTTCCCTGTTAGGCCACCTGCACATAGATGCAGGTGAACGCAGATAAGATCCGCACGAATTTCTGTGCGTTTCATCAGCGGATTTGATCCAATTTTGTAGCACACGACAACCTCTTTCTAACAAAGCTAGAGCCAGCCCTGTACCTCACATGGATCCAGAGATCTGTCCATTCATTGCTCTGCTAGATTTATATCAAGCTGAAAGCTCAGAGGAGTGTCTTTTCTGCTGCAGCTAAGGGGGAGGGGGTGTCCATGCTCTCCCTATCACAGCTCAGGAGGCGTGTCCATGCTTTCCCTATCACAGCTCAGGAGGCAGTTGAAGGATGAAACTGAGCATGTGTGGCCTTCTCAGTGAGCAGGTCAAAGAAATAAGAAAAGAACAAACAGCAGGTTGCACTATACAGATACATTTTTTTGAATAACTCAGTGGCTATGCTAAATTTTTAATTAAATGCAATTACAAAAGTATTCAGATCCAGGTGCTGGTTTTAAAATTGTAGAATATTTTTCATGGAACAACACCTTTAATTCTTTTTATGGTGGTTCAATAAAGCTTTATAAATTTTTACTTTTCTGTTGTATATCAGTGTTTGGCATGTACTTTTCTTTGTTGTGTAGTCTGTATCTTACCTCACCTGCAGTGGTCCAGCCGTCAAAGTCCTGTCCTTCTGCTGCAGGCATTAGCCTGCTCTTCTCTGTTTATCTTGCTCTCCCTGCCTGTATGCTCTTAAAGGGTCAATGTGTGTACCCTAATTTTTGCCCAGACTATAGCTGACTAGCCCAGGGTTTTGGAGGCACCTTCCCCCTTAGGGTGCTAAGTCACTGCAAAGATATTCTGTTTAACTTGTCTGCCCATGTACCAACCTTTGCCCAATTCCTGCGTCTGACCTTTCACTGCCTGACCTAACCTCGGACCTGTTTCATGGATTCACACATACATTGCCCTGACCATGACCTGTTACTGACTTTGTGTTTTGCCAGATCTCTCAGTGCCTTGCACTAGTGTCTCTGATCCTCATGGGTCAGCTGTCAACCACACTGGGACTACTCCAAGAGGTAGCGATCTGGTGGTCCGCTGTAGTGAAGTCCAGATTCCTGTGTAGGAGTTAAAGGGTGAATACCAGGCAATTGCCAGGATAACGGTCTTAAGTTTAGTCCAAGGTCAAACTGCTTGGTTGACACAGTGGTTCCACACCCACTGCCCATAACAAATTTTAGGGTGCAGTAAGGACCCTTTGTCTTAAACATAATGTAATTAACATCAGCTGTTATCATGGTAATCATAATCTCTATTAACTACCACCACAAGTCAGTTAAGAGCCACACAGCGTTATGTCGTTATAAGACCCAAAACAGTCCCATGTACGTATGTGAAATATTTTCAGCCTTTCCAGGTTTCTGCTATTTCTGCAGTAAAAGGTTAAAATACATATGACCAAACTGAAAATTCCTATTTCTTAAATCGTTTAGTTCACTGCCCAAAAATTTCCCTATTTTTGTCCCCTGGGAGTTCAGACTGACAATGGTGCCAGTGTGTGTAGCATATTGAGGAATAATTGCTGTGTGCTTTCACAGTGTATTAAAAGGTAGAAACAATAGGGAACGGTAAATTGGAAAGAATTGCCCTACAGAATTCTGGGAAATTTCCAGGCCAGCGTGCCTTTGTGCAACTCCCTTACTTTTCATTTGAAATCACCTTTTTAAAGAGCAGTAAAGCATTTGGTGCAATTAGTCTACCGCCTAATTAATGCGCCCGCAAAGACAATAAGAGCAGTTTCGATTTGGACAGTAGGAACTAGCTGGAGAATTTTAAGAAATTTCTTGTAAAAAAAAATAAAAAATAGCTCTTTATTGAAGCTTAAGTCCAATTAGCAGAATTAATCACATGATGACTAATGGCAGAGAATCCAGGAAAGTTAACTAGCTCAACTTACTGCTCTGTGGAAAAGGGTCTATCTATGATTACTACATAAAAATGTATAAAAGACAAGGAATAAACTTAAAAAAACTATATATATATATATATATATATATATATATATATATATATATATATATATATATATATCTCTATCTATCTATACACACACATATACACAAACATACATACAATCGGAGAGCACCACATAAGCAAGGCAGGACCTTTAACGTATAAGTGCTGTTATATGACCAGCAGATGAGGCAATTGTCAGGGAGGAAGTGTTCCATCTCGACAATTACCTGCTTGTCAGTGTAGGAGACCACTGCTATTACATGCAAAGATCTCCTCCACAGTATGGGGAGGAGTGATCGCTAATGCCATCACTTATTCCCATACAAAATCATTGGTTGCCAGCAGCAGACCGTGATTAGGCAGCACCATCTGCAGCTGGTAAACAATTATTTTTAAGCATGGTTAAAATTGTGATTGCCCGATGAACGAGTGTTTACTCATTCATCAGGTAAATCGGCAGCCGTATTATACAGGCAGATCATCGCTAACAAGCGTTTTTGCGAATGCTGGTTAGCGATAGTCTGATCGACCATCTGCAGGTGTAATACAGGCCTTAGAAGTTGAATGGAGTAGAGCTCATCATCTACAGTAGATTAGTAATCTATCATTATAGATAATGTGATCCTGGAGGTTGCCAATTGGGCTGAAGGTTGAAGACTATTTTTACTGATAATAAAGGGTTTGCCTACAAATAATTTCTTACCCATCAATGATATTGGGGATAATTGTTAATTTGGGTGGAATCACCATCCAAAAAGCTCAGTTTGGCATGACTAATTCGCAACTAAAGAAAACCTACTTGAACCTATATATACCAAAGATCTTTATACATATTTATGACCCTCTACACCAAACTTTTTCATGATAGGATTAACTTTTTGTGGAACCTGATCTAGATCTACTAAGATCATCTAATGATTAGTGATGAGCGAGCCGGAGCGGCAAGATTCGGGATTCGCACGAATCTTGCCCGCTTCGGCTCGGCATCCTGAGGCAGCGCGGATTCGTGAAGATTCGTGAGTCACTGCCAATTTGAAATGCCCGTTTTTTTCAGCCAATCAGCATCAAAGGGAAGCCTGTGGGAACGCCTGCTGTGATGTAACAGCCCCTATACCTCCCCAGCAGTGATTGGCTGGCAGTGACATGTGACCTAAATTTACATAAGGTAGGGACCTGCAGCATCAGCCTCAGGCCTCATTCACACGTCCGCAAAAATCGTCCGCATCCGATCCGCAATTTGCGGACCAGGTGCGGACCCATTCACAGTCAATGGGGCCGCAAAAGATGCGGACGGCACACTGTGTGCCGTCCGCATTCGCACTTCCGTTCCGTGGGTCCGGAAAAAAATAGAACATCTCCTATTCTTGTCCGGATCCACAGACAGGAAAAGGCATTTCTATCATGTGCGTTCCGCAAATTGCGGACTGCACATGGGCCGCTGTCCGTGTTTTGCGGATCCTCAAAACACGGACAACACCAAACGGACGTCTGAATGAGCCCTTAGGCCAAGGTGTTTCCATCATTTTCTGAGGTTTTCACATGTTGGGGCAAACTTGACTGTGCAGAACCTTTGGCCCCTGCAAAAAGATTCGGGTCTCCCATAGACTTTAATGGGATTCGTGATTCGGCCCGAATCCACGAATCCCGCGGTGGGATTCGGGACGAATACCGAATCCCCGAATCTTTTAGGATTCGCTCATCTCTACTAATGATGAACTACAGTAAGTAAATGTGGCGTGCCAAAGATTCTAGAAGTGTATAGTAGCTGTTGGGGTGTGTGTAAGCCATGCCAGCTAAGGGTACAACCACACGGAGCGGTCGTGATCCAGCCGGGTTGTGGCCGTACCTTGGTTAAGAACTGTGCGGGCAATTAGCTTGCAACGGTCTTTCATTTAGCTAATGAAGATCACACTGTATAGTCAGTAGTTCATTGTGGTTCAGCAATAAGGAATTGGTACAATTGGTAGTGATATGAAAAGATTCTTTGGAATTGTTATTACATGGGGAATACAAGTAGTTACTTTTGCAAGTAGTCCTTTTAGGGGCCGTTCAGACGGCTGTAGTATTGCGGATCTGCAAAAATGCAGATCCACAATACCACGGATGCCGGCCGGGGTGTTCTGCATTTTGCCAAACACGCGAGTGGGCGCCCCATTTAAAATGCCTATTCTTGTCTGCTGTTGCGGACAAGAATAGGACATCTT
Source organism: Rhinella marina (assembly GCA_900303285.1). Classification (NCBI taxonomy): domain Eukaryota; kingdom Metazoa; phylum Chordata; class Amphibia; order Anura; family Bufonidae; genus Rhinella; species Rhinella marina. The sequence continues at coordinate 820,136 of ONZH01019683.1, read as the reverse complement.
CTATAATTTATTGCCGAGCAGTGGCTGCCTGCTCTAATAGAAGTGAATGAGGAATAGATGCGGAATAGATGCGGACCCATTCACACAGTCGTGTGAATGAGCCCTAAGACTGGTTAAGTGTCATAAAGAATTGCTACTGGTCCTCTTGCTACTAGTCATCTTACCTTAATACTGTCAGGAACAGTGTTGTCAGCCAATTAACAGCCAAATGAAATATATATTATTAGTCAATAGTTTTCATATTTTGAAAAAACACTGAAGCAAAGTAGTAAAAAAAAAGCCACATCACTAATGCAAATGACCAGATCCATGTAGCTCATGAATGCATAGCAGCACAATCCCCCTGTTAAATCCTGCACCGTGGTACAGTGTGCACCTTTACACCACCTCCGAATGTTCAGAAGGCCAAGTCTAACTGGCAGCATATCCAGCCTGTGTCATCAGAAACGAGAGTGGACGAGAGAGGAGATAATATGAAGCAGAGGTGTGCAATTACCACTAAAATATCACTTTGAAAAGTGTCAGAAACACTGACAGAGCAGAGAGGTGATCCTGTGAATTAAGTTTCCTAAGAGAAACTTGTAGACAGAAGTACATAAGGAAATACATGGAAAATGAGAAGTCATTTGATGAAGATGATTTGCATAGGACTGTGAGTTTCCTTAGAAGAGAAAGGCATATTACATTTATTACATTTAAAGGAACACCTAACTTAGTTATTATCCAATTTACTTTATAATTTCCATGCTATTATTAAATAGGAAAGTGTATCTTAAAGGCAAACACTTGTTATATGCCCCGACAGAGCAAATTCAAATCCTAGATGTCTAATTTTTTTTTTTTTGTCATATTGTGCAGTTTTTATATTACACCTAGTGATCAAGCAGACTACATTGCAGGCTGGTGTAAACATATTTTACAGCTTACAGTAAAATTATTACTGCATTATCTAGTAGAAGGGGAGCTAATAAAATCATGGCGTAGTATTAAGTATAAAGAGCAGCTACAGAGCAGAGAAAGGAGCAAAGAGATTTGGGGTGGGGCATTGAGGTCAATACATGTAAATTTCTGTTAAGGCAACCATACAGATGTATCAACCAAAAACAACACTTTTAGCAGTACTGACCCACCATGTAATTTGTATGGGGAAAGATGCCTCCTGAGTTTGATTTCAATATTCCAGATTCTTTGTTGTCACAGGAGATACGCCACTGTCAGAGGTGTCGGCCGCCCCGGCCACCTGCCGAGTTGAGGTGGCATGTGTATGTGGGGATGATTATCTCCTATCTAAGGTGTATGGTCAGCTGTATTTTTTGCAGGTCAACTATGAAAAATTGATTGATAAAAACAAGGGGTGTACCTATGGAGGAAGCAGGGGAAGTGGCTGCTTCAGGGGCCGAACTCAGAAAGGGCCCGTCCGGGAGGAGGACTAAAATATTTTATTGTCAGCACCCCCTCAACATTATTATACAGTGACATGACAAAGTATTTACATGTAAAAAATGGACAGAGCAGATGCTGAGTCTTGTCTGATGGCACAATCCTGACTACCTGCAGGAGTAGGGTGTCAGGGCTGGGATACACAGATAAGGGGTAAGTGATCCCTAAGCTTAATCCCAACCCCTTTCCCTGCCTATTGCCCGCTCAGGCTAACCCCTGAGCCGACAACCTGAAGACTGGAAATACACTAACAAAAGTGCGGGGGATGGGAAGACAAACAAGAACCAAATGGGTAGTCAGGTAGCCGCGTCAAAACCAGGAGAGTACATCAGGAACAAAATCAGCAAGAAGAGAGAAGTAGTCAAAAACACGCCAAGGGTCAAAGAACATAAAGAGTCTAAACTGCAGAGCAAGAATGTCAAACCAGGTAGTAGCAAGGAAACTCCAAACACTGGCAGCTAGGTAAAAGTTAGATGGCCTTAAATACCTAGCAGACCCCACCCAACCAGCTGACTGGGAGGAGAAGCAAGGAACAAAAACTTAACTCATGAGATACCAATGAACAGAAAATAAACAGACACTATATTGCTCGCGTTTTCCGGCGACCAGTAACAGACCGCGAGCGAGAGTGCGCACCAGCCACGTCCCTGGCACTTATGACCGTTGCGCGCGTCCCCTGCCTGGGACGCGCATCCACAGCCAGAGACCGCCGGCTGGAGGAGGAGCCTGCCGAAATAGCGGACGAAGCCTGACCCCGGGCAACCACCTCGCCACCAGAGTCAGGGGCAGGACCAGCAGAACGGGTGCAATGACTACCGGTCCTGACATAAGGGTTGCATGAGAGTCGGTGGTTGCGAACAAATTGCTGGGGGTGGGACCCGTTTAATAATTTGCTGTGGGGCCCAGCCATTTTTACTTACACCACTGATACACATTTCATTTTAGTAATAAGTTAGCGCAATGCGAAAAACCAGAGCATGTCCATCTACATTTTATGATTTGTGAAGTGATACTTTATGAGCAATTGACAATATTTTTTTATTATTAGTTTATCATGAACTATTTGTGCATTTCTACTGAGTAATTGTCATTCTGAAATGTAATAGTAATTGAAATTTTGCTTCTAGAAGAGGACCTCTGTAATGCAGTGCTGTTCAGGAGCACTTTATGAAAGGACGCAAAGTGCCTACAGCTTGGTATTATGGGACTCCATGAGATATTTATCTATTTTTGCTTGAAAAAGACCAAATATGGTGTCTTGGTGAATAAACTACAGTTTTGCATCTGAAGACTAGAGTGTGCTGCAGTTTTTCACTAAATTCTGGATAACGGGGTTATTACAGGCTGATACCCATCACCGCTGGCACCACCGCCTTTTGGATTCGTTTTCCTAAGTGCTGCTACAAACCCTCTTTTCTATATGGGTACATACCCAGCAGTTCACCACCATGACTGATCGTTGGGGCTCTCAGCACCAAAAAACCTGAAATCAGATTACAAAGGAGCAGTATTGTTTAAAGAAAACTCCTTTCAAGCAATGTTTCCATTTTCTTGCCGTCTGCGTTTGGTTTGCAAGAAGGTTGGTGACAGATCATTCAACAGATTCTATTTGTTTCTGTGGACAATTACACTTTGCATCAGTCTGCTTCCGTTTCATCATGGTTTGGTCCATCTATTTTTTTATTTTTAATTATAGAAGTCACCCGGTAATGGATTGATCAGAATGTATGCAATCTGATTGTGGCCTAACAGAATAAAGTCTCAGTCATATGGTCAATTGGCATTACAGCATTACTTTTCATAAACTTCATCCACCGCTGCCAAATGTGGCGGGTAGTAAACACGTGGTGGCAAATAGTGCCATGTGAGGTGGACTACAATCTCCTTTCAAGAATTCACTTTTTTGGAACAATTTGAATGATTGGAGTCTAAAGCAAAGTTAATACATCACAGATGAATTGCATTTTTACATAATTTTTGCAAAATTACATATTTTCCTGTAGATTGCAAAAATTGTAGCAAAACCTTAATTTGACTGTAACATAGGAATTTATTCTCATGTTAGATTTTATAAAGATCTATAAGGTTTTCACTGGCTGACAACTTTGATGGACTAAGGAACAAAGAAATGCTGGAATAATTTTGAATTTAAAGGGTTATCCAGGAAATGATAATGATGACCTAGCTTCAGGATAGGTTATCATTATCAAATCGGCAGAGGTCTGAGTCCTGGCACCTCCACCAATCAGCGGTTCTGGTGAGTGCTGAGGCCTCCTGGCAGCTTCCCCAGCACAGCACTGTGAATTCTATAGTGGCTGTGCTTGGTATTTCAGCTCGGCCGCATTGACTTGAATGGGGCTAAGCTGTAACTAAGCCATGTGACTGATGTACGGTGATTTGAAAAAATTTGTGAAATGGAAGCAGCACTGCTGTACCTGTGACCCAGGCTAAAATGTCCGTTGACTCATATCCTTAGATCGGATTGTGGGTGCTCGAGGTGTAGGTCCTGGCTTAAAGGTCCCATGAAGCATCAAATTGTAAAGATCCACAGCACTCCAAGCAATTCTCAAAGCAGGTGTTGTTTTATTCAGACATCTGGATACAGTGCGACGTTTCGGCTCAGCAGAGCCTTTCTCAAGCAAGTGAAAGCATGTGAACACCACCCATATATAATGTGTGTAATGTGAGGGTGCCTCCCAGTGTGCATCCCTCCAATTATGCAAATTTAGTAAAAAGCACAAACTTAATATGTACAAACATCAACATTATGTTAATGAGGTTGATCATAATTACCATATAACTGGCTATAACTCACATAAAACTGGATAGTGAAGTTGTGTTCCTCCTTGGCTGTGGGGCCGGTGTATGAGGAAAAAGGAGTACACGTGCAGCGTCCCGTTCACGCAACCGCGCATGCGCGGGTGGCGAGAAGGAGAGCTGCCGCGTCTCAATGCTGATAGGTGGTAACAAGTGACGATACGTTCCACGTCATCAGGCCGCCCAGGGCGGGTTACTGGAAAACTACCAATGAAATTAGAGTACGTCTGGTAGCTAGGCAACAGTAAATAAACAAAGTCTGTTGCCTCTCTGTCAGAACTCAGCTCATGTAAGAGGAGGTAAACTAAGGGTATTTGCTTGTGGATAGTTGGCAGCAAGGGAAAGAGGGGTCACGGGCGACAGTGTGACTAAAAGCGCCACACTCATCTGTCTATGCCGCTGAGATTTAAGGAAAGTCCAAGCCCATATGTCAGCAAGGTCATCATTTAGATGACACGCACTTGCTGTATTTAATGGGCCCTGGACCAAACGCCTATGCTCGGTGGGACATTCCAGCGATTAGGTAGGATGCTCCACGTGAGAGCATAGGAGAGAATGCAGTGTAGATAGAGGATTCTCCTTTTTAGCATGAATCTCCAGAGCATATATTCACGAGATCCACATTTAGTGGGCAAACTCGTGATTTTTATATAGTCTGGGAACATATAGTTGGGGCTGACTCTGAGGATTGGCAGTAGAGGAGGGTCATCCCCCACTGTCATATATCAGGGGAGTCACCCTACTGATCCATGGGTTAATGTCATGCCCTTCCACACAAAAGTATATGTGGGGGAATAGGCAAAAACCTCGCTGGAATTTGGTCACCAGAAGCCACGAGAAGATGGCGTAAATTGGTGAGCTAGAATTAGGAGTACCTCTAATAGAAGAATAAAGAACTGCCTTAAGAGATCCGTCCACTAGCACTTACCTATTAGATTATATAAAAAAAGCGGGGGCCCTTGCGAGGACAATCGTCAAAATAATATATCATAAAGCCGGTCCCATATCCGAGGTGAATGGTCTGTGGGAAAATAAGAAAATAAGAAAATTGTGATTAATAAAAAGTGCAAACAATTTCACAACCATTGGTTGGGTACATCTTAATAAGTTGCAATATATGAAAAATATATACACACATATATACATATAAACACATATCTTTAGTAGATACTGACAATGGGGATTACAGATATCCGAGTGAACGTCCTCAGAAGCAAGCTCCCAACGCAAATTCCCTATTCAGTCCTCTGGGTTCCAAAGTGTCAAGTTCGTATATCCATTTTAGTTCACGTCTTTTCAAGAGATTCTCCCTATCACCTCCTCTCCTCAATTTAGGTATGCCATCAATGATCATAAATCGTAGTTGTGAGATATTATGGCCTATTCTATCAAAATGTCCAGGTACTGGAAGATCTAGTTTCTTATTACGTATTTTAGATTTGTGTTGTGTGAGCCTCTTTTTAAATTCTTGGGTTGTTTCTCCGACATATAATAGGCCACATGGGCACTGTAATATGTATATGACATAAGATGAGTCACATGTATATCTCTGTTTGATCTTGTATCGTTTACCAGTACGTGGATGGACAAAGGTGTCACCTCTCATACTGCTGTTACAATTTGATGTACGGTGATGTCACATGGCATTGCAAGAGGCTGCGGAACATATGGAGAGCCTGGTCCCTTCTAACATCAGTTCGGAAGGGGTCCCAAGTGTCAGACCCCTGACAAACCGCTATTGATGACCTATCCTGAGGGAAAGTTATCAATATTAATGATGTGATAACCCCGTTAAAATGATAATTCTCTCATGTTCTCTTTGTCTTACCTAGCAAACTAAATTCAAAAACTGAGTAACACGGTAACAGTTTGTAATGCTGAAAAAAGACATCTGTCCATCCAGTTTGGCCTGTTATCCTACAAGTTGATCCAGAAGAAGGGTAGAAGCCAATTTTGCCCACTTTAGGGGAAAACAAATAATTCCCAACTCCAATCAGGCAATCAGAATAATTCCCTGGATTAACAACCCAACTGAGCAATGCTCCTGGAATTTTATTTATAAATAAATTTATATTATTTATAAATTATAATTTCTATTTATCTAAGACTAAGACTACTGCTTGATACAAACACCAGGTGTCCTTGGGGTCTTGTATGCAGAAAAATATCATCAGCTTTATGGATAAAGAACGTCTAGAATTCCTTTTAATAGACTGAGTTACAGACAGTTCTCCTGTCCATCCTGCTACAAGTGGAAATTTACGGGGGTCATTTATTAATCTGAAATACATCTAAACTAGGCGTATTTCAGGAGCAGATGGCGGCATAATGGATAGTTGGGCCACAATCTGCGACTTCTCTTTGCTCACGCCAGGTCTAAAATTGTGGACGGGGAAGGGGGTGGGCAGAAAGATCTGTCTCATTTTCTATGACTATTTCAGGCATAGAAAAAGGTCTAAATGTAAGACAGCTAGGAAGCGGTCTTACATTTAGAACTGGCACTGAATGCACTGAAGTTATGGAGAGGCCGGCGCCTATACATAACTCTGATGGATCCACTGCCAGTTTAGGTTTTTATTAAGATCGACGTCTAAAACTCTGGTCTTAATAAATGTGCTTTCTTACCACAGTACTTCTAATGGATATTATATGAGTTACATGACTAATTTGGGGAAATGGAAAATAGGAGAACTGATCAAACCCTAACTACCCTACTGCCACACGGCAGTATGGACAATTGAATAGAATTGAGGATATATCCACAATTCGGTAATGTGTATGTACCTCCTGTTTAACCACTTCAGATCTGGGCCATTTCCCCCCTTCCTGACCAGGCCTAATTTTGCAAATCTGACATGTGTCACTTCATGTGGTAATAACTTTGGAACGCTTTTACTTATCCAAGCGATTCTGAGATTGTTTTCTCGTGACACACTGTACTTCAAGTTAATGGTAAATTTGAGTCGATAAGTTTTAATTTTATTTATAAAAAAAATCCAAAAGTTAACGAAAATTTGAAAAAATTCACTGTTTTCTAAATTTCAATCTCTCTGCTTCTAAGACAGATAGTGATGCCCCATAAAATCCCTTTTAATTTACATTCCCCATATGACAGTAGAAGGTTTAGAATTTTAGACGCAATTTTTGCAAATTTGCAAAATCAACTTTTTTAAGGACCAGTTCAGTTCTGAAGTCACTTTGTGAGGCTTACATAATAGAAACCACCCATACATGACCCCATTTTAGAAAATACACCCCTCAAACTATTAAAAACTGGCTTTAAAAATGTCGTTAACCCTTTAAGTATTCCACAGGAATTAAAGCAAAATAGATGTGAAATTTCAAAATTTCACTTTTTTTTGCAGATTTTCCATTTTAATCATTTTTTTCTTGTAACACATCAAGGGTTAACAACAAAACAAAACTCAATATTTATTACCCCGATTCTGCAGTTTGCAGAAACACCCCACATGTGGTCGTAAACTGTTATTTGGGGATACGCCAGGGCTCAGAAGGGGAGGAGAAGCATCTGCATTTTCTAACATGGAATTTTTTGTCATGGTTTGTAAGAGAGATAACTTTTTAATTCTTTTGTGGACTGAGCTGCGTGAGGTCTTATTTTTTGCGGGACAAGCTGTGCTTTTTATTGGCACCATTTTGGGGTACATCCAGCTTTCTGATCACTTTTTAATCTAATTTTTGGGAGGTTAACAAAAAAAAAGCAGTTTAGGGGCATTTTTCTATATATTTTTTTTACACCGTTCACTTGATGGGGTAGATCATGTGATATTTTTGTAGAGCCAGTTGTTACGGACGCAACGTTTTATACAATAAGAGCATTTTTAGAAAAAAAATCATGTTTTTGTGTTGCAATTTTTTTAAGAGACATTTTTTTCATTTTTCGGGCTATGATCTTGTGTGGGGGGCTCATTTTTTGCGGGATGAGGTGACATTTTTATTGCTATCATTTTGGGATGCATACGACTTTTTGATTGTTTGATATTATGTTTTTTGGTAGGTGATGCGACAAAAAAAGCTGTTTTGGCATAATTTTTATTAGATTTTTTTTTACGCAGTTCACTTGATGGGGTAGATTATGTGATATTTTTATAGAGCCCGTAGTTTCGGATGCGGTGATACGAAATATGTCTATCTTATTTATTTATTTTTATTTGTAACATTTTTTTAATGAAATATTTGGGGAAAAATTATTTTTTTTATATACATGTGATTTTTTTTTTTTTTTTTATTATTATTTTACACTATGTGTCCCCCATAAGGTCATACAAGACCTCAGGGGGACATTTAACTTCACTTATTTATTTAGTTTTTTTACACTTGATTTCTCCTGACATAGTAGCCCCAGTTACAGGGGAAATACATCCCCAGAGAGGCTGTACAGCATAATACTATGCTGTACAGCCTCAGTGCAGGGCTGATCGGGTCTATGAGAGACCTGGCAGCTCCTGCACTCTCCCAGCCCCGGCGATCACGTGACCACCGGGCCGGAACAGGAAGCGCGCTGTGTATACAGCGATCTACAAGGCAGGGACCCCTGGGAACGGTCCCTGCCTTCTCTTTGGGGTACAGCGTGCAGCTGCTATCTCTGAATGGACGTTCAGAAACGTCCATTCAGAGATAGATAACCACTTCCCGGACGTTTATGTACTATGGGCAGATGGGAAGTGGTTAAAGGCTATGAAAGCATCTGCATGGAAAATTTGCTTTACTGTTCACAGATAGATAACCACTTCCCGGACGTTTATGTACTATGGGCAGATGGGAAGTGGTTAAAGGCTATGAAAGCATCTGCATGGAAAATTTGCTTTACTGTTCATTTGCTTCCTAAATGCAAAATTGAACAACTTTCTAAATAATTTTTATTAAAAATTTCCTATCGTTCTGCATCTGCAGAGTGTGTGTAAGTCCTTCACCTGGCTGATGGCGCTGCTGAATCTGACATAAATCCATCAGAGAACGGTTCCTGTTTCTGGCATCTCTCTCTCTCTGCTCTCTCACTCCCTTCTCTCAGCATTAGAGATAGGTGCAGTGGGATGTGCAAGTCAAATGTTTGCCGAGACGGGGGAAAAGCCTCCAGGAAGGACAGCTCACACATTTTCAAGTGAAATGCCAATTGAAGATGGACTTGTGAGTATTGACCAGTGCTATTACTGTTGTGAGGATCACTCACTCTATGATGAGTATTACAATATACCAAAAAGCAGAGGGGAGAAGCACAGTCATGTATGACGGAGGTATGAAACTCCTGTGGAGCAAGTGTACTAAGTACCTAAATCGGTTATCCCATGATTCATGTAATAAAATTAAAATCAGACATCATATAGTACATGACACTCTCTAACAAAGCTAGAACCAGCCCTGTACCTCACATGGATCCAGGGGTCTCCTCATTCATTGCTCCAATGGTTATGTTCTCATCAGGCTGATAGCTCTGAAGTGTGTCCTTTCTCAGGGGACATGCCCTTTCTGCTGTTACGCTTTCCCTTTAACTGCCACAGCTTCTAACAGAACATAGGGCTCATGGGAGTTGAAGATTTAAACTGAGCGCATGTGACCACTTCAATGAGGTGGACAAGAAATAAGGAAAATAATAAACTGCAGGTGGCGCTATACAGATATATTTAATTGAATTGCTCAGTAGCTGGCTATACTAAGTGTTTAATTACATGCTATTACAAAAGTATTCAGATCCAGGTGCTGGTTTGAAAAATGTAGAATGTGTTTCATGGAACAACCCATTAAGCCTCATTCACACGTCAGTGTTTAGGTCCGTGATTTCCATCAGTGATTGTGAGCCAAAACCAGTAGTGAAGCCTCCGCAGACATCAGGTATAAGGGAAAGATCTGCACCTGTTCACTGTTTAGAGCCGCAACTGGTTTTCGCTCAAAATCACTGATGGAAATCACTGACCAACACTGACGTGTGAATAAGACTGTCCACCACATGGTCCTCAGTAGGTTCTCTAATTAAGGATCCAAAAAAAAAGATAAATCAATAATGAAAAATCTGGTCAATTCTGCTTTATAATATCAAGAAATCGAGATATTTGCATTGTTAGTCTTCATATTGTCAAGATTTTGACCAAAATCAGGAGGACATTGTCTTCTTCTACACAGGAGATGAAGTATATCACTGCCCATCAGTAGAGGGCATCAATACTAGTTTGGAGATGAGGGCACCTGGGTTCCAACTCGGAAAGATGGAACCTGTGAATTTTACTTCTGTGCCTTTTACCTGCAAGAAATCATCTATTTTTCTATCAATAGGAAGCAATAAGATTTCAAAATTACAATGTAACTGAGTGAAGGAAATGTAATGCATATCACAGCAGCCGTGGAATTCATGCAATTACAGCCGGAGAAAACTCCGCATTTAACACACGTAAACAAATGACTCTGGATTGGTTTTCCTGCCACAGGATTTCAATTATATTATTCTCCATAATCTCCATTAATAGGAATGGCATGGTTATAATTTAGCTTGTTACCTTGCAAAGGTAGAATTTACAGCACACATCAAGCTTTCAGTGATGCCAGGGAGGCACAGTAGGCTGAATAATGAACTTAATAGGATTAGGTCTACTAACATTTTATAGGCATATTTACAAACCACAGCCTTGGTTAAAGTGGCGTAATTTTTACTTTTTACAACATTATAGCTAAATTTTAACCTTTTTGTTCCTGTGATTCTGAAAAATAACACCTCCCTTTCATACGATAATCTAATATTCCACTAATTTCTGGAAACAGTTACATTTTTTGTTATCCTGTGAATGAAATAATAATAATAACAATAATAATAATAATAATCTTTTATATAGTGCCAATACATTCTGTAGAATTTAACAGAGTTCATGTATGAACAATATCAGGCATTACACAGTAATAAACTAGTTAACAATAAAAAAAAAAAGAGGAATGGCGACCTTGCTCACGAGAGATTACAATCTATGAGGAAGTAGAGGAGGCACAAAAAGTAAAAACTACTTGTTTTGTACAGTGGTCCTGCCATCTTAAAGTAGAGGAATATATAAGATGCAATATAAGATGCATGAGCCAGTCACCAGCTGGTATCTGTAGTGCTTCTGAGTGCATGGAGTGTGGTGGATACTGTTAGATGAGAGGGTCAGAGGAAAAATGTTGGTGAAGGTGGTGAATGACGAGAAGAGATTAGGGGATGTGACAGGCCATTCTGAAGAGATGCGTTTTAGAGAGTACTTAAAGGGATTGTCTCAGTTCAGTAAATGGCATTTATCATGTAGAGAAAGTTAATACAAGCCACTTGCTAATGTAATATTATTATTATCCATATTGCCTCCCTTACTGGCTGCATTCATTTTTCCATCACATTATACACTGCTCGTTTCCATGGTTACAGACCACCCTGCAATCCATCAGGGGTGGTCGTGCTTGCACAATCTAGGAATGCTGGCCTCTCTGGTGGCTGGGACCATGGGAGCACACATAGGCTAGTGCTTTTTTCCTATATTTTGCAAGCACAACCACCCCACACAGAAGAAACTACACAAAGACTAAGTCATACAGGAATGGGTCAGAACTGGGGGGACGATGCAGTACTAAATCAGAGGCTAGTTAGAATAGCCAAGCCAAAGTCAGAACCAGACGAGGAAACACAGTACCAAATCACGATGGAGAGTGGTCAAAGACATGCTGAGGTCAATCCAATAAGCAATCCAAACGCACACAGAACTCGGAGGACAAATAGGAAGTGAAAACCTATCACTGGCAATGGTATCTGGCAATGATAACCGATTTTTCAGGATCAGAACCTGATAGGTCATGATTTGGCGCTCTATTAGTCAGACCACTAGTACACAGGAATAGAGCAGCTGAGCAATCAGCCCACTGATAATCTCCCCCCGCACATGCCTGCTGTAAGGAGAAACAGAGCATTGCATTCTGTTGCTAAGGATGCTGTCATGTCACCAGGGGGAGTGACTTTGCAGCATGTCTTTCCTGGAACGGTCGCACAGGAGATCTTGCCATTGGGGCTCAGAGAGAGGCAAGTTTGTGACAAAATTATTTTTAGTCCAAAATGAGTAAAATCATATAAATCATAAAGAAAATTGCCCCCAAAGGTGTACATAGCCTTTACGGGCTCAAATAACTTCTAAATATTCTACAGGAAATATATTTTTGCACTATTTTATTCAGTGTGATTTAATATAAAAATTGACAATAACATTTTCACATTTCTTATCTATTAATTTCTTCAACTACTTACTGCTACAACTGTCTACTCCTCTCCTCATACTACTAGTCTTACATTATATGACTTGTATTCATCACACTGTTACTAGGTATTTTTGTGTATATTGTACATGACTTCAGATATAGTCTTATGTCATACCTGACAGACCTCAGTAGTCTCCAAAACTGCTATAGGTCAACATGTTAGTGAGCCATTTATGTAGGAATACACAAAGTTCAGTGTTCAGAATTTTTCTTTCAGTAGAAGTCCTTCCTGTTCCTGCAAGTAAATCCAGCCCTGGTCTTCAGGTCTTTCAATGCCATGTTCACCCTGTGAAAGTATCCAACCATCCTGTAGTTCACATGTTCCTTCATTCCCTCTCTTCAACTATTTAAATTGTCTTTGCCAAAACTGGGTCTTCACAGATATTCTGTTGAGGTAAAAAAAAAAATCTGCTGCGACTGTTTGTTTCCTCGTCCACTCATATTGATCTGTGTTATATCACTTGTCTCATCTACCTCACTATTCCTATGTACCAGTGTGTATAAATATGTGAGTCTTCAGATACTGTCTTATAACATGCCTAAGAAAGAGGCATGAGCAGTCCACAAGGCTTGCAATTTTGTGGATCAACCACTAAGGAATCTCATTTTTAATTCTTACAGGTCTTCTGGTTAATTGCTCAACCAGCAGAATAAACTAGTCAAAGATGAAGATGTTTGTCAGCCATAGTATTTTCCAATATCTTAGCCAAAACCAAGTTTTAGTGTCATCAATACTTGATTGTATACTAATTTTTCTGTAGGACCCACACCAACAAGTTACAATGGTACAAAGGGGTCTCAAACGATCAATGGACAAGAGAAAAGATTATTGGAAAAACATTTTGTTTTTAGCCCAGTAGCACTGGGATCATTACAGCTGCCTTCCGGTAATCTTGACTAGAGCAGGGGCGTACATAGAAATCATTGGGCCCCATAGCAAGAATCTGAATGGGGCCCTAACCCCGCCCACTACCCCGGCCCATCCCACATGCTGCCCTGGCTCCTCCCCTGCCACACCCCCATTTGCCAATAAAGAAATGTATACATGAGCTACTGTATTTATTTTTTTTTTAATTAAGGAGACATTATACTGTATGGGGGCAGCCACAAGGAGACGTTATACTGTATGGGGGCAGCCACAAGGAGACGTTATATACTGTATGGGGGAAGCCACAAGGAGACGTTATACTGTATGGGGGCAGCCACAAGGAGACATTATACTGTATGGGGGCAGCCACAAGGAGACGTTATATACTGTATGGGGGCAGCCACAAGGAGACGTTATACTGAATGGGGGCCACAAGGAGACATTATACTGTATGGGGGCAGCCACAAGGAGACGTTATACTGTATGGGGGCCACAAGGAGACATTATACTGTATGGGGGCAGCCACAAGGAGACGTTATATACTGTATGGGGGCAGCCACAAGGAGACGTTATACTGTATGGGGGCAGCCACAAGGAGACGTTATACTGTATGGGGCAGCCACAAGGAGACGTTATACTGTATGGGGGCAGCCCCCAGGTGTACGGATTATACTGTATACTATACAGCATGGTGTACGGATTATACTGTATACTATACAGCATGGTGTACGGATTATACTGTATACTATACAGCATGGTGTACGGATTATACTGTATACTATACAGCATGGTGTACGGATTATACTGTATACTATACAGCATGGTGTACGGATTATACTGTATACTATACAGCATGGTGTACGGATTATACTGTATACTATACAGCATGGTGTACGGATTATACTGTATATTATACAGCATGGTGTACGGATTATACTGTATATTATACAGCATGGTGTACGGATTATACTGTATATTATACAGCATGGTGTATGGATTAGACTGTATATTATACAGCATGGTTTACGAATCGTACTGTACATTGTATAGCATGGTACAGGGATTATAATGTATACTGTACAACAAATGCATGGCAGTTACACCATGCTGGACAATATAACCCCAGTGATATGCTGTACAATATACAGTATATACACAGTGTATGTATACACACACGACACACATAAAAACTAAGTTACTTGGCCCTTGTCTCCACTTCAACGCTCTGGAGGGGGCTGGCCGGCCTTGGTCTTCTTCTTCCTTCTTCTTTCCCCTCTTTTGCCGCCATGCACAGGTCCTCCCGTCCAGTAGCAGCAGTGCGGCATGAGGGAGGAGGCGGGGCCAGCTGGGAGCGCACATGAACGACCTAAGCGCCAACTCAGGACGTTAGGGGAAACCTAGTGTATGCCTGTTCCGAGCCCACCACAACAGGGCTTCCCCAACGGAACAGGCATACACAGTAAGTCCAGGTTTTGGCAGTGAGCGGGCCAGGGAACACTGTCGGGACGCATCTTAATGATGCAGAGTAGGGGGCGGGGCCTTCCGTGCGCTCCGGACCCCCTGTGCCGCAGGCCCCCCTTGCCACTTGCAGGGTCGCACCGCCAATTAGGCAGGTGCGGCGTGGCCCTGCGCACAGTTGGGGGCGGCGGGGCAGAGGGAGATGAGCGCTTCCATTGTGGAAGCGCTCATCTCCATAGTCATCTGTATCGCCATCCTCAGGACGGCGATACAGATGCCTGTACTGCGGGGCAGGGGAGGGAGAGGTGTCTCCCCTGCCCGTTCCTCTGATAGGCTGCAGGCACTAGGCCTGCAGCCTATCAGAGGCCGGCTCAGGCGGTGCGATGACGTCATTGCGCCACCTGAGCCATACAGCGCGGGACACAGGCCGGAAGAGGCCTGCATCGCATCGCAGCCAGCTCCATGGAGGTAAGTATAAGTGTTTATTTTTTTTAATTGTAGCAGTCACGGACCGGAGCTCTATTGGGGGCACTGGGGGCATTTTTACTGGCACTGGGGGCATTTTTACTGCACATGGGGGCACTGGGATCATTTTACTGGCACTGGGGGCATTTTTACTGGCACATGGGGGCACTGGGGGAATTTTTACTGGCACTGGGGGCATTTTTACTGGCACATGGGGGCATTTCTTTATGGCATGGGAGCACTGTGGGCATTTTTACTGACACTGGGGGCATTTTTACTGGCACTGGGGGCATTTTTCTGGCACTTGTGGGCACTGGGGGCATTTCTTACTGGCACATGATTTTGGGGGAGAATCAATGGGGGGAACTTCCGGCGCATTATTGGGGCGTTTCTTACTGGCACATAATTTGTGGCGCATCTATGGGTGGGGAGCACTTCTTACTGGCACATTGGAAGCATTATTACTTCTGGGGCACAGTGGGGACATTAGTACTGTTGGGGGCACTATTACTAACAAGTGCACTCTGGCAGAGAATTATTAGTTGGGACTTTGGGGGCACTATTACTGTGGGGGGCACCCTGGCACAGTATCAGCACATTTATTTCTGGGGGGCGTTATGTTTACATTATTACTGTCAGGGACACTATTTGCTGGGCACAGTTATTTTAGGACACTGTGACGATAATTATTGAAGGGTACTATCTGTGTGGTACTAGTGGCACAGTACTGGGGGTGGTAGGATGATTTGTCCAGAAGATGGGAGGATGATGGAAAAGTAGTAAACTAAGATTTTTTTCTGTCAAACTGCAGAGATGAGAAATGGCTGAAAAATGGCGTCTGGTCTGGAAGGAGAAGATGAGGAAAGAGAAGATCTACATCAGAGGAGACGTCACTGGATGTACGAGGTATGGGGCGCTGTATTATACTGGATGTACGAGGTATGGGGCGCTGTATTATACTGGATGTAAGAGGTATGGGGCGCTGTATTATACTGGATGTAAGAGGTATGGGGCGCTGTATTATACTGGATGTAAGAGGTATGGGGCGCTGTATTATACTGGATGTAAGAGGTATGAGGCGCTGTATTATACTGGATGTAAGAGGTATGGGGCACTGTATTATACTGGATGTAAGAGGTATGGGGCGCTGTGTTATACTGGATGTAAGAGGTATGGGGCGCTGTATTATACTGGATGTAAAAGGTATGGGGCGCTGTGTTATACTGGATGTAAGAGGTATGGGACGCTGTATTATACTGGATGTAAGAGGTATGAGGCGCTGTATTATACTGGATGTAAGAGGTATGGGGCGCTGTATTATACTGGATGTAAGAGGTATGGGGCGCTGTATTATACTGGATGTAAGAGGTATGGGGCGCTGTATCATACTGGATGTACGAGGTATGGGGCGCTGTATTATACTGGATGTAAGAGGTATGGGGCACTGTATTATACTGGATGTAAGAGGTATGGGGCGCTGTATTATACTGGATGTAAGAGGTATGAGGCGCTTTATTATACTGAATGTAAGAGGTATGAGGCACTGTATTATACTGGATGTAAGAGGTACGGGGCGCTGTATTATACTGGATGTAAGAGGTATGGGGCGCTGTATTATACTGGATGTAAGAGGTATGGGGCGCTGTATTATACTGGATGTAAGAGGTATGGGGCGCTGTATTATACTGGATGTAAGAGGTATGGGGCACTGTATTATACTGGATGTAAGAGGTATGGGGCGCTGTATTATACTGGATGTAAGAGGTATGAGGCGCTGTATTATACTGGATGTAAGAGGTATGAGGCGCTGTATTATACTGGATGTAAGAGGTACGGGGCGCTGTATTATACTGGATGTAAGAGGTATGGGGCGCTGTATTATACTGGATGTAAGAGGTATGGGGCACTGTATTATACTGGATGTAAGAGGTATGGGGCGCTGTATTATACTGGATGTAAGAGGTATGGGGCGCTGTATTATACTGGATGTAAGAGGTATGGGGTGCTGTATTATACTGGATGTACGAGGTATGGGGCGCTGTATTATACTGGATGTAAGAGGTATGGGGCGCTGTATTAGGCTGCATTCACACGAACATTGGGGGGAATTTATCATTAGGAAAATATTTGAAGTCAGTTTTGCTTCAGTCTGTGTTGGAGTACTTTCTGCCACATTTATCAAACGTCACAGGTTGTTTGATAAATGTGGCTTGTCCTTAAACCTAACACTTCTGTCTAGAGAAGCTCCTCCACTTTTCCTACTCCACCCTCCTCCTGGAGTGAGATTGCGACTATTTTGCGACTTTTTTTAAAAAGTCGCAATGATAAATCTGGAGTGAAACTCATTAACATGGCTAACCACACCCACTTTTCCACCCCTATTACAAACTGGAGTCAGTTGTGTACACATGCAAAAAGTCGCAAAAAAATGCGCAAAAAAGTCGCAAAAGCCCTATCGTGCGACTTTTTGAAGACAGAATTCTGGAGTGAAGGTGTGATAAATCAGGGCCATTGTGTTTTGCAGTTTGCAGTGTTATTAGAGTTTTTTTGTATATATTTCTGGGAGGTTGACAATTTTTTTTTTTTCACTATGGATGTTTCTGCTTTCCAATGTTTTAACAGTTTTTTTTATCTAAGTAAAGAATAGAATAAGCAACTACATTGTGACGAGAGATAAATCTACTACTATTGTGAATAAACGTTCATCTGCCATCAGAATAATAAGTAAGCAGGAACAAATTGGCACCATCATACAGTGTGCAACCAAAAAGTGTAAGTGTCACTGGTACATACAGTAGTTCCATGGGTCTACTGGTGGACAGCTCTGTATATTTACAGCACTAATTCTTGCATATCAAAATCTGTATGTTTTAACAAAATCCCTCAAATAATATTTTACCATTTTATTTATTGTTTTCTGAACATAAAAGAAAAAAAAAATTAATCAAGAGTTTAACCTTTTTAAGACAGTTCATGTCCGATTTTCTGGGTTTCAGACTTCATAAGAAAATAGAGCGGCTCACAGGGTTTGGTGAAAGTTAAACAAAGATTCAACCACAGTGAATAGCAAAACTGAACAGCCAATTAGACATGTGATAATCATGTGTTGCATGACCCATCCCCAGTGTAGCAATGGCCAAGGAGGAATGGTGATACACCAGACAGGAATTTTGTCAGACCCAACTTTATAACTTGGGCCAAATATGTTTCTGAATTGCCACCTTGGTAGAGTTGACCAACAATGACAATAATTATCACCTAAGGAAGAGGCAGTTATACACACTATATACACATACACATATATACACATACACACTTTTCTATAGAAATAGGAGTTGTCATGGTGGGAGGAGTGAACCCTGAACTCACCCATCCCACTGTCCCTACCCATTTGTACGATCCACCCTAAGCAGCGGCCCATAACTGGTCGGCAGTCACCTCCTAAATAAGTGCAAGGGTCTATACAGAGGGAAAGAACAGGAGGAAAATGATAAACAAGTGACAGATCGGCAGCCACAAAAACAGACGTATAAAAGAACCAGACAAGCCGGGTAAAAACCAAGAGAGATCAAACTAAACCAATCAGGAGCCATAAATCAGAGTCATAACCAGACAAAGTCAATACCAGGAGAACAGACATGGAAAACCAAAAACAGACAAATCACATTCAATACTAATCCAGGGTCAAAACAAGAAAGAAACATCACGGTCTAAATCGTCAGACAAAGGTCAGGGTCTAAATCAGGTCGAGAAGCCAGTAGTCAGATACACAGAATAAGGCTAGTGAGGTGATCCAGGTAGAATAACACCAATCACAGGCAATCTGTGGCCAGCAGGTCACCTGTTTAAATAGGCCATGCATCCTGGTCACAAGATGCGCCTCACTTCGCAAAACTTGTGACGTCAGCGTGCCAGCGCAGCTTCATAAGGCATGTCAGTACTGGGCATCACAGGTCTCTGAAAAGTTACTTGACTCTGTTAGGATCAAAATCAGCCTAGGAGGTCTCCACATTCAGGAACACCACTGACTAGACTCTAGCATCTACAGGACACACATGGAAAATCTGTATAATTCATACAGACTTCCTGCCACAAGTATGGCAGGGAAACATTACTGTGTGGGTGATGCAAGACATCTGCATCCCCACATTTGCTACTGAGGCATCCACCATGACCTTCAACAATAATGTCGTCTGGGGCCAACTTTCCCGAAAGTTTTGACTGAAGTCACCTGACAGTCAGCCTATTGGTGCTACCATGACAACCCCAGAGCATGCATAATCTTTTCATTCTTACAGCATTTAGGAGACTGGAAAAGAAAAAGGAAAACAAAAAAATGCTGTAAATTGTCATTATGTTTGATTTATTCCAGTCAGAGTACAGGGAAAGCTTTAGTTGTGGTCTACCAAATGAAAGAAATGTAAAACTAAAGTCTATCTTATCTCTCATGTCCACAGCAAGCAGAAGAAATTTTGCCAAAAAAACGTATAGAACTTCTACAGACGTCGCTGCCACAGGAGATGTCACACTTGGTAGTAGGAGTAAGGTTTGTTTATTGGTCAACGCGTTTCAAGGACGTATAGCCCCCTTCATCAGGACAATAAAATATATACCTTTTCCCAGGTTTTTTAATGCAGTACTTAAGGTAAATTAATGTCTAAATATCGCAACTATACTTGACATCAGCAGAGTATGTATATGCAAATGTTTTATGTAAATGTATTAACACCTCCCGAATCCAGCCTCTATTAGGGCTGTAACCACCAGTTTTTGGCGCCCAAATTCCTTTAAAAGGTAAACAACACAACTCTGTATGTATATATTTTATTGTCCTGATGAAGGGGGCTATACGCCCTTGAAATGCGTTGACCAATAAACAAACCTTACTCCTACTACCAAGTGCGACATCTCCTGCGGCAGTGTTGTCTGTAGAGGTTCTATATGTTTTTTGGGCAAAATTTCTTCAATCAAATCCAGCACTTACTCCAAGTGCAGGCCAGGACCCAGGCTGCAGCCCAGAGCCGCCGCATGCTGGTCGGGGGGAGAAAAATTTACCAGCGGAGCGCTACAAGTAGTTGCGACATTATCGCAACTAAATCTGGTAAGCATTACCGATTATCCTTTCTTTCAATTGTGTTGGCAATACTACAGGAGGTGCTCCCTCTTTCTCTTGTTTTCTCTATTTATATGTCCACAGCCAGCAGCCATTTCAAGTGGTAGGTGGTGTTCTTATCAAACCCTGTTTTTTGTCTTGAAAATTTTTGCTTCGTTGGCCAATAAGACATTATCAAATAACCATATAAACATTAGCTCAGGTTTACTAATGCTGGTAGAAATGAAGACATTTTTTTCTGATTGTTCCTGATATGATGAAGTCACATGTGTGGATATAAGTTAGGTTACAATCTGACTATACTGTGACCAGGGGTGCACCTAGCCTTTCTGCTGCCTGAGGTGAAAACAAAAATGCCCCCCCCCCCCATATGCCAATTTCTTAACCTAACCCCTTTGCCACAATGAAAGAGCTCATTGCTCATTGCCCTTCTGCTGCCCAAAATTTAATTGGGTTCCCCCTATTAAAAAATAGTATGAAAGCCAAGTAGCCCACTATATATACCTCACACATAAATATATACCAGTGCAAGAGATGAACAGTTGCTGTTCCTTAAAAGGTTTTTCCGAGAGTTAACTACTGATGACCTACCCTCAGGATAGCTGCGGGTCTGACACCCAGAACCCCCGCCGATCAGCTGTTTGAGAAGGCACCAGCTCTCCTGTGAGCACTGTACCTTCTGGCAGCTTACCAAGCACAGAGCCATACATTGTATAGCGGCTGTGCTTGGTATTGTGCTCAGTCCCATTCACTTGAATGGGGCTGAGCGGCTCCTAGGCCACGTGACCGATGAACGTGATGTCACTGGCCTAGGAAAAGCTACGAGAAGGCCACGGTGCTCATGGGAGCTCTGGTGCCTTCTCAAACACCTGATCGGCGGTGGTCCCGGGTGTCAGACCCCCACTGATCAGATACTAATGATCTATCCTGAGGATAGGTAATCAGTAGTACAATCACAGAAAACCCCTTTACGTAGAGTCTCAGCGTTTGCACAGCTACTCAGTGCGGCTGCGCAGGCACAAGACTGTCAGAGCCGCGCAAGATGTTCATAAGTAAGCTTGACATTATATACAATATATACACACACATTATATACAGTATATATTATAAATAGTGTTGAGAGAATTGTGTTTAAAGTTCGGCGTCCAAGGTTCAGGTTATCAGAGAATCCCGCTACCACGGACCATAATGGAATTCTATGACGGCATGCACTATGGCCATAGACTTCTATTATGACAGAATGCAGTATGGGATGCCTCTATTAGGCTTCCATGGTGCATGCCGTCATAGAATTCTGTTATGGTTTGGGTTCTGATGGGGATGTGGGAAGGGATGGGGGCAGTTACTACCTACATGGGGATGTGGGAAGGAGTGGGGGGTGGCAGTTACTACTCACATGGGGATGAGGGAAGGGGGGGCAGTTACTACTTACATGGGGATGTAGGAAGGGGTAGGGGCAGTTGCTACTTACATGGGGATGTGGGAAGGGATGGGGGCAGTTACTACTTACATGGGGATGTGGGAAGGAGTGGCGGGGACAGTTACTACTTACATGGGGATGTGGGAAGGACTGGGGGGCAGTTAATACTCACATGGGGATGTGGGAAGGAGTGGGGGGGCAGTTACTACTCACATGGGGATGTGGGAAGGAGTGGGGGGGCAGTTACTACTCACATGGGGATGTGGGAAGGAGTTGGGGGCAGTTTCACTTACAGCCAGCAGCAGCAGCTATCTCACTGTTGCACACTGAACATGAGGAGACTGGTGCATGGGGCCTCTGCTATCAGCAGAAGAACAGGCTGAAGAGGATCGCAGCAAAAAGGAGTGAGTGGGGGTTGGGCTCTGTTCTAGCCCCACTTGTTAGAAGAGGAGTCCATATACAGATACCAGCTAGTTCCTGCTGTCTGCCCTCCTCCTGCACACCACTGCTGATAGAGTCAGCGCTGTGGAGGAGGGAAGAGAGCAGGAACTTGGAAACCTGCCCTGCCTCCTGTGGAGCGTGGAGGCAGGGACAGCACAGCCACAGATGGGAAACTGAATAGGCAGTTCAGGACAGGTGCCGCCTGCCCCGCTCCTCAGAGCAGCGGACATACTAGGCAGGCAACATGATCGCATCAGTGAGTGATAGAGCTGCAGCGCAGGCGTGCTGCACACTAGTACAGTACTGAACGCCACAGCCGCTGCTGTGAAGCCTGAATGTCATGTAAAATGCAGCCACAGGCTGCTTTTAATAGGCTGTTACAGCGCATATAATGCTGCGCTGTCAACCTGAAGTACTTCTACATATTTGCCGCCCCCACCTTTCCCCTAGATGGCGCCGCCTGAGGCAGACGTCTCACTTGGCCTCATGAGCGGTGCGGCCCTGACTGTGACACATTGCAGGAGGACAGTACACCAAAGGTCTGAAATGTCAACTTTACATGCTGATAAATACAATTTTCTAGGGGGGGGAGGGGGTAAATTTGTTTAAGGCGCAGCATAAATGTATGTGATCACTGCATCAATAGCAGCAAATTTTCAATGTCCAGGCAAAGCTGGGGCTTGCATCATGCCACTAATCCTCACTTTCCGCATAGTCACTGTCCACATGGTTAAATTTTTAATATTTTCTTGGGGGGGCTGGGTGTTAAATTAGTTTAAAGTGCAGCATAAATGTATGTGATTACTGTATTAATACAGAAAGTTTCTCACAGTCCAGGCAGGTTGAATGCGATCAATAGACCTCTCCTTGCTGCCTTTGCTCCATCTTGCCACTCTTGCTGTCTGTCTGCCTACCTACCATCACTACCTACCACTTGCCAACCATCACGTTCCCTCATCCCACTTTTTTTAAATCTCGAAACACTGTGTGTTTAAATATCATCTGGCCCTGATAAGGTACAATTTTTGGAAGCTTTAGAATATGAAAAAGCATAACACGTGTGCCGGCGTGGTGTATTTTTAAACAAATTGTATGTTAATGCTGTCAAATGTGTCTTTACCCACAGTTATGTATGTCAGTGTCACTCAGACATCATTTACTATTGCCGTCATTGCGTGCCAGAGCTTGGGGAGGGGAGAGAAAAAAAAAATCACAAAAAGATACTAAAAATTATGAGTCCTAGGAGACTAGAGGTTATATAACAACTTTCAGGACAATTGGAGCAACTTTGGTTTGATTCGGGTTCGAACTGAACTTTTTCAAAAATTCCTAGAACCGGACCCGAAACAAATCTCAACTGGTTCACTCCTCTCTACGCCCCTCCCAAAAGGATATTGATAAAATAAAACAGGTCCAAAGAAGAGCTACAAAAATGGTGGAAGGTCTAAAGCACAGAACTTATCAAGAAAGACTGAGAGATCTTAATATGTATAGTCTGGAGGAAAGAAGAGAAAGGGGGGACATGATTGAAACCTTTAAATATGTTAAAGGACTGAATAAAGTTCAGGAGGGAAGGGTTGTTAATAAGAAACTGAATACAAGAACAAGGGGGCACAATCTGAGGTTAATTGGGGGAAAAATCAAGAACAACATTAGAAAATATAATTTCACTGAAAGAGTAGTAGAAGCTTGGAACAAACTTCCAGCAGAGGTGGTTGATACATCCACAGTAACTGAATTTAAACATGCCTGGGATAAACGTATCTATCCTAAGATAACAATAAAGGAATAATAAAAGGGCAGACTAGATGGACCAGGTGGTCTTTTTCTGCCGTCAATCTTCTATGTTTCTATGTTTGACCCAGGTGCTTTTAATTAGCAGGAGACTGCATAAGGGTTAATAAGCTCCTACACATTTTATGGTGGCTGTTGCTGCTGTGCCTGTGGATTGGTGGGGCCCAGTACCATGGGTACTAAGACTGATAGCAGGGGTGTTGATGGGCTGCTGGGTCTCACTGCCTGCGGGGGCCGCAATCAAGTCACCATGTGACACTGCTCCAAATTAGAGTAAGGACTTACTTAAAAAAGGCCACTTTGACACAGTGCATGGGCCTGTGCATTGTGATCAAAACGTATACTAAGTACTTCAATAGAGATGTTTATAAATTATACTGAGAAGCAGTAGATCAACGTATGGCATGTGGATGTGCGATCCATGCTTTTTCTACAGGATTGGTAGACTAATAATAGACCTGCGCTCTGCTATGCTTTAGTAACCCTTTTTGGATTACACATTATATACCAAACAATAATAACAGCATGTTCATGTCTCTGCCAAGCTCAACGAGGCATACGTAAAAAGTTGAGGCGACCAATTTGGGATCCACTGCTATAGTAACTAGAACTTTACCTCTGCAGCTACAAATTATAATTTTGGTGGGGCAAGTCAATAAACAGCATAAAGAGCATGTTGTTAAGCAACATAAACACACGTTCAGTATCCGGGTGATGTCTTCTTCATAGTACATGTTTACCAACTAACACCCTCATGTACCTACAAACGTATTCCAAGCAAAGCTCTAGGTACCTGGCTACAAATGAAGTCACCTTCATTCCATGTGACTGTCTTGTTTTCCAAGTTGAACAAAGTAGCAGTAGATTTTAGCAGCCTGAAAACTGCAAGAAACAGTTGTGTGCACCATCAAACAAATAAGAAAATAAAAAGAGACGGGAGCAGAAAATGAATTTGGTTCGGAAGGTGGTGCGTTGCTTTGCAAGTAATTATTCTCAGCTTGTAAATGATGTCTCACCAACCAAGCATAAAACAAGGAGAAGAAGATGAGACTTACTCTCGCTTCATTTCCTCTTCTTTGTAACTGACAAAGCTCTCTCTAGGTGTTAAGTTTACATGATGACAAATGCTGAAATAGTGCAGGAACCATACTCACTGCATTCAATATATTTGACTTAACCTCTTCTTAGCCAGACATCAAGAAAGATTGGGGTTGAATGTTACATAGCTGCCTAGGCCATTTATGTTGTTAGTAAGATGGATGAGACACAGTCCCTAGATTTTCAAGATCTCAGAGCCTTCTTTACAACTAAAATTAATATCCATGTTGGACATCCCTGTGAGACATTGTTACTTCCCCTGCCAATGTCAGCTTTTGTTTGTTTTGTGGTGAGGAGTGAGGACTCATTAATGGAAACCACTATAATCTTCCGACGTTGGAAGGAAAACCACAATGTAAAGGCTTGCTTTCCCTTCACAACTGAAAAGAAAACAAAGCAGTACAAGCTAACGAGTGGACCCATTTGAAAATGGTTACTCCATTATTATTTTCCTTTGCAGAAACGTTCTCTAAAACCAGTCAATACTTATAAAGCTTAACCACCAAGACCATCACAATTCATTGCAGTAAAAGGCTACACATACAACATGGCATATTTTTGGTTTTACATATGTTAGTGTTAGTTTGAGTTATGAAAAGAGTTTCAGGCGGCAGTCTACATACATTTTCAGGCCTAGTTTCAGATTTCTCAGTAGGCATGTCCCTCCCAGTAATACATAGTGGATGAGTGTACCATGTGCACAGGATGCTGCAGCCTTTACTAGCTCTCAAGTATTCAGCACAGGCTCATCCCAGTACTGATTTCTCCTTCTACAGCCCATGAGGGATTTCCTCTTCATTGTGCTGAGATTCTGATTCTGAGGAATGTGCAATGTCATTCTCCCTTCCCCTAAAGAGTGTACCCTAGGTGTTCTCCTCTCTCTTTACAGATATTGAACACCCTCTGTGGAACTCTCCTCCCTATGGTCATTTAACACATTGGGGGCCCAGTACAATGGTTTCAGTGGTGTTAATGGTGTTAATTATCTTACAATATCAACACAAGTATACCTCATAAGAAAAACTCTAAACTATATCTGTTTAGAAGCACTTTTGAGACACCTGAATGGGAAAGTTTTGGACTCACAGGTAATAGAATCTTTCATTAGCGTGAACGCAACCTTTTCTTCACTATTTGGTCTAGACCACCATGATGACTTCTTCTAGCCATCACTGGATACAACAGTGGCAATTAGAACACAATAGAGACAATTAGTGTCCTAAACAGTAATTGTGACCATACTGTACCTCCAAATTTTATAGAATGCAAACAGGTATAACACCTGTGTTGAGTGTAGCATGGTGCAGCAATTTATTTTATATTAAACCATACCTCAAACCCTTTTGTGTCCCATAAACTGTAGAGACAAGCACCCTCAAATTAATGAGGTTTCCTTTAGTGCAAGTAAAGATTACCTCCAAATCCCTGCTCATAGTAATTATGCTTTTTTAGTGCCCCTATATAGTAGTGCCCCTATAAAGTAAAGATGCCTGCTTAATTTCCTACACAGAAATAGTGTTCCTGGTGATGCCCTCTTAGTGCCCAAAGACAATATGATTCTTCTTTAGGGCTTTACTGCACATTATGATGCCCCTTACAGTATTATGCCCATTTAGTGCATTTTCAGACAGTATGATCTCCCTAGATGCCCCGGCACTTACTCACCTAGTCCACATTGTTTTACTTGCTCCAAATGACTAGGGTTTAGTAAAGAGAATGGCACTCTCTGCTCCAGTATACTTTCCAATCATGTGCACATGCTAACTTAAGCTAGTCATACACATAGGGGGAGGTTTATCACAACTAGTGTAAAGAAGAACTGGCATAGTTGCCCATAGCAACCAATCAGATTGATCCTTTCATTTTCCAAAGTAGCTGTGAAAAATGAAAGCTGGAATCTGATTGGTTGCCAGGAGCAACTAAGCCAGTTCTACTTTACACCAGTTGTGATAAATCTCCCCCTATAGTATTTTGTCAACTGGCACACCATTGTGAGTGGGGAGCTCCCAACTTGAACGGATGATGTTTGGAGACAAGGAACAGGCAAAATGAATATTTTAACCTGATCCTTTTGTTCTCCCAGGAGATAAGCCACCAGTGATGTCTGGAAGTGGCTTTCTCTCCTCTTCCCATAGACTACACAGACACTTTAAGCTGACCCAAACGTGTTGTATGTGTATGGGGGAGTCGGGAGAGATAGCTGTTGGCTGAATTATTGAATGTGTATGGGCAGCTTAAGAGGAGGCAGTTACAAATGCTGACACTGTCTGGAGGGTCCACCCTATGGTTAAAGCATCTCTGAAGACTTGGATGCTTTCCCCATTCTCCACACTCTGATTTACAGTGTACATCATCCTTTCTTTCCCTGCTGCCGTTTCTAAAGCTACATGAGATAAAATTGGCAGAACTGGCAAATTTGTCAATCTTGTGTATCATTTAAAATATTAACATGAACAATTGTCCTTGATTGCTAAAATGATTATTGAGGCTGCAAAATTTCAGCTGTGGTTGGCCAAAACTATATATATATATATATATATATATATATATATATATAGAGCGCATGATCAAAGATACAGGGAGTCACATTTTATAAACTTACTCCCTGATTGAAAATTTTAGTCTCTCAAATTGCTGAGAGATCATTCATATCACCGAACCCACAGATTGATTTACCACCTTGCAGCCAATATTAATGTTATGTATTTGGCTAGATTAACGAGAAGGGAAGGGGAGAGCAGAGTGAGCAAACACAGTCAGGAGCACTGTGCTGTCTGATCTATGTCAGGTGCAGCAGGGTCGACAGCTATGTGAAGGAGTTACACTAAAGCAGTAAATTGATAGGACATTTTTAATGAAGATCATTTAGAAACTTGATTAATTTAGCATTTAAAAAGCAAATGAACAATAAATAAATAAAAAAATCACAGAGACACATATACTGAAGTTTAGATCTCCCCAAATGTGAATAAAATCTAATTACACAGGGTACTATTTAATCAAAAAAATGTTTTTGATTAACAAAAAAACCCCGTTAGGGATCCCCAATAATTCTTCTTTATATTTATTATTATGAAACTTAACTTTTATTATTCAATTGATAAAAATGCACGTTTTGAAGAAAACTTAAAATTATCAGTTGTTTGTTGGACATCACTATTTTTGTCCAATTATTTAAATAAGGGTATTATACCCAAAGGCATATGCTGGAGTGAGGGAAATGTAGTTGAAGTATGGAGGAGCGTCTCAGAGGTGGACTTGAGTTCTGACACCTTATTGTAATGAAGGGAGTACACTTTATTAACATGTGTTATTGAAGTTACGTTCAGAGACTTGGTAATCCACTTATACTGCTCAGTGAAAAACCCTTTGGTGTATACGCCGTGACAGACAGCTAACAAGCTTAAACATACACTCTCCTGAGAGTCCTACGGCCGGATGGCACTGCCGGAGAAAGGCTGTCACGGTCGAGGTATGTCTCTCTCGAGTACTCTAAGGGGCCTGCTCCACCACAGTCAGTAGTGGCCGCTACCCTCTGACTGGTGTCGAGCTATGCCCCGGAGTATAGCCAGACGCAGACCAAGTGCCGCGCCATACTCCGATCATGTGCCAGATGCCGCACGCACCAATCAATGAACCTCCCGCTCCTCCACTAGCTACGGACCCCGGCTGTCAGCCGAGTCCCACTGCATGCCCTCTCTCTCCTCACTAATAGTCCATCAAACTAACTGGCTAAAAACTGCTAAACCTTCCAGACATGTTTCACAGCAGCATGCGGCTTCGTCAGGGGAAAAGGTATCTATTATCATATATATCTTTATCCCTGACGAAGCCGCATGCTGCTTTTCCAAGAGCTTTCTAAGTTGCTGCACTTAAAAAGCTCGAAGTTTGATCTTAGGATCGAGTTGGCTGTCTGCAGGGAGGTGAGCTCCTGCCCCGATGCTGTTCGCTGAGTGTCCCGGGGGCCAGAATCGTTTACTTAAAAAATTTGAGTGTTCAAACCAAGCCGGGTCGACTCAATACTTGAGCTCTGAATAATGGAATCGGACTCCATGCTGCTGCCACCGCACTTTATTATACTGCCCCAAATTTAAGTTTGACACTCTACTGCTGAGCTGACCGAAAAAAAAATTTAAGGGACACATGCTGCTGCCTCCGCACTTTATCAAACTGTCCCAAATTTAAGGGTGACACTTGATGTGACATTCTGCTGAAGAGCAGACCGTTAAAAATATTTAAATGTGACGTGCTAATCCCGTGCTGACAATCCAAAAAAATGATATTCTTGATGGTCAGCACGGCTGAAGAGCAGACCATTAAAAATTTTCAAGTGTGACACGCTAATGCCAAGCTGACCATCGAAAAAATGATATTCTTCATGTGACATTCTGCAGAAGAGCAGACCGTTATAAATATTTAAGTCTGACACGCTAATGCCGAGTAGACTGTCCAAAAAATTTAAGGGTGACACTCTGCTGCCGACCTTATAGAAAAAAAAATTAAGGGAGACATGCCGCTTAGCTGAACGTCTGAAACATTAGAAGTGACATGTAGCAGAGCTGATAGTGTAAAACATTATGGTTGAGTGCCTGCTGGTGAGCTAACAGGCCCAAAAATTATGCTGCAGGCCCAGCTGGTGAGCTGAGCGGCTAACAAATTCGGGTGCAGGCCCAGATGGTGGACTTCGAGGGCAGCCTAATAAGCTGTTTCATATGATGGAGGAAGAGGATGAGAAGAGGAAGGGGTACATGATAAAACAGTGTATTCAATACACCCTAAAAGCCTGATTTAAGGTTCCTTCATGTTAAGCCACTTTCCTCTGGTGGAGTACAGAAGTCAGGGGCAATCCAGGCCTTGTTCATTTTGATAAGCGTCAACCTGTCAGAATTGTGAGTTGACAGGTGGATGCGCTTATCAGTAATTATGCCCCCAGCGGCACTAAATACCCGCTCAGACAAAACGCTGGCGGCAGGGCAGGCCAGCACCTCCAAGGCATGGAGCGCCAGTTCGTGCCACGTGTCCAGCTTAGACACCCAATAATTATACGGCACGACATGGACAGCTATGTACTCCATTACTATCTTCCAAAACTTTTCCCTCCTTGTCACACTAGGCCGCTCATCAGGGTGAGGCTGCTGGCGGGGTGTCATAAAACTGTCCCAGGCCTTGGAGAGTGTCGCCTTGCCTTTGTTGGAACTGCTGTGTGTTCCCTTCGTCTCCCCTCCTCGGGTGGCCAAGGAACTACGTACTCTGCTGCCAGCGTTGTTAGATGGAGATTTGTGGAGCAATTTTTCGACAAGGGCTTTCTGGTATTGCAACATTTTACTTGTCCTCTCCACCACAGTAATGAGAGATGGGAAGTTCTCTTTGTAGCGGGGGTCGAGAAGAGTGACCAACCAGTAATCCGTGTTGCCTAATATGCGTATAACGCACGGGTCATGGGAAAGGCAGCCTAGCATGAAGTCAGCCATGTGTGCCAGAGTCCCAACAGACAAGGCTTCGCTCTCCCCCCCAGGAGCATGACTCTCAATATCCTCCTCGTCCTCTTCCTCCTCTTCAGCCCATCCATGCCGAAGAGATGGTGTAAACGTGGTATGCCTACCCTGTCTAGCGGTGTCAACCATCTCCTCCTCCTCCTTTTGGCGCTGAGAAGACGAATCAAGGGTGCTCTGGCTATCACCCTGTGTAGGGTCTTCCCCCATTTCCACCTCTTCCACACGCAGAGCATCGGCCTTTATTGTGAGCAGTGAGCTTTTTAGCAGACGGTTATGTGATGGTTATGCTGATAATGGCATTATCGCCGCTCACCATCTGTGTAGATTCATCAAAGTTACGTAACACCTCACAGAGGTCAGACATCAATGCCCACTCGTCGCTTGTGAAGAGCGGAAGCTGATTGGAAAGGTGCCGACCGTGTTGCAGCTGGTATTTTACTACTGCTCTCTGCTGCTCACAAAGCCTGCTCAACATGTGTAAGGTGGAATTCCATTGCGTGCTCAGGTCGTACAGCAGTTGGTGAGCCGGCAACCGCAAGCGCTGCTGCAGGGTTGCCAGGCCGGCTGAAGCTGTCGGTGACTTGCGGAAATGGGCACACAGGCGACGCACCTTCACCACTAGCTGAGACAAATTGGGGTAGGTTTTCAGAAACTGAACCACTAAGTTGAATATGTGGGTCAGGCATGGTATGTGTGGGAAGTTGGCCAGCTCCAAAGCCGCTACCAAGTTGCGTCCCTTATCGGATACAACCATGCCTGGCTGTAGGTTGACTGGCGAGAGCCACAGCTCAGCCTGTTCCCTTATGCCATGCCATAGCTCTGCGGCGGTGTGCTGTTTGTCACCCAGGCAAATAAGCTTCAGCACGGCCTGTTGCCGCTTACCGACTGCTGTGCTACACTGCTTCCAGCTACTGACAGAAGTCTGAGTGGTGCTACAAGATGGCAATTCTGCATGGGAAGAAGTGGAGGAGGAGGTGGAGGAAGAGAAGGAGGGGTTGCAGCTGGTACTATAGGTGGCAGCGGAAATCCGGATGGAAGTAGGGCCCGCAATCCTCGGCGTGGGTAGCACCTGGGCCATCCCAGGGGACAACTCGCTCCCAGCCTCCACAACGTTCACACTGTGTGCCATCAGAGAAATGTAGCGTCCCTGGCCACAAGTGCTCGTCCAGGTGTCAGTTGTTAAGTGGACCTTACCAGTAACTGCGTTGGTCAGTGCCCGGGTTATGTTTCTGGACACTTGCTGGTGTAAGGCAGGTATGGCACACCGGGAAAAATTGTCGCGGCTGGGGACCGCTGCCGCCATCAGGCTGCGAAAGGCCTCGGTGTCCACCAGCCTAAACGGCAACATTTCCAGGGCCAGCAACTTGGAAAGTTGCATGTTTAGAGCTATGGCCTGTGGGTGGGTGGCAGGGTATTTGCGCTTGCGTTCAAATGCCTGCAGTAATGACATTTGAACGCTGCGCTGGGACATTGAAGTGGACGTGCTGGCTGATGTTTCCTGCGAAGGTCCAAGTGCAGGGCGGGAGGCATCTGGGCCTGCGTCTTGGACAGCACGTAACAGAGGGGAAGAGGAGGCAGTGGTGTGACCTGCAGACACAGATCGTGGACCCAGGCGTTCAGCCCACCTTTTAGGGTGCTTTGCTGACGTGTCGGATCATGCTGGTGGTGGTCAGGTTGCTGGTGTTTACGCCCCTGCTCATCTTGGTATGGCACAGGTTACAAATTACAATCCGTTTATCGACAGCACTTTCTTCAAAAAACCTCCAGACTGCGGAACACCTAACCCTTGGCAAGGGAGCTGGCTGCAAGGGGCTGCTCAGGGGAACAGTTGCGGGCCTGGTTGTCGTGGCCTGCCTTCTCCCTTTTTCCACCCCACTGCCTCTTCCAGCCTGTTGCGCTGCTGCGGATCCCTCCCCCTCTGTACTGCTGTCCTCGCTCGGCTTGCCACCTTCCCAGGTTGGGTCAGCTATTTCGTCGTCCACCACCTCCTCTTCCACTTCCTCACTCTGCTCCTCCTCCTGACATGGTGAACTAACAAGAACCTGACTTAACTGCGTCTCATCCTCATCCACAACCTCTTGAGACACTAATTGCCCTTGACTTATTGGCAACTGTGTCTCATCATCATCATCCACCTCGGGAGAAAATACTTGTCGTTCTCCACCGTCATCGTCTTCAGACTGTGTTTGCTCAATAGGTTGGGAATCAGGGCACAATATCTCCTCATGTCCCACTTCAAGCGGCCTTGGCGAGAGGCCCAAGCCAAGGGACGGTGATGAAAAAAGCTCCTTTGGAATATCCCAATGTGGGATCTCTTCTTTGCCCAGACTCTGCATGGTGGGAAGAAGGAGGATCAGAGTGAGGATGCGGTTGCCCAGACTCTTGGCTACTGAGACTGGACTATGTGGAAGAGGGGGTGGTGCTGAACCAACTGGAAGCATTATCAGCTGAAATCCAACCGACTACCTGCTCACACTGCTGTGGCGACAAGAGTTGCATCTTGCGCCGCCCTGTAAACTGTGACATGAAGCTAGGAGTTTTGGATGACTTTGTTTCTTGGGCTCTGCCAGCAGGCACAGTTTCACCGTGCCCAGAGCCATGGCCTCTGCGTTCACCATCAGCAGCACGCCTACTTCCCCGTCCCTTAGTGCTCACCTTGCGCATATTGTATAGTATATATGCAATTTGGTCACAACTACAGTACTGCAGATTTTTATTAACTGTATTATCAGAAAAATGTAAACAAATGGCCAATATTCTGAATGCGCTAATGTTATAGAGCAACAGCAAATGAGGAACTGCAGCCTAAATTAACGGTATTAAATACGGATGTCAGCTACAGAGACTTTTGAACGGTTGTAATACGCTGTGCACCTAGCGTTACTGACAGGGCACACCTGGGGTTTTTTTGCCACCCAAAAAAATTTAAAAAAGACGTATTTCAAAATGGACTTTGGTATTTTTGGAACAGCGACAATCTTTCTACCTACCCAAATTCTATTCCTGTTGCTTAATTCCCTCCTTGGGAAAATTGAACTGCAGCAGCAAATGAGGAACTGCGGCCTAAATTAATGGTATTAAATACGGATGTCAGCTACAGAGACTTTTGAACGGTTGTAATACGCTGTGCACCTAGCGTTACTGACAAGGCACACTTGGGTTTTTTTTGCCACCCAAAAATTTTTTAAAAAAGACATACTTCCCAATGGACTTTTGAACAATGATAGTAACCCTGCCTATAGAAATTCTATCAATACGCAAATGTTATACAGCAAGACGCAAAAGAAGTACTGCGGGCTTAACAGCAGGAATTATAGCAAAGTATGTCAGGTATATAGTATACAGAGAGTATCCTACAGCAGCAGCAGCAGCAGCAGCACATGTGGCATTAATGGCAGGCCACCTAGTGCTATTTTCACCACCTTTAAAGTCCTCAAATGTCAGAAAATAAAGGTTTGTGACAGATATAATAGCCCTTACAAGGGCTTTTGGGTCTTTTTTGAGCGATTTCTATCCCTGCCTAGCGTGCTTCTCTCCCTACAGTGTATGTCACTCCTTGCTGCAGCAGCGCTTGTGGCGTTAATGGCAGGCCACCTAGCGCTATTTTCAACACCTTCAAAGTACTGAAATTGTTTTAAAAAAAGGTTGTGCCAGATATAATAGCCCTTAAAAGGGCTTTTGGGTCTTTTCTGATCGTTTTCTATCCCTGCCTAGCGTGCTTCTCTCCCTACACTCTCTGTCCCTCCTTGCTGCAGCTCTCCCTGCCTAGCACTGGCCAGGTCACATGTCACCGGGTGCTTTATAGCACCCGATGACGCGTTTCCGGCAAGCCAATCAGTGTAATGCCAGTAGCTAACATGGCTACTGGCATTACACTGAATGCCATACCTCCCCGCACGCTAATTGGCTAATTAGCATGTGGGGAGGGGACTCGAGCATGGCGCTCGAGCACACGCGGTATTCGGCCGAATACCACGTGGACCCAAGCACCGCCATGTTCTGCCGAATAGTGTATTTGGCCGTACATGTTCGCTCAACACTAATCCTGAGGATAGGTCATCAATAAATATAACTTGGAGAACCCCTTTAATAGCTGACATGCCAAGACTTGTTATTCTTCTGACTGTTTTTCTTGCATTTGAGAACTTATATGGTCCTATCATGGCAGATTCCTATTTGGGAGGTTGGGTAGTCCATTTTCTTTAAATGTTCTGGTAATAATCTAGACAAATAAAAGAATAAAATGGACTCATAGAGCATTATCAAACATGTTTAGAATGTAAGAGTAATAATATTTATTATTAACAGAAACAATATATTATATCTAGCAATAATGGCAGTGACATCATATGTAAATTTATAATATTACTATATGTGTATATAGCTATTTATTACTTTTCTATAAATTATCTATGCTTTCATTCACTTTTTTTCCTATAGTGCTGTGCAGCTTAGGGTTATTATTCACCCATAACCCTCTTCTCAGTCATGAAATTAAAGTACCTTCTTTCACCTGCATGTACCAGACTTTACTACTGATAATATAGCCTTTTTTGAGTTTTAATCAGTCTGTTGCCCCTCAGTAGCAAATGAATGTGACATGTCCGTTTCATATACCCATGGAGTTCCCCTGTGTGAAAATGATTTGTCTCTGTTGACTTTAATGAGATTCCCTCTGCCTCAAATTAGTTGTTCCCAGGGTCACGTAATATACAAAACTGGTGATTTTGTTCCCACATGCAGAACCTCTGTTTGTGGTAAAAACTCTAACATATTACCTAGTGAGTGGGCAGAGGACAACACGTCCGCATTTATTGGCAGAAAAGCCCTGTTAGGGTGTAATAGCCCTAATATCTAATGGAGAAATTTGCCTGAGATAAGAGGCGGGAGAGATTTGGCAACATCTGCTTCGTGAAGCTAAAAGGGAGGTGTAGGGGGCTATAGAAAATACTGCTTCATTTACCACCATCATTGTGTGAAGGCAAATTGAAGCATTTCTACAACTGACCTGTTCCTACAATTTATTCCTAATCACAAAGAAGAGATCTCAGAATAGAAGACATTTGAATTACAGCTGCAAGCCTGCGAGTGTGACTAATCACCCCTGTATCAGCCTGCGTCTCCCCTAAAATCTTCCTATTCCAGCGACTCAAATCCATTAAATAATAGGAATCAAGAAAAATTGCTACAAATTCCAGTAACCTGTCCTAGGCAGAGCACAATGTTACCTTAATCTAAGACTGCTCTCTCCGCCGTATCTTCTAATTGCTGTGATTAAATCAGTGATAATATGACTTCTTATCATAGATTAAACCCAGGGTCTATTGTGTAGTGTTTTACTCCCTATAATGAGGAGATGAACACACTCCAAGCAGCAATATTTTGGCAAGTCTTCTGTTCTCTGGGTTCATTTTTAAAAGATTGAATCTCAAAACAATAAAGTCTCACAAAAGATATTGATTGATCAAATAAAAGTATTTAGGGAAATGCTCGGTGGCCTATAAGTGGCAGAAGAAAGAGAAGCTTTAAAAATAGGTAATAGCTAATGCTGGCTGAGATTTGCCAGAAACCAGATGTGATCACATTCATATAATGACATTATAGATTTATGTTTAAAATATTGGTTCTTTAAAAAACTATTTGCATTATGTATTAAGTTCAATTATGATTTTCGAAATGAGGAACATAAAACAACAGAGAGGGGTCTAAAAAAGATCAGAACAATAATTGACTCAGAAATCCTGACAATCCATTACTTGTGGGACTATGTTAGTGTTGAATTACATAAGATTACAAAAGACATAAGTCAATCAAATTCAACCAAAGGATAAGGGGGGACATGAGACAAAGGAAATGAGACCCAGATTTTCATAAGCATTAATGTCATTTACTTTTAAGAATTCACCAAAGCCCTTATTGAGGGGATTTTATATGGACCAGCTTTTATCCATATTTTTGTATGGCTCATTTATTATTTGTATAGGTTAATCATGTCCCCCCTTAGACATCTCTTCTCAAGACTAAACAAATTTAATTCTTAATCTTTTCTCATGACTAAGACGCTTCATGCCCTTTTATCAGTTTATTCGCTCTCTTTTTTACTTTTTCCAGCTCCAGAGCATCCTTTCTATGGACTGCTGCCCAGAACCTTGGGGTACACCACTTATAACCTGGAACCATTCTAAATAGGAATCATTGACCACAACTCTCTGGACACAGTCCTTCAGCCAGTTTTCAATCAAATTACAGACTATACTTTCAAAAGCCTTTGCAAAATCCAGAAACACTCCATCCACAGTCACCCCTCTTTCCAGGCTCCTACGCAACCCTCATAAAAAAAAATATTGATCTTTTGCTGTTAGTTTTATGTTATTTTGTATAAATATAAAATAAGATATGCTAGTTTTTATTAGAAAATAATATTTTGGGTAGTTAAATGTCATTGTCAAATTATGTAGCACAGTACACCATATTCAAAGACATCACCAATGGGCTTACCATCTATATTTTTTTCCCTATCTGACACATATATAAAATACTCTAGGGACAATTTCATTGGAAGCCAATCAACCATTCAGTATGGAGTGAGGGTGGAAATTCGACCACCCAAAGGAAACCTACTCAAACATAAGGAGAACATACAAACTCCATGCTGATTTTGTCCTTGATAAGATTTCAACCCACAATCCCAGTGCTAACCACTGAGCCACCAATCATATTTATGTAATATATACAAATCTTTATAATTTTATGACAAATAGGACACATTTCTGATGTCTTAGGTCGCATAATGTCTATTAGGTGGTTTTTGAATTGGTGCTCCCCAAACGGCTAGAAAGGTTTGGCAAAAGCTATGTTCACGTTTCACTGAACAGCGCTTTACATTCTTAAATAAGAAGAGGCAAATCAGTGTAAAATTCCCTTTTTTCAATTCACTATGGACAAATGGATTCCTTATACATAGAAATGAGTGTCAATTTTTGACTTTCATTCCATCGTCAGATTCAAAATGCTCCCCAAAGACAAGTATGAATACATAAATGTAAGCATTCCGACAGGCATTCCTCTCTGCAAGCAAAAACATAAGCACTATTAAAGGTGCTATAATGGAAAAAATCTACATAATAGTATAGAGAAAATGTACAAAACAGACGCTAAATTGTAATTACTGAATAATAGCCTCTGTATCATATTATAACTATCATTTAACCATACAAAATGTTCTATTACAAAACAAAATTCTAAATTTTATTTGGCTTCCCCTACACACATCAAATGAATTTTAGGATTCTCAACTATGTATTTAATAAAATATTAATTTGGAGAAATTTTGTTGCTAATCAATTGCTTAATAATGCTATCTGAATTATTTCCACATCAATAAATTCTTTGGGAAATCAATTTTAAAGGGGTGGTTTCATCAAGATAACCTTTCCCCTATGTATACATCTAGATATCATAGAAGGAGTACTAGCTCTGGTGGAGCCACCTGTCTGTAAGTTACATGGACCACTATTCATATGAATCATCACAGCGTAAAGTAATACTACACTTCCCCTGCAGTGGCTGGTGATTACCTAATTGTTGGGTGGACTTATTTTGAAAAAGAGGTTTTCTTGATTGGACAACCTATTTAACCCTTCCACGACCGGGACAGTTTTAATTTTTATGTTTTCATTTTTTACTCTGGTCTTCCCGGAACCATAACTTTTTTATTCTTACACCCATAACTGTTTTATAGTTATGTCTATGGAGCTGTTACTGTAAATGACTATAATAAGCAATCATTAGATTGCCTTTACAATACATTGCAATGAATTGCTATTGCAATTCATTGCAGATTTGCTATGTTCTTATGGAGCCCTGCCCCCTGCAGGGTGCCATAGGAACATCAGCTGTAAAGACCCTGGTTTCTTCAGAGAGACCAGGACTTTTACATAAACCAACAGATCCCCCGATTGCCCTGCTGGGGAGCTGTTTGGTCCCCAGGAATGCATCGCTCCTTGGGAAAGCCGCTTCAGATGCTTTGGTCACAATTGACAACGGCATCTGAGGCATTAAGTGCCTGCAAATGGCGTTATCACCGATCTCAGACATTAGTCCCTGGTGTCTACTGTTTAAAACATCACAAACTCTGCAGCTATGGAGTTCCCTGTGCTCAGGAGCAGCCACCATTTTTTTACATGTCCAGCAGCATGAAGGGAGACAGCAACCTACAAGTCGATCTACATTTCATTGTCAGCTAAATGCAATCTACTGTGGTATCTAAACACTTATTTCTGGTTAAGGAAAGGACCGGAAGACCAGATACATGCCTCCATGATCATTTTAGCAAGTCTGTTATTAGATTTGGATTCAGAACCACCTTACTTGCAGATGGCCCGGCTGAACAGGTGATGACAAACTTTTGTACAACATAAAGCACATGCATTATAGTAGAAAGTCTATTACATCAATTTATTATGCAGTTTATACCTTTGTTATCTTTAGTTATTTGAATTGTATTCTGTAAATAGTAGTTGGACATATATGTCAAAGTAACCATAGGAAGTGTCAGTGGTGTAGTTATGCAACTTGCAACTGTGCCTAGGAGCCCAAGAGCCCCCCTGCAGTACCCATTGGTATACATATAAGACAGTTAGTGCCATGACAAACATTAAAGGGGTATTCTGACCTCCATCATTTTTCACTTATATCCCCCCCCAACCCCTGTGGGCTCCAGCTCTTAGATAGGTAGAATGTGCAAGCCTGGTCCTTCATTCCCCACTGCCACCCATAATGACTAAGGCCTCTTTCACACTAGCGGCAGCACGGATCCGGCAACTAAAGGGTGCCGACGGATCCGTACTGCCGCTGATACATGTGTGGAGCCGGAGCAGCGCTCCGGCCCCACACATGTTGACACAGACACAGAGAACATACATACACACACATACACACAAACACATAATACTTACATACTCCAGCCAGGGACGCCGGCAGCACGTCTTCACGCGCCTCCTGCGCGCAGTGATGACGATTCCCCACAGCGCCCTCTGCTGGGCGCAGTGGGGAAACGTCATAGCTGCGCGCAGGAGGCGCGTGAAGACATGCTGCCGGCTTCCCTGCCTGGAGTATGTGAGTATGTATGTGTTTGTATGAATGTGTGAGTATGTATGTATATCTGTATGTATTTCTGTATATGTGTAGCCGGATCCGGAATGACCCCCCATTGCAAGTCAATGGAGGACAGATCCGGATTACTGGTGTGTCACACCAAACTGATCCGTCCCCATTGACTTTCATTGGGGGTCATTCCGGATTCGTCTTGGTGCGGATGCCTGGACCGGAGAGAAAAAGCAGCATGCTGCGGTTTGTTCTCCGGTCTGAAGACGGAACGGAATGCTTTCAGGAGCATTCCGTTGTCTTCAGTTCAGTTTTGTCCCCATTGACAATGAATGGGGACAAAACTGAAGCGTTTTTTTTCCGGTATTGAGCCCCTATGACGGAACTCAATACCGGAAATTAAAAACGCTAGTGTGAAAGTAGCCTAAGAGGACTTTCAAGAGAGCAGCATTCAAAAACGTGCCCTGGAGCTCACTTCAAAGTCTATAGCACTGATGAAAATAACCAAGAACTATTTTAGTTTGTGCCACAGACAAACTGTAAGTGGAGAGGTCAACACACTGTATGACAGCAAACCATTACACATGCAAACAACAGAACTAAGGATTAGGGATTATTCTGGATTAAAGTGGTACAATACCTACTATACACAAAAAATGGAAGCTCTTTTTGATCAAACGTGTATCGGGCCCATCTACCGACATCAAGGTGGCTTCTACAGATGGGTACCTAACACTAAGGGGCCGTTCAGATGGCCGTGGTATTGCGAATCCGTAAAAATGCGGATCCACAATACCACGGATGCCGACCGGTGTGTTCCGCAATTTGCGGAACACACGGCTTGGCACCCCATTCTAAATGCCTATTCTTGTCTGCTTTTGTGGACAAGAATAGGACATGTTTTTTTGTTTTTTTTTGCGGAGTGATCATTGAAGTGAACGGAGCCACATCTATTAGGCAAAATTGTGGAATAGATATGGACCGGCTCACACGGTCTCTCCTGGGCCTAACCCAAGCCTACAATGTTCAGGGCAGTGTATGAACCAGCTATATTTATATTCTGCTCAAACTTCTCATGTGCTAGTCTAAACTTTTTTGCAGTATGTTTGGAGGGCAGCTCCCTCCTTTAGATTGAGCACTTCCCACCCATCTACCCAGGGCTTCTGAGCAGAATATAAATATGGCTGGTTCCTACACCGCCCTGAATATTGTAGACTTAGGTTAGGCCCAGAAGAGGCAGTTCTGTTAGTGTTAGGTACCCATCTGTAGAAGCCACCTTGACATTGGTAGACGGGCCTGACACACGTTTGATCAAAAATGTGCACAAAGAGCTTCCATTTTTCGTGTATAGTAGGTATTGTACCACTTTAATCCAGAATAATCCCTAATCCTTAGTTCTATTGTTTGCATGCGTAATGGTGTCTTGCCATACAGTCTGTTTTTTGTTTCACCTCTGCACTTATGTCTGTGGCACGAACTAAAATAGTTCTTGGTTATTTTCATCAGTGCTGTAGACTTTGAAGTGAGCGCCAGGGCACAGTTTTTGACTGCTGCTCTCTTGAAAGTCCTCTTAGTCATTATGGGTGGCAGTGGGGAATGAGGGACCAGGCTTGCACATTCTACCTATCTAAGAGCTGGACCCCATGGGGGGGATGGTAAGTGAAAAATGATGGAGGTCAGAATACCCCTTTAATGTTTGTCGTGGCACCCACTGTCTTATATGTATACCACTGGGCACTGCAGGGGGGCTCTTGGGCTCCTAGGCACAGTTGCATAACTACACCACTGACACTTACTATGGTTATTTTGACATTTATGTTTAACTACTATTTGCAGACTACAATTCAAATAACTAAAGATAACAAGGGTATAAATTGAATAATACATTGATGTAAAAGACTTTCTACTACAATGCAAATGATTTATGTTGTACGAAAGTTTGTCATCACTCATTCAGCTGGGCCCATCTGCAAGTAAGGTCGTACTGAATCCATGCCATGATCGTGTATGAACGCGGCATTTGAGGGGTACAATGACGGCGGGCGGCAGTATCGCAGCTCCCTGTCGTTGCACCCGCTATTTTTTTGTAAAATTCGGCGAATGGAACTTTTCAATAATTCGCTCATCTCTAATGTGCACCTGTGACTTCTTATGTGTTAGTCTAAATTTTCTTATAAGTAGGGAGGTACAAAATGCTGTAGACAGTAATACCAACTCTTATGGTGACCAATTTTTTCATGAAGGATACCTTTTAGAGATGAGCGAATCATCCAAAATTCGCTTCGGTGAATAATCGACAAATTTCTGACAAGATTCGTTCTTAATACAAATTTATTCAGTCGAATTTGCATTTAAAAATAATCGTTGTTTTACGAACATTCCTACAAAAATTACGAACATGCAGTCAGTTTTGTTAAAAGTACGCAATACGTAAACATTAGCGTACATAGTGCGTACGAATCCTTAGCGTACTATTGAATCGTGATTGTGTCATACGCACGAGGCTAGGCCGCGGCGTACAGTCTTCAGAGGCAGTCCTTATGAGGTAGAAAAGTCAGGTGCTAGCCATCTGGCTAAGTGCATAATTTACTAAAAAACACCGTACAATAAGTGCATAATAGGACACATTGCAGTACCTGAAAAAGAATACACACAATGGGCTAAAGTGCTTGAATGTTGCTGAACCTGTAAAAACATTATTGCTAAAATACAGCAAAGACAGTTATGCAAACATTTTAGTGCAATTTCACATTTGCAAGCATAAAAGGCTCAGATGTATGTTTAAATCTCTCGTGGGTCCTTGGCGTGATAAAACACTAGAACACAGTCCAAAATTTAATTGTAATCCATGTGAGGTAATTTTGTAATCCAAACACGTAACATGTAATCAACATGGATAATATGAAATAGCAGCAAATAGAGAACCCTTTCTCCCAAATAACCTGAGAAGGGGGGGGGGGGGGGGAGGAAAATAGGCGCGCTTAGGTGCAACTGGGAATTATCTGCAGAATGGGGGGGGGGGGTCCTGACAAGCCATGTCCATCTGTCCATGTCCAAGTGCCAACTAGCTCTCACCCGTCAGGTGCAGTCCATGGTGTTGCTCCCATAGGTCCTCCTGAAGTGTACTTTAAATCAGCCAGTAGTAGGGTTCCTCAGATGAGGGACCTGTAGTCCTCCTCGCTTGAGCTACTGCTGAAATAGATCAGAGGACGCTCCTGTCTCATGTAGGCCAAGCTCGCTGCCGTATTGGATGTCCACTGCCCTCTTTTTCCAGAAGTCAGACTAGACCGGGTCCGGGTGGTGGTCACTCTGGTGAGTGCTGCAGCCACTTGTGCCTCTACTTTTCCGGATTCTCCTGCCGGGACAGCAGGGGTAAGGACTTCTGGCTGCAGCGGTTGAGGCAAGGTTGCACCCAGGGAAGAAGCCCCAGCTCCCCTGCCTGCTGCTGGCTTCATCTTCCAGGGTAGTTGGTACTGGTGGATCACCGTGGACTGGAACGTAAACGATGAAGTCGTCAGCCAACCCAGCTGAAAGGTGATGTTGATGGTGCTGGCACTGGCAGTCCAGGGATCAGGGGCTCCGGCTCCAGCTGTGGCTTCTCCCTGAAACGGAGGGTGACATCTGGCGACTCGTGAAGGCAGCGCACCGGTACTTTGCCTGCTGGTTCCTCCGGCCAAACTTCAGGTGGTGATGCAGGTACCAGGGGCTTTGATAATAACGTTACCCCAGTAGCAAAGGGGCCTTTCAGGGATGCCATGGGGGTGTATTCCACCTGATCCCCCACATACAGGCTGTGACGGGGTTTGGGCAGGTATGGCCATTTCACTGACCTGCGGCCCACGAAGTACTCCTTGCCGTCCTCGTCATCCGCCAGGAAGCCAGGGTCTCGCTTCACAGAAAACCACAGGACAGTTCCTTTTCGCCACTCCAGTGTAGGGTCTTCCGGCCTTGGATGGTTCAGTACTTGGATGACCCAGTCCTCCACTGCATTCTTGTAGTCCCATAGGGTCTGGGAGTGAGCCATCACCGATGCTGGCAAAATCGGGTTCTGCCGAATGGAAGGTGTTGTTCTCCTCCTGGGCGGCGAAGTGGACGCTCCAGCCGCCTCCACCGCACGAGCCGGTAAGGCGAATATGGAGTAAAAAGAAAGTAGATACAGCACCTATTTCCGTGGCTGACCGTAGTGTCCTAGATGCACATCCCACACTGGAGTTCAGTCCTTCAACTCCAACCATAAGCAGCATAAAAAAGTAGAGGCAGCATCCAAATCTTGCGGTGAAAAAAAGTGACCTTTTATTCCATGACAAGCCCAACACCTTGCTACGTTTCGGCTATACCTATACCATGCTTGAGAAAGGCTAAGGTATAGCCGAAACGTAGTAGTGTTGGGATTGTAATGGAATAAAAGGTCATTTTTTTTCACCTCTACTTTTTTATAAGGCGAATATGGAGTCAGGAGCCGGTGAGACTCTCTTGCACAGTTGTGCCGCTCTGGAGCGGGCGGTGGTTCAGGGTACTCATCCCCTAAGACCATCTCTTCCCACTTGGGTCACAGTTCTTTCGCCATGCTGTTTGCTGTGGTCTGTCTCTGGATCTTGTTCAACTCTGGCTTGAACTGGAGTGGAGGGCAGAGTAATGAGGGAGGAGTCTTCACTCCCTATACGTGCAAATAGTTAGTTCCTGGTTCCTGGTTTTTCCCGCTTCTGAGGGGGGGCGTATCTTCACTTTCCCTCTCTTGAGCGGGCGTATCGTCATTTTCCCGCCTCGGGGGGCCAGGGGAGGGGACAAGAAGAATGCGTACTTTGCGTACGTAACGTTAGCGTTCAAAATTTGAAAAACATTTACGAATAATACGAAGGGAATCTGAAAAAATCCAGATTAGCTTCGGAGTAGGAAAAATGGAGGATTCGATACAAATCTATGAAGCGGCAAATAGATTAGTTCATGTCTAATACCTTTCTATATCACTTGGGTTTTTTACTTTTGCCC
Organism: Rhinella marina; assembly: GCA_900303285.1. Taxonomy (NCBI): domain Eukaryota; kingdom Metazoa; phylum Chordata; class Amphibia; order Anura; family Bufonidae; genus Rhinella; species Rhinella marina. The sequence goes on along the minus strand of ONZH01019683.1, from coordinate 775,356 downwards.
CAAAATTGGCAAAAGTAATGGAAAACCCAAGACTAGGACACCTGGCAAGGCTACAAATGTTGGTGCAAGATCAACTCATATCATATCAGATATCATATACACCATAGGATTCTCCACTATAAATCATGGTGGTATTCTATAAGGCTTGGCAGAATGTAACATAAATGATAGCTTGATTATATGGAACCTACTTGGGCCTTAATCAGATCTTTTGTAGAAGTGATTCTAGTATGGGTTTCCAAAACTATAGACTATTTCACCACGTATCTGACTCTGTAGGCTAGGCGTGAGCTTACTGTTATTTAATGGTGACATTACATTGAAGAGATTTCTCTCTTGCTGTGAAATCTAACCCTGGAGTGGAGAGATACGTCTATGTATATAATGCAGTTGCAATGTATTTCTGTAACTCTTCTCCGTTCCTGACAGTTCAAATTAGGCAAAGTTAATAAAGGGCTTGCTATGTGTGTCATTATCACTTCCCATATGAAGTACGAGCACTATGTGAAGTGCTCCTGGATCTTAAACAAACTGATGAGGATGAGCTTATCATCGTCCTTGATGCAGGGAAAGGTGTGAATTCTCCAAACATTCACTTATTGCTATGAAATTGCAGCAGCAATCACTGTGATCACCTACCAGGTAGATGTCACAGGCACATGTAATGGAAATCAGAACATTTGTAGCTAAAGCTAATAAAAGCCGAGCTGGTTATGCAGATAAATTATTGCTGGGGGATGTTCCGCTGAACAGCTTTATGGCTGGCTGATGTCATGGGAAGGATGCCCACAGTAATTTACAATCTGATCCGCTGCATATTGTCAATGCAAATGTGTATTGAGGCTTCTTTTATATATTTGCTCAAAATAACAAATAATGTCAGGTTATTTAAAGGAGTCCTCCCATCAAAATGCTTATCATAGAATTATTTCTCTTCTTTCCATGTCTGAAGAATATACATACTGCTTATACCAATACCTAACTGCTAGAGGGGATACAAAAGTTATAGTGGCAGCTGGGTCCTGTAGCCTAAATGGGCTAAAAGTCACCCTCTGCCCAATATGAGGAGACCAGAATATTCTGTTATAATTGTGGACACTTTTGCAGATTCTGCATTGGGGTTTTCCTTGGTGGAGCTCTGACCACTGGGATTCCCAACAATCTGAACAAGAGTCCTGTTTCATTGAATGGAGCACTAGTTGCACGTGTCTACTGCCACACCATTTAAAGTGGTTGTGTAGGAAATATTTTTTTTTTTCATTTTTCAAACCAGCACCTGGATCTGAATACTTTTGTAATTGCATGTAATTAAAAATTTAGTATAGTCACTGAGTTATTCAATATAATATATCTGTATAGCGCCACCTGCTGATTGTTCTTTTCCTTAGGGTGCAGCCAGACAATCATGTTTCTGCATGCAGTTTAGGAAGCCAAAATTAGTATTGGATCATAAAGGAAGAGAAAGTATACAGGACAAATATGACCTTATGTTTTTTAAATCCACTCCTGGTTTTGGCTTCCAAACCTGACTGTGTGGCCGTACCCTTATTTTTTGTCCGTCTCACTGAGATGGTCACACATGCTCATTTTAAATGTTCAACTGTCACCAGCCATATGTTCTGTTAGAAGCTGTGGCAGTTACAGGAAGAGAACTGCTGCAGAAAGGGCACACTGCTAGGCTTAAAGGAAGTCTGTCAGCAGGATATGCTGTATAGAGATAATGACATCTCTGTATTGGTCTTAGTGCTGTCATTCTAAATATGTTATTCTTAATGTCATCAGAGCTGTACTGTACTTTCCACAAAAAAGCGTTTTAATTCATATTATAATTACCCACATAAGGAGCCCAAGGGGATGTCCTGGGGGCCGTTGGAGCCCAGTCATGCCGCATATTTTCGAGCCCAGCACCGCCCTCCCGCTAATTATTCACTCCCCTTCATCTCTGTGTTCTCCTACTAGGTACTGCGCATGCGCGGGATTTGCTGTAGCCGGAGGAGAACACAGCGATGACATTAAGAATAACATATTTAGAATGACAGCACTAAGACCAATACAGAGATGTCATTATCTCTATACAGCATATCATGCTGACAGACTCCCTTTAAAGGGGTTGTCCTGGTTCAGAGCCCCGACATATCACTGTCTTCCCCCACTCACTTCCTCTCACATGAGCATCAGAGCATTTCATGGTCCGATGCTCTCCTTTGCCCTTCTTTGTATCGCACAGCCAAGGGCTTTTTTGTTTACATTTTTAAACTTCTAGGCGGAGGCTTCCGCCTAGTAGTGTTCCTGATGATGTCACCGGCACAGTGATGGGCGGGCTTTGGCGCTGCCCTAGCTGTTGTACAGGCTAGGGCAGCGCTAAAGCCTGCCCATTAGTGCCAGTAACGTCCCTGGGCTCACAGCTAGTCGGAAGCCTCCGCCTATCTTACCCATGGAGAGCCGGGTATGTCACCAAATCTCCATAAAAAGCCCCTTGCCCTGCATGATTCAGCACAGGGCAAGGGAGGGCATCGGAGCATGAAATGGGGGAGCTGAGTGGGGGAGATGTCCGGGTTCAGCACTGCATAATAATCTAGCAGGGTAATTGAAGCAGTGAATGTGAGATCTCTAGGCCCATGTGAGGTACAGGGCTATTTTTAGCTTTGTTAGAGAGGTATTGTTGTGTTCTGTATGATGTCTGACCTTCATTCTTTACACACCAATCATGGCATAACTCTTTAATTCTAGGGGATTCCTTAAAATAACATCGCAATTTACTCGCTAACTTTATCAGGTCCACAGAGATTCAGTGGAGTGGCTGTGTGCATGCTTGACTGAGGCCCCAATCAAATGGGAGACATCAGTCAGCTTTTATTTTCTGTCCTGCACTGTGAGAATCTACAATATACTTGGTATTTAGTGTATTGGGATAGTGGTCATTATTAGTATGTAATAAGACTAAAAGGAGGCAAAAGCTTCAGCACTGCAGGGAGATCTCCTAAAGGGCGCTTTCACATGAGAGTTGCACCGTCCGGGCTCGGTGCGTGAGTATAACAGAGCACCCGGCCTGACCTTCTAGCACTGCAGGGTCGCATAGCATTATATTGATTTATGATGCTATGTAACCCTTACAATTCTGGAATGTATTAGATAACAGTGACAGCATTATGTCAGTGTTAGGCTTCATTCACACGACCGTATGTGTTTTGCGGTCCGCAAATTGCAGTTGCAATTGCCTTACAGTTCTGGAATGTATTGTATAAGGCTTCACCCACGACCATATTTTGTTTCCGTGTCCGTTCCGTTTTTTTTGCGGACCGTATGCAGAACCAGTCATTTCGAAGAGTCCGCAAAAAAAAGGGAGGTACTCCGTGTGCATTCCATTTCCGTATGTCCGTATTTCCGTTCCGCTAAAAGATAAAACATGTCCTATTCTTGTCCATTTTGCTGACAAGGATAGGCATTGTTAGAATGGATCCGCAAAAAAAAAAAAAAAAAAACGGAAAAACAGATGCCATACGGAACGTCATCCAGTTTTTTTGCGGATCCGCAAAACACATACGGTCGTGTGAATGAAGCCTAACACTGACATAATGCTGTCACTGTCACTGTTATCTAATACATAGATAGAAATGAGCTCTTAACAAGCTCTGTCTCTGATGCAACCAGATGTAAAGCAGATATCCTATAATTCAATGTTCAACCCTTTAAATAAGCCTTGAGACATGACTCTGATATTAAATAAGCCAGCATCCCATCTGCAGACAGCTTGACTTACAGAATAGCTGCCTTACATTGAGTGGCATTAGAGGCTGAGCTTGTTAAGAGCTCATTTGCATCCCTTTCTTTAATGAGCTGATATCAATTGAGCCTGCACCTTTATAAATCCCTTCTCTTAACACGCCATACTCTTCTATGTGTCCTCTTCCTGCCCGGCAGATAGCGAGTCTCATTTATCACCCATTACTGCCAAACCTGCACAGATCTATTGTATTATATGTATCCTAAAATAGTACCAACAAAAAGTGCAAGTTGTCATATAAAAAAACAAGCCCTCACACTGCCCCATGGACAGAAAAAGAAAAGTATCATGGGTATCGGAATGCAGTATCACAAAAGCAATTTTTTTGCTAAAAAAAAAATCTTATTTAAAAAGCTATAAATTAGTTTCAACCGTAATCATAACCCATGGAATCAAGCAAACATATTTGTACACAGAAAAGAAGATTGTAAAAGCAAAACCCTAAATAACAAAGGTTAAAATTGCTGTTTTTTTTCCACCAATCACCTAAAAAAAATATGTTATTCAGTAGATTACCCCAAAATGGTGCATAAAAAACAAGCAGTCAACAGAAAAATAAAGAAGTTATGGCTTTCAGTGTAGATGAAAACTAATATAAAAAAAATTAAAAAATTATGCCCTTAAGGAGTACACTCAGTAGTGTATGAATTATCATATGGCCTGTGTTGTACCGTAGCAGTTGAGTCATTGTATTTTCTACCGGCAGCAAGCACTACACATTGGCACAAGGGCCGTCTACACAGCACTCTCACAAAGCAGCATGGAAAGCTGTTATTCTTCTCGGCGTTAAACTGATTTCTAACCTTTTAGTGCTTTAGGTACGAGATCACTGAGATTAGTTGAAAATACTTAATGGACCAAAGGCTTTTTGATGCAGGACAAAAAGGTTAAACTTGCTTTGGCATTGTCAGCTGGGACGCTGCAGGGAGCTGATAGGATTTTCTCCATCTCTTAGAAGATTGACAACATTGCCTCTAAAGCCAATATAGAAAAGGCTTCCCCTGGTTTTAAATACAGTGCTTCAGAGGTGAATCTAATGTTCTTGTGTCAAACCGAAATAAGCTGAAGCCAAGGCAAAATATAAGGCCCAGCTTGCACCATGCCAAGAAAGACTCAGTGGCTTTACAAAGGTGCATGGCTTTCTACTGCTCCATTAATATTACTCGGCATGCAAGGCTGGAGGTTGTCTGAAATCATTATGCATAATGTGTTTATGAATATGTATGTACCTGTATGTACATATAATATATATATATATATATATATATATATATATATATACTCACTATATGTAAAAATAGTCTTAGGCGCTGTAGAGTGGTTTAAATTGTATTTTTGATGTGCATTTTATATCTTCATATAAGTGAGTAAGGGTGCAGTCACATCACTGTTTAGCTTTCCGTTCTTCTGATCCGTCAGAAGAAGAGAGAGACAGAGAAAAAAACTGGATCCTGTAAAAGTACTCTTTTAATATGTTATTTTATATTAAAACATCAAAAAAATTTCTGTAAGGGTGCATTCACATCACCGTTTAGCTTTCCGTTCTTCTCATCAGTCAGAAGAAGAGAAAGAGAGGAAAAAATGGATCCTGTTGCATCAGTTATGCATTGAATTGCAAAAGATCAATTTTTTTAATAGGATCCAGTATAAAAACGGATCCGGTTGCATCAATTTTCATCTGTTTGAGCCATTTCCTCCTGAGATCCATTTTTTTAGATGGGAAAAAAGTACTTTGTGCAGTACTTCTGTTTCAGTCTAAAAATACAGATCTAAAAAAAAAAAAAAAAGATCTTGGTATGCTTATTACCCCAAGTTGTATACGTTTTTGAAAAATTGTATTATTTTCTGCTAGAAGTTTCCAATGAAGGACATGGGACTGGTAAAGCTTATTTTAGATTTTTCTGTCAACATGGCTGTAATAGGCTTTGTTTTATGCTGAACTAGTTGGAGTATAATTCAGGTTCGATATTAAAGAGGCTCTGTCAGCATGATCAACCCTATTAAACCAGGCATGCTGCCTGGTAGGTCTTATCATGCTGATTAAAACAATACCTTTCTTTTGTGTGTATGCTAAATACCTGCAGATATCTGCATTTTTAGTCATATGCAAATGAGCAAGTTGGAGCACCAGGAGGCAGGGCTGAATCCTTTCATCACTGGTTTGTAGCACCCCCTGTGCTCTGTACACTCCCCCCTCCAACTTATTGACTGGGTTAGACGTCAGTCATGCTCAGAAAGCATGAGAATAGTAATATATGTTAGCTTCTAAGCATAGAAAGACTATTTTTCTTTATGTGATAATGCTCATTGGTAAGATATTTTTTTTCTTCCACATTTAACATATGTCTAATATCAGTATTTCTGGTGCAGATTGTGGTGCAAAGCTCCTTTGTGCCGCAATCTGTGACTTTTCCCCGCTCACGCCAGGTCTAAAAAAAAAAAAAAAAGGTGTGTGTTTGGGAGGGGATGGGAAGGTAGGCCTATCTCATTTACCATTTTCTACCCCTGCTTTAGGCGTAGAAAATGGTCTAAATATAAGACAAATAGCTGTCTTACATTTAGAAGCGGCAGTGGATCCGTCAAAGTTATGTAAAGGCCAGCTCCTCTACATAACTTCGGCGGATCCACCGCCAGCACTGGGCCTTATTAAGACCTGTGTCTAAAACACCAGCCTTAATAAATGTTCCCCTATATTCTTATCATATATCCTTATCATACAGGAGGAGCAGTGCTCAAAGGATTCAGCCCCACCTCCTGGCGCTCCAATTTTTCATTTGCATATGAATAAGAACACTGATTTCTCTGTAGTTGTTTAGCATACAGACAAAAGAAAGGTATCGTTTTAATCGGCATGATGAGCTCTACCAGGCAGTGTGTCTGGTTTAATAGAGCTGATCCTGGTGACAGAGCCTCTTTAAGGTACATGTAAGTTATCTTTATAAAATGTTTAAAGACATCACTCTAAACTAAAGTATGTTCTAACATGATTTGTAACAGGAAAACTGGAAGTTCCCTTCTAAAGATCAAATCTACAGGTTTGCATCACAGATGTTTACAGTGAAAGCACAATGGGACTACCTTGCTTTGTATAAGGCTCTGCAACTGCTGGGCCCTCAGGACTTTAATTGACTTTAGGACTTTTACACTGCCTTGCCCTGTCAATCAAAGTGGAGGGGTCTCGGCAGTTGCAGAAAGAGAAGAGCCCAGGTTGTTCCTAGAGGCTCATTTACATATATTAAAACTTCATTTATTTTAGCAATGTGGGCACATATGTACATGGGACCAACACACATGCCTTCAGCTGCCAAGTGGACATGCTACAGGTCAGCCAGTGTCATAAGTACAAAACTGCTGACAGATGCCCTTTAATGGAATACCTTTAGATGGACATCTGTCTTGTAGCCCAATGTTGTGCAGGTATGTTCTGATGGTTTGTGTAGACACCGTTTTCTTCCCTAGGTTTGGGATGTGACGACCAATTTCACTTGCAGTACAGAATGGATCACTTCCACCATTCTTCTAAATAGACAATCCGTCCATGCAGAGGTTCTCCTCTGTGCACCTCTTGCTGTCATTCCAGTTCCAGTTTGTCATTGTTCTCCTAACCACCAGGGCACACAATGTTGAACACAGCCGACATCTAGTCCTAGGCGCATACTGATCTGCCATAGTGCTAAACCAAGATCTCTCAGATCAAGGATTCTGTCCATCTCAGGTAGTGAAAAGTAGATAACTGGCATATCAAAGAAGAGGTGGCATTGCACAAGCATCCCACATGACCTGATCTGATTTTTGAGGTCTCATGTGGCTAAAGAACTTTGCTTTCAAACTGGCTTTTATGCCCCTCTCATATGCCACAGATTGGATCTAAGTGTTTGAAAATGTGATCATATGAAAATGTGATTTATAAATCTTAGCAACACCTGCTACTTCTTCGATTTGAACCTTCGAGTTGTCCTTCTTGGAGTTGCAATTTCAATGTTGAAGATTGTATATATTTTCTTAAAAAATTAAATCTAGAAATGGAAAATTAAGGGTTAATAATCCCCTTTTCTATATCAGCCTCTGAGTACATCACATTTGTATTTTCCGGGATGTTATTCTTTGCTGTTCGTGAGCCAGAAATAGCTTCCTCTATATACAATGATTCCTGACTGGAGTATCAGATCCTATATCCTGCTTACATGAGTTTTTGTTTTATCATCACATCCCACCGGGAAACAAAGTTCAGGGGAAGAGGATATACGTTATGAATGACAAGATCATTTTTTATAGAAATTCTTTATGACAAAGCTAAAACACAAAACACTGGCCGTATATTCCAGCCCTTCATATACTGGATGTTTCTATTGAGCTTCCTATGGTTACTGAAGCAGTTTTTATTTTGTATAGGCATCTAAAAATAATTCTGTAAAACTTTATTTATAACCTTGGTCACGTAGAAACAAAGTGGTCTAAGTTTCATTTTCAGTAAAATGGGGTTGTCCAAGGTCAGAAAAAATTCAACAGTTTATTTCCAGAACCAGCACCACTTCTGTCCATGGGATGTGTCTGGCAATCCAGCTTAGTCCTGTTCACTTGAATGGGGATGAGCTGCAGTATGGAACACAATCCATGTACTGTACAAGAGTGGTGCCATTTTGGACAATGGAGTTCTGATGGGTCAGAATTTAAGGCCGCTTCTCTTCCTAACATAACGATGAGAGCCATGACTTGTCATCTACATTAAAACTGTAGCATTTTTCCTGGAAAATGGTTGGCCAAGAATAGGCTAGTAGTAACAAATCTTCAAAAACTTTAGTAGGATGATATTTGGAATTCCAGCCATAGCATCCATCTTAGGCTACATTCACATCAGTGCTATGATTTTCTGTTCTTCTGCTCCATTATAGGAGCAGAAGAACGGAAATAATGGAAGTGCCAGATTCAGCACGTAACTGAAATGAACAGAGCCTAACAGTTCCTATTGACTATAATGGGATCCGTTCAGGAGAATATTATTTTAGACGAGAAAAAAGTCCTGCATGCAGGACTTTTCTCTACGCTATTTTTGACAAACTCTGGGTGCAGATGTGAACATAGCCTTTTAGAAGATGGCCTCTGTGTGAGTTTCTCCATCACTTCCCATTGCCGATCCCATCTGTCCCCCAAATTGTTGATATAGTTGTCCTCTTAGCACTTCTGTGATGGAGAAAGTACTGTAGATTGTATTATATGGAGCATAGCAAACCAATATGTAATCACATCTGTAGATTTGTAATTTTACCAGTTTGGCCTAATACTCCAGTGGATGGGTCATATGTCAACCCAATCTTGCCACATTTTATTAAAGGGGATGTTTAGGACTAGAAAAAAATATCTGCTTTCTACCAAAAACAGCACCACACCTGTTCACAGGTTATACATGGTATTACAGCTCACCCCCATTCACTTCCATGGAGCTGAGCTGCAATACCAGACACAACCTATGGACAGTTGTAGGGCTGTTTTTGGAATATTTTTTTTATTCTGGAGAACCCCTTTAAATAGGTACAAACACCATATGTGTTATGGTGCCCCCCCACCACTTTTCCTGACACATTTATGTCTACTTTGTGTAAATAGGGCACTCAAACAAAACAATAGCTGATCTCAGGGAGACCAGCTACAAAAAACACAGTGGAGCCTCATTTAGGAGTATCAACACAGTAATCCAAAGTGCAAAGCTCCCTGGGAAACAGTAATATGCAAAATAATTGTGGAGCCCCAGTTATGGGTCTACAACACAGTGAAAGCCAGATATCCCTCAAAGGAAGGAAAACCAAGTAAAGGAGTGTCCCCATTACAGAGATCACCAAATCCACCATATTAAGTGGCCCCTATGTCAAGATCCCGCTCTTTTACAAGCTTTAAGGATGTGATGGGGAAAAACCTAAGCCAGTTATCCATCCACAGACAGCTGTTTCGGGGTATTGACCCTTTTGCTTGGTTTTCCTTCCTTTGAGGGATATCTGGCTTTCACTGTGTTGTAGACCCATAACTGGGGCTCCACGGTTATTTTGCATATATTTGTGTAAAGAGGGGGATTATTTTCAGTTAAACAATAGTGTGACTAATATACTATGTGCTCCATTGTATAACAATTTCCGCAAGTCACATGTCATGGCATAGATGGACGAATAGTGAAACATAGGGAAACCTTATTTAGTATAATGGATAAACAATCTTTATAATATTTTTTTCTTTTTGTTCTAATAAAACACATTGTAATAATTTAAATAATTCAAGTATTTTTGAGGAATATGTAATTATATGGCCCAAAATGATATATATTAGAATGACAAAATCTGTAAATAACTTTGATGACGATCAAGTGATGTCATGCATAAATGGAATGTGTGTCTCATCATTTATTGTAAGCAAATTTGGCCATTTCTGTGAAAAGTATTAAGAAAATATTACCTATTGGTCATACTTCTCATCTATTTAGCTCCCATTTTTTGCAAGTTTGTAAGACACGTCGAACAATTAGCACAGAGCAGGCGCCTTTTCTTGTCCACACTAAATAAATGTTCACAGCATCATATCCAAACATTTCCACTTAGTCAGCCATGACTGCACTCTTACTTCATTGTTGATTTCTAAATATAGAAATAACAGCAATCTAAAAAAAAAAGGGCCAGAGATTCAGGGCAATAATGCTTTGGTATTCATACTTCTTGTCCTGTATGTGTTTTAATGCTTGAAGGGTTGTCTGGGTTGTCTACTCTGGACAATCCCTTTTCATTAGAAGGTTCCCTCACCTCTTGCTGATTGTTCTATTGAACATTGTAGTAAGTGTTTAATACCCCAGAAAAGAATTTAAAGGGGTTATCCAAAGCTGACTCCCACCTCCCCCCAACCATACACACACAATGCCCGTGCCCCTCATACAGACAAAAAGAATATGTCTGCATGTAAGTAAGTAACTGGCTTAGTGATAGAAAATAGAGGGTGGTTATTAACGGTACACACTCAGATTGGGTCACCATCACTAGTGGGGTACCATAGGGGTCAGTATTGGGCCCTATTCTCTTCAATATATTTATTAATGATCTTGTAGAAGGCTTGCACAGTAAAATATACATTTTTATGACACTAAACTGTGTAAAGTAATTAACCCAGAAGAGGACAGTACACTGCTACAGATGGATCTGGATAGATTGGAGGCTTGGACAGAGAAGTGGCAGATGAGGTTTAACACTGACAAATGTAAGGTTATTCACATAGCAAGGAATAATGCAAGTCACCAGTACATACTAGATGGTAAAACACTGGGTAACACTGGGTAACTGGGTAGGGATGAGCAAATCTTCCAAGATCTAGTCTCGGATAAGATTCAATTTGTTTCAAGTTACGTAAAAAAAAAAATTTTGTTCTGCGAACATTCCCGCGAATACGTACGCATGAGTGTACAAAGTGCGTACGAAGCTTTAGTATATTATTGTCTAGGCCCACAAAAAGAAAGAACATACAGTAAAAGTACCCTAATTAAGTGAATACATACGCATTAGCGTACAAATTATTCGATGCGTAGCATTAGCTTACAAATTATATTATGCGTACCTAGCGTTCGCGTACAAAGATTTAAGAAGAATCTTCCGAAGCGAATCTGAAAAGAATCGGATTTCCTTCGGTGTAGAAAAAAAAACAAAGATTCGTATCGAATCTACGAAGAGGCGAATAGATTCGATCATCTCTAAATAGGACCTAGGAATTTTAGTGAATAGCAAACTAAGCTGTAGAAACCAATGTCAGACAGCTGCTGCTAAGACCAATAAGATAATGGGTTGCATCAAAAGTGGCATAGATGCCCGTGATGAGAACATAGTCCTGCCACTTTACAAATCAATAGTCAGACCACACATGGAGTACTGTGTACAGTTCTGGGCTCCTGTGAACAAGGCAGACATAGCAGAGCTGGAGAGGGTTCAGAGGAGGGCAACTAAAATAATAACTGGAATTGGTGGACTACAGTAATATAGTAACATAGTTTATAAGGCCGAAAAAAGACATCTGTCCATCCAGTTCGGCCTGTTTTCCTACAAGTTGATCCAGAGGAAGGCAAAAAAACCCTGTGAGGTAGAAGCCAATTTTCCCCACTTTAGGGGGAAAAAAAATCCTTCCCGACTCCAATCAGGCAATCAGAATAACTCCCTGGATCAACAACCCATCTCTAGTAGCTATAACCTGTAATATTGTTCCCACCAGAAATACATCCAGGCCCCTCTTGAACTCTTTTAGTGAACTTACCATCACCACCTCCTCAGGTAGAGAGTTCCATAGTCTCACTGCTCTTACCGTAAAGAATCCTCTTCTATGTTTGTGTACAAACCTTCTTTCCTCCAGACACAGAGGATGTCCCCTCGTCACAGTCACAGTTCTGGGGATAAATAGATCATGGGAGAGATCTCTGTACTGACCCCTGATATATTTATACATAGTTATTAGATCTCCCCTCAGTCATCTTTTTTCTAAAGTAAATAACCCTAATTTTGATCACCTTTCTGGGTACTGTAGTCCACCCATTCCAGTTATTACTTTAGTTGCCCTCCTCTGAACCCTCTCCAGCTCTGCTATGTCTGCCTTGTTCACAGGAGCCCAGAACTGTACACAGTACTCCATGTGTGGTCTGACTATTGATTTGTAAAGTGGCAGGACTATGTTCTCATCACGGGCATCTATGCCTCTTTTGATGCAACCCATTATCTTATTGGCCTTGGCAGCAGCTGTCTGACACTGGTTTCTACAGCTTAGTTTGCTGTTCACTAAAATTCCTAGGTCCTTTTCCATGTCAGAATTACCCAATGTTTTACCATTCAGTATGTACTGGTGACTTGCATTATTCCTTCCCATATGCATAACCTTACATTTGTCAGTGTTAAACCTCATCTGCCACTTCTCTGCCCAAGCCTCCAGTCTATCCAGATCCATCTGTAGCAGTGTACTGTCCTCTTCTGTGTTAATTACTTTACACAGTTTAGTGTCATCTGCAAAAATTGATATTTTACTGTGCAAGTCTTCTACAAGATCATTGATAAATATATTGAAGATAATAGGGCCCAACACTGACCCCTGTGGTACCCCACTAGTAACAGTGACCCAATCTGAGTATGTGCCGTTAATAACCACCCTCTGTTTTCTATCACTGAGCCAGTTACTTACCCACATACAGACATTTTCTCCCAGGCCAAGAATTTTCATTTTATATACTAACCTTTTATGTGGTACCGTGTCAAATGCTTTGGAGAAGTCCAGATATACGACATCCATTGATTCGTCGCAGTCAAGTCTAGAACTTACCTTCTCATAGAAACTTATTAAATTAGTTTGACATGACCGATCCTGAACATGAAGCCATGTTGATATGGAGTTATTTGCTTATTTTCATTGAGGTACTCCAAGATAGCATCTCTTAGAAAACCTTCAAACAGTTTACCCACAACAGATGTTAAGCTTACCGGCCTATAGTTTCCAGGCTCTGTTTTTGGACCCTTTTTGAATATTGGCACCACATTTGCTATGCGCCAATCCTGTGGAACACTCCCTGTCAGTATAGAGTCCTTGAATATCAGAAATAAGGGTCTGGCTATGACATTACTTAATTCTCTTAGGTTACGGGGGGTGTATGCCATCCGGTCCTGGCGATTTGTCTATTTTAATCTTTTTAAGACGCCGCTGTACTTCTTCCTGGGTCAGACAGGACACTTTTAATGGGGAATTTACTTTTATATTCTGCATTTCATCTGACAGCTTATTTTCCTCAGTGAATACAGTGGACAAAAAAAAATATTTAGTAGCTTTGCTTTCTCCTCATCGCTCTCTGCAACTCCCTCCTCATTACTCTGTAAGGGGCCAACACCTTTAGGTTTATACTGTACCCAGAAAGATTATCAAAATTAGGGTTATTTACTTTAGAAAAAAGATGACTGAGGGGAGATCTAATAACTATGTATAAATATATCAGGGGTCAGTATAGAGATCTCTCCCATGATCTATTTATCCCCAGGACTGTGACGAGGGGACATCCTCTGTACACAAACATAGTAGAGGATTCTTTACGGTAAGAGCAGTAAGACTATGGAACTCTCTGACTGAGGAGGTGGTGATGGTGAACTCACTAAAAGAGTTCAAGAGGGGCCTGGATGTATTTCTGGAGGGTAATAATATTACAGGTTATAGTGACTAGAGAGGGGGGTCGTTGATCCAGGGAGTTATTCTGATGAGGTGAGGAAAATTGACTTCTACCTCACAGGGTTTTTTTTTCCTTCCTCTGGATCAACTTTTTTCGGCCTTATAAACTATGTTACTATGTGACAATACTTACCTGGTTCCCCGATGCCTGTGTCCTCCTGGATCCTTCCACCATCTCGCTGTTGTGCAAATCACATTATCCAGAGACTGGGGATGCAGCCAATAGCAGGCCTCGACCTGCCCCCTTGCGTCACAGGTACCAGGCTTCGAGTACCAGGTAAGTATTGTCTGTATGAGGGGTCCATGCATTGGGGAGGGGGTTACAGCTTTGAATAACTCCTTTAAGTATTTCACAGGGCTCACTGAAATCACTGGGATGTTTGTGTAATGCAGGGACATGCTTTGGCTGATAAATGAGAGTCCTGAAAATTAAAGGAGGAAGGGGGGCTAAATCACTTATCTGAGAGATCCTTTCCCCAATTCAAAATGGTCTTTCTACAGCCGACAGTCCCTTTAAGCTTGGTAGTCATACCTCAAAGATCAAAGCAATGGAGTAGATCTACTAAAACTGCAGTTCAAGATTTGCCAGATTTATCACTATGGCTGAGGCTGGCTGATAGATCTGGCGGACCTTTAGACTGTCCAGCATGTGTTTTTCCACCTATTAGGCATTTTGGTGCATCTAAAGCCACATCCCTCCGCAACTAAACCATACCCCATATAGTATCAGAATGTATTGGCTCCGATGAGCCGAAGTTGTTGCTTTGCAAAATCTCGCAAGACTTCGGGTAATAACTTCATAAATTAATTTGTACTGTAAAAAAACATTTCCCAAACTCGGGTTCGGTTCCAAGGTACCACTTGGAACCAAACCAGAGTTCGGGAAATGTTTTTTTACAGTACAAATTAATATTGGAATGAATTTTTATGCGAATCGACTTTGGATGTTTCATCCAAACTTGATTTGATCATCCCTAATCGGACCAAGGCGCTACCTGGTCCTGCAGCAGTGGGACGCGGACAGGTGACTTGCGTTTTTTTCTTTTAAGGGGCATAGCTTAGGACTGTAGGAGCATTGCCTATACGGTCTCTCTATGATTTTCTATGAACTTGAAGTGTATTTTTAAAAAGCCTAACTGGACAGAAGCCACTTGATTTGATTACATGCATACAAAAGCAAACTAGCCTTGATCATAGACTTACATACCATGGCTTAATAGTATTAGTAAAATGGCACTGATCAGTACAAGTAACATGGCACGTTCACTAGATTAGGCCATAATTGGTAAAACAGGCCTTTGAGAACAATTATTTCTGTTCCCATATACAGAAATAGGTTCAGTGTGATAATAAATGTAAGGCATGATTTAAATGAATATTCAGGCTTACTGCAAATGTTAAGAGGTTCTGCTTGGTACTGAGAGTGTTAAATATATTCCTAAATGTAGATCTGTAATAAGCCAAACTCTCCAGCTAATCCATCTATGCTTACATTTGGATATTTGTCATACTTACATTATCCAGCACAAGTTTCAGCGGTTTCTGAAATACCAAATGTGGTCAGAATGCTAACTATGCGGCAGACATAAAGCCATAAATAACAGCATTACAGGAAAATGTCCCTTGCAATGGGCAACAATTTGTACATGCGGTTTTGGTGGGCAAAACTGAATATATGTATGAATGAAAGGCTTCAGAATGTGGGGAACACAATACAGTGGTAAAGTATCATCTTAATGCATTGCTAGTTTATGTAGTTAGTCACAATAATGCCTTGAGCCATCAACTGTATAGAGAAGAAAACGTAAGGTAAATATATTTTATAGTAAACTTCACAAAGCTTCCATATGTTTATTTAACTCACTTATGTTTCAACATATTCTGCAGCACTTTACAGACATTAGCATTAGGCTGTCCCCAATAGGGCTCACAATCTAAGGTCCCTATCAGTATGTTTTTGGAGTGTGGGAGGAAACTAGAGTACCCAGAGGAAACCCATGCAAACACGGGGAGAACATACAAATTCCATGCAGATGTTGTCCTCGGTTGGATTCGAACCTAGGACCCCAGTTCTTCAAGGGGTACTCAGAAACACAGCACTCCATACAACCATTATAGCTCATCTTCAGAAGATGCAGGCCCTATCTACTACAATGTATTGTCACACTTGGAAGTACTGCACCATATCCTACATAACACAATAATTATATGGCTCAGCATCAGAAGAGGCAGACTCTATCTGTTATGATGTTCTCCGATACTCAGAAGCACTGCACCCAGTCATCCATACAATTATAGCTCAGCTTCAGAATAGAACGGCCCAATCTGCTACCAAGTTTTACTCACACTTGGAAGCACTGCACTATATCCTACATATCACAATAACTATATGGCTCAGCATCAGAAGAGGCAGACTCTATCTGTTATGATGTTCTCCGATACTCAGAAGCACTGCACCCTGTCCTCCATACAACAATTAGAGCTCAGCTTCAGAAAAAGCAAGCCCTATCTGCTATGATGTTTTCTCACACTTGTAATCACTTCACCATATCCTACATATCATATGTAGAGATGAGCGAATTTTTCAAAAATTCGAGTCGGCTGGTTTGCCGAATTTTCCGAAAAGATTTGCTTCGATCCGAATAAATTTGTTGCAAATGGCGTTAAAAAACGGCTACTTCCGAGCTGCAGAGAGCCTGGAAAGTGGTGTAGAACACTATGCCTTGCAGTAAAACGCATAGGGAGTAGTGTTGTGCGAGCACCTCTGTGTTCGTATGCTCGGGTGCTCTGGCCGAGCACGAGAGCATAATGTTAGTCAATGGGACTAAACCAGGCACCCGCCGCTTGGAAGAGGGGAGGGTGCCTGGTTAATAGGAAAAGTTCAGATTTGCGACTTCTCCTCTTTTACTCCTTTCGCTCATAAAAGTATGCTAATTAACTGAATTTGTATGCATTAGCGCACAATGCGTACACATTAGCGTCCAAATACGTATGCATTAGCATACAATGCGTAGCATTAGCGTACAAATCAACATTACAGTGAATGCC
Source organism: Rhinella marina (assembly GCA_900303285.1). Classification (NCBI taxonomy): domain Eukaryota; kingdom Metazoa; phylum Chordata; class Amphibia; order Anura; family Bufonidae; genus Rhinella; species Rhinella marina. Next base: position 758,312 of record ONZH01019683.1, on the reverse strand, counting down.
AGCATTGCGCTCGAGTACGCTCGGTGTTCGGCCAAACACCGAGCGTAGCCGAGTGTAGGCATGCTCGGCCGAGCATGCTGGCTCAACACTAATAGGGAGTCTACTGTGGTAGTGAAAGAATACTGTGAGCCAGTGTGACACGCACATAACAGGCTTCGCTCTTAGAATCTCTGTACACTTTTATGTATTTGGGCAGTTAAGGGGCCAAAACTCACCAAACAACTCAAGTCTGATCTCAGCCTTACAGGTCAATGTTAGCGCCAGCTATAAAGAATCGTGCAGAGGCCCAAGATCCTACTAGAGCGCCAAAAGTGCACGCCTTTTACACCAATTCACTGATTCCACATACATTTCGACAGAACCTGTTCTATTACACGCTTATACAAGCAGAGCCCCCCCAGACAGTTTGGAGATAGCAGTGGCAGCATCAGCAGACTATAGAGTGGCACGACAACAGTGTGGCCAGGTGGCAGCAGTATGAGTAGGCCACAGAGTGGCAGAATGACAGACCCTGGAAGTGGCAGCAGCAGTGGAAGTAGTAGTACAATTTGGAGGCCACAGAGTGGCACAATTACCTAATTTTGACGTAGCGGCAGCTAGGAGATGGCGTGTGGAGTCGGCGGCGACAACAGCATCAGGCCGAAGAGTGGCATGATGATATATCCTGAAGAGCAGACTGTAATAAAAGATTCTCGTCCTTTTGGTTAAGATCAACTGTAGCATATGTTCTTATCAATATCGGGGCTGGTTATGCCCCAACGGGAACGTAAGACAGAGGAGGTGCAGTGAAGGCTCCAGCTTTGCATCAACTGTGACAAAATGTCAGTATTGACCCAAGACGCTAAGAAAGTTCAGAGTTCCATCTTGAGATCGAGCTGGCGGTCTGCAGGGAGCTGAGCTACCACGTGTGGGAGCCCCTGCCTCTCGCCTCCCCCATGCTCATTGCTGAGTGTCCCAGGGGCCGGAATCGTTTACTTTTAAAAATTCGAGTGTTCAAAACAAACAGGGTTTCCTGTGTACTTGAGCTTTGAATAATGGAATAGGACTACAGAACGTACCAAAAATTTACGAGTGACATGCTGCTGCCGAGTAGAAGGTCCAAAAAATTCTAATCAATTTACTAGGTCAACGAGTGGCACCGTAGCACCGTGGCACAGCAGCTGCAAAAGGCAGCAGTCGAACAAATTTCAAGGCCACAGAGTGGCACTGTATCAGCAGCTGCAAGAGGCAGCAGCAGTTGAATACATTTGCTAGGCCAGAGTGGCACCAGAAAAGCAGCTGCAAGAGGTAGCAGCAGTCGAACAAATTTCAAGGCCACAGAGTGGCACCGTAACAGCAGCTGCAAGAGGCAGCAGCAGTCGAATACATTTCAAGGCCACAGAGTGGGAGAGGCAGCAGGAGTCGTACTAATTTTAATGAGACAGAATGGCACAGTGACATACCCTGGGAGAGGCAGCAGCAGTCCTAAAAATTTAAATGCAACATACCATAGAGTGGCACAATTACATAATTAAGAGGTAGCGGCAGCTAGGACACAGCGTGTGGAGGTGGCAGCAGCATGAGTAGGCCACAGAATGGCACAATTACATAATTTGGACGTAGCGGCAGCTAGGACACAGCATGTAGAGGCAGCAGCAGCATACCGTAGAGTGGCATAATTACATAATTTGGAGGTAGTGGCAGCTAGGACACAGCGTGCGGAGGTGGCAGCAGCAGCATGACTAGGCCACAGAGTGGCACAATGACATAATTTGGAGGTAGCGGCAGCTAGGACACAGCGTGTGGAGGCAACAGCAGCATACCGTAGAGTGGCACAATTACATAATTTGGAGGTAGCGGCATTTAGGACACAGCATGCGGAGGTGGCGGCAGCAGCATGAGTAGGCCACAGAGTGGCACAATTACATAATTTGGACGTAGCGGCAGCTAGGACACAGCACGTGGAGGCGGCGGTAGCAGTAGCATACCGTAGAGTGGCACAATTACATAATTTGGAGGTAGCGGCAGCTAGGACACAGCGTGTGGAGGCGGCGACAGCAGCATGAGTAGGCCACAGAGTGGCACAAGTACATAATTTGGACGTAGCAGCAGCTAGGACACAGCGTGTGGAGGCGGCAGCAGCATCATCAGGCCACAGCGTGGCATGGTGACATAGCCTGGAGGTGACAGCAGTAGCTGCATGAGGAGACCTGATTGTTGAGGGGGCAGCAGCATCAGAAGGCTACATATTGGGTCAGTAACAGGGTGGAGAGGTGGGTGGCAATACCAGTCACTGGTAAAGATGCTGGGTGGTAGAAGGAGCAGCTGGTAGACGTGTGGCATCAGGCGGGTGGCAGCATCATAAGAGTGGCTGAGGCAGGTAGCCTGAAGAATACAGTCTCATTTGTCAAGGTTTGGGTGATGCATCATGGCTGATCTAATCTGATGCATCAGGCATTGGTGGGTGGTAATCCTGGCTGATCCATGCATGATTCATCTTGACAAAGGTGAGTCTTTCCACATTTTGGAAGGACAGGCGAGTTCTCCTTGGGGTAACTATGGCAACCGCCGCACTGAACACCCGCTCTGATGCCACACTACTAGCCGGGCAGAACAGCTTCTCCAGTGCAAACTCGGCCAGTTGCGGCCACAAATCCAGTTTGGCTGCCGAGTAGTCCAGCGGATCTTCAATGTGGGGTGGCAGGGTGCTGTCCAAGTAGGCCACCACCTGCTGGTTCAGGGTCTGCTCCTGGCCTACCTGCTGCTGCTTCTGGTGAGTACTTTCCGCACTTGGCGGGTGAAGAAAGCTGCTCATCAGCGACTCCAGACTCAAGTTGCTGCTGATGGAGCTGGTACTGCTCCTAACCCACAACCCCCCCACAGCCGTGGCAGTGGTACGTGAGCACTGACGGACCCCCCGGTCAGACCTGCGAGAGGATGGACGACGACGTCGGCAGATAGGCAGCAGCCAACTGATTACATAGGATGTCTCTATAGTACTTCAGTTTGTCCTCCCTATTAGCAGGTGAAAAAAAGGCGCCCATTTACCGGTAGCGAGGGTCCAAGAGTGTGGAGAGCCAGAAGTCATCCCTCTGCTGTATGGTGAATATTCGGCTGTCACTACGTAAGCAAGTGAGCATGCATCGGGCCATTTGCGCAAGTGACTCAGAGGGACTCCCTGCCTCCAACTCCACTGTATACTGCCATGGTGTCTCTGGGTCATCTGCCTCATCTTCCGCATCTCCCTCTACCTCCTCTGGCTGCTCCTGCTCCTCCTCTTCTGTCACCTGGGTAGAAAAACCACTAAATGCTTGTGCTCCAATGTCCTCCTCCTCCAGTTCAGCCTCCACCGGACTCATGTGGCCGTGAGATGCAGTCTCCACGTCTCCAGTCCCCTGACCAGAAAGATTTTGCAGCATCTGTTCCAGGACACGAAGCAGTGGAATGACGTTGTTCATACCGTAGTCCTGGCGAATGACAAATAACGTGGCCGCCTCAAAGGGCCTGAGCAAGCGGCAGGTGTCACGCATGAGCTGCCACTGGCTGACATCAAAATTACACAGGGGAGTACTCCTGTCCGCTTGGATCATTAAGAAATCGTTTATGGCCTTTCTCTGTTCGTACAGTCGGTCCAACATATGGAGGGTAGAATTCCAACGGGTGGAAACATCATATATCAGCCTATGTTGGGGGACGCCATTCTGCCGCTGCAGCTCAAGGAGAGTGTGCTTGGCGCTGTAGGAATGGCTGAAGTACATGCAAAGTTTCCTGGCCATTTTTAGAATGTTTTGCAGTTGGGTATAAGACTTGAGGAACCGTTTGACAACCAGATTAAATACGTGCGCCATACAGGGCGCATGGCTCAGCCCTCCTTGGCGCAGCTCAGACACCATGTTCTTTCCATTATCTGTCACCATGGTTTCGATTTTTAGTTGTCGCGGAGAAAGCCAGCAATCGATTTCTTCTTTCATGACGCGGAGCAGTTCCTCCCGTGTGACTTCGTTTGCCCAGGCTAACCAGGCGTAGAACTGTGTGACACCGCCATACCCTGTACATGTGGTACGCTGGAGGAGCACTATGACTTGGCCCTGCAGTGGAGGCGGAGGTGGTGGAGAAGGAGCCGGACATTAGTGCAGGATCACCAGTTTGACAACGGGGAGGAGAAAGTGGTGTCACCTGTTCAAGTTGCTCGTGTGGCTGGGCAGGAAGCACATTGACCCAGTGGGCCATAAAGGACATGTACTGTCCCTGACCGTAGTTACAACACCACACAGTGGCGTGCACTTTGGCAGACACCGACAGGCTCAAGGACTGGGCCACCTTCTCTTCTACATATTTGTGCAGGGCTGGGACTCACTTTTTGGCAAAGAAATGACGGCTTGGGACTTTCCACCTCGGCTCGGCACAAGCCATCAGTTCTCTGAATGGTGCAGAGTCTACCAGTTGAAAAGGGAGGGACTGCACCACGAGCACGGTCAGCTTCTGCGCTGTAGAATGGCTGGACGCGTACTGCTGTCTCTTTGCAATCACCTCAGTGAACGTCTGCTGCCGTAATGAGTGGCGAGGAATAAGAGGAGGAGGAGCAGGAGCATCTGGAGTGGTAGATAATGACAGACAGTTCCCTTCAGCAGAGGTGCTGAAGCCTTGACTGACTGAAATGGGATGCGTGCCACTGGGTGATGCTGCTGTTGCCGCTGCCGACTGGACCGCCACATCTGAGCCACGGTTCTCCCAGGCCACTTTGTGGTGATGCTGCATATGTTGGCGCAGGGCCGTGGTGCCAACATTAGCACCCTGGCCACGCTTCACTGACCACAGATTCTACATATAGCCATGTTCACCTCCTCAGGCGTCTTAACAAAAAAATTCCACACCGCCAAGTAGGCAATTTTACCACCAACACTCCGCACTGACTGAGTGGTACCTCCACTGCCTGGCTGAGCCCCTGCGCCGCTCTTTTCAAGGCCGGAAAGCACCTGCGAAGAGTGCGGTCTACCCCATGCCTGTTTGGCTCCCGACCTCGCACTGCTGCCACTCCGCTGACTAACGGCCACACTACCGACTTGCTGCCTGCACCACTGCCTGACACGCAAGCTTTCAGTCTCGTCTGCAGATGATGATAATGATGATGAAGCCCTTGCTTCACCTGGCTCCCAAGTGCGATTGGCTACATCATCATCAACTACAGTTTGCACATCGCTCAACTGTCTCGGTGTACAAAGCCTGACCGTTCTCAACATCACCTCCCACTACACTCTCCTCATCAGTACTTGACCGCCTTCTGGAAGGAGCGGATTTCTGCCCCACCTCTTGACTTCCAAGTAGCTGCTGACTGTCCTCAAGTAGTTCGTCGTCGCTGTATAGTGGCGCAGAGCCCATAGCATATAGTACTTTTCTGGCTGAGGGAACCGAAAAAGACAGAGGCAGGTTGAGGACAGGTGAGGGTACTGGAGCTGCTCGGGGCCCATGCCAACTAAGGGTTGTGTCTGACGAACCCACCGACTCTTGGCTGGAGGTTTCAGATGTCATCTGGGAGGAAGTGGATGACCGAGTCAACCATTCAAGAACAACTGGGTTGGTGGTTAACACACGACCACTAGATGACACCGGTAGCTGTGGCCTAGCCGAGTGACCCCTAATGCCACGTCCCCTTCCTCTGCTGAGACCTGTGCCTATTCTAGAAACATTTGTGCCACTGCCCCTCCCCTGTGAAGGGCCTGTCACCCCATATGTCTGACATACTGTTTGATAAAAAATTTAAAATAAAAGGAAATTAAGAATCCCCCCAAAAATATACTTTGCTCACTGCCTTGCACAACTGCTTAACTATTTCTTTAAGAAATACCGTCACCCACAGAGTTGGTTAACAATGGGTTGCTGAACTGCAGTACAATGGGTTACTGCACAGCACTACACACTATATGACGATTTTCTTTTTCTATGGCGACTGACGGTGCAAATAGTTATTTAAAATGAACAACCGCACAAACACGGATTCACAGTTTTTTTGGCAAGTCAACTTCACTGACTACGTTAGCACAATATCACGCTTTTCTGTTTGGATGGCGAATAAAGCCGCAAATAGTTATTTAAAAGAACAACCCCACAAACACGGATTCACAGTTTTTTTGGCAATTCAACCACACTGAAGAATTTAGCACTATATGGCGCTTGTCTCTTTGTGTGGCGAATAACGCCGCAACTATTTCTTTCACATTTACAAACTGCCAATCACGGATTATATAGGTTTTTCCCCAAATACAACCCAAAAGATATATATATATATTTTTTTTTCTAATGTACCCCAAACAAGGCTCTGACCCTCTTACTGCACTGCAAAAAGCGACACTAGTGGTGCTTCTTTGAATAAAGCACCCCAAAACAGGCTTTAGAACAGAGTGCAGTGCTGTATAACAGGCTAACCCCTATGCCCACTCACTGCTGCTCAGTGTACCAGAATAACGATTTCACTGCCTCATTTTCTGTCTGGAAATCGTCCCTCTCCTATCCCTGCAATTCAGATTATCTATCCCTGATCTCCTCATTTCTTTTCTTTAGTTTTTCTTTCACTTGCCCTATCTCTCCTGACGTCTGTCTCTGGTCTAACATCAATAGCAAATGGAGCTTTCCAGCGCTGCAGAGCTACTTATAGGGCTGTGACATCACAGGACCCGGCTGGCTGCTAATTGGCTTCATGTCTGCATGTGATCGCATTGTGGGTGCTTACTTCTTTTTCCCAGAAATCCTTCCCCCATGTCATGCCATGTGCTTGCGGCCATTTTAGGGGAAAAAAAAAAAAAAAAGATTTGTTACTATGAATCACCATGAAATTCGCTTTCGTTGCGAATCAAATTTTCTATGAAATTCGTAACGAATTCCACTTCGTCAGCTTCGATTCACTCATCTCTAATCATATCCTAAATATCTTAATAACTACATGGCTCAGCTTCAGAAGAGTCAGACCCTACCTGTTATGATGCTATCGATCACTTAGAAGCACTCCACCCTATCCTACATACCACAAATATGTACCTGCTTCTACTGATCTAGCAGAAGGCTCTAAACCAGGGGTGCACAACCTGCGGCCCGGGGGCCACATGCGGCCCTCGATACCATTCTGTGCGGCCCCCAACCATCTGGTAACAGACATGTATGTCTATGTCTTGTGGCTGCTCACATGTATTTTTCATGTATTCTCCCAGTAGATGGGAGTCCTGAAAGTGTAACCAGATATTTATAGTATATACTGTATGTACAATACGCCATAAATACAGTATTTCAGTTGGTTATACCCTTTTAACTTTTATTTTCGGCCCTTGGGATTCTGTCAGTCTCACAATGTGGCCCCCATCCCGAAAAGGTTGTGCACCCCTGCTCTAAACCATGTCCTAGGCTTTGTAAGTGCCTTAATACTATATACAATCTTTTCATATGAACTGGTGGCATGTTTGCATACAAAGCAGAAGTAATGTGTACTTTTTGTGGCAGTTTTTGATGCAGTTTTTTTTAGCCAAAGCCTGAAGTGGGTTGAAAGGAAATGAGAAGTATAAAATATGAAGGACTTACAGCACCAGTAAAAAGTTTGGACACATCTTTTCATTCCATGTTTGTTTGTTTCATATTGAAGGCCTGAAACATATAGAATTAAGTAGTAAACAAACCAGAATGTTTTAGATATTAGATTCTTCAAAGTAGCCCCCTTTTGCTTTGATGACAGCTTTCCACACTCGATATTCTGTCAATCAGCTTCATGAGGTAGTCACCTGGAATGGTTTTCAATTAACAGGTAATCCAGAGGTAACTTGTGAAATGTCTCACCTTCGTAATGTGTCTAAGACCATCAATTGTGTTATGCAGAGGAAGGATTGATACACAGTTCCATACAGTTTTAATCATAATCTACTACTGTTCTAATCAACATTATGGCAAGAACCACTCACATAAGTAAGGCTCCATTCACACGTCCTGTTTTTCTTTCCTGATTCGATCCTGATCCTGATCTGGATCCATTCATTTCAATGGGTCCTGAAAAAATCAGGATCGAATCAGGAAAGAAAAACAGGACGTGTGAATGGAGCCTTAATATGATCAACACTCCATCATTTGTGCTTAGTGTGACCATCATGTGTTTTTCAATTGGACAATGACCCCAAACACCTTCACGCTATGTAAAGGCTGTGACCAAGAAGGAGAGGGATGAAGTGGTGAGTCAGATGATATAGCCTCCACAATCACCTGATCTTAACCTGATGGAGATGATTTAGGATGCGTTGCACCTACAAGCGCTCATCATCTCTGGGAGCTCCTCCAAAACTGTTGGAAAACCATTTCAGGCAACTACCTCATGAAGCTGACTGAGAGAATGCCAAAAGTGTCCAAAGCTGTCATCAAAGCACTTTTGCTTTAAAACTACTGGGACTACTTTAAAAAATCAAAATATAAAACAAGCTGTTTTGTTTAATAGGTTTTTCGTTTTCTATTTAATTTTGTGTTCCTTTATCCTCTTCGTGCCTTCAATATGAATATACAATGTAAAAATGAAAAAAAAAATATTTGACTGGTACTGTAATTCTGACTTTGGCTCACAAAATGCCTCAGAAACAGTAATAAGTCATAATCAATCTGTAACAGGTCCTCATCTACCATTAATACTGGTGTTTTCTTAGATGTCAGCATGGGCTGAACACCCCTGAGCAAAGATGTCTGGGCAGTCTTCAGAAGAAATCATGATGGTTTGGATAAAATGGAGAAGAAAAGAAAAGAGAACAAATGAAATCAATGGAGACATCACCTGAGAGTCACTGGATTTGTATTTTTTCGTCACGTCTGTTTTTAACATGTGTTTACATTTCATTATTAGAAAGAGAGGTCACTTTAAACTGATTGGGTGGTGAAACGTTAGGGGGGGGGGCAGTAAAGATCTGTTCAACAAGAGAACAATGTGTGTACAAGGAGACATCTCCATTTTAAACACTCCTTCCCAGGCTGGGTGCAAACATATCAGTTGGGCTCAGCCAGTTTTATTTTTTTTTATAGAGCTGGAGACAACTCCTTGAAGTGTAAGAGCACTCAGTACGCATGTCTAGCATCTATAAACTGGTATCACTGGACAGAAAAGCACAGCATAGGGCACTTTTATGTCTGGTATAAGGATGAGCGAAACAGTTCAGACCAAACCAAGTCCTCACATGACCCTGAGAGGAAGTAGGGAGGAGGACTTGCCCCAATTGGCTTCCAGGTTGACAGACAGCTTGGATGAGCCAATCAGTGTTGCAGCATGCAGGGAGGAGCCCTGGCAGAACGAGCAGAACACCAGTCTGAGCTGGGCTGTGAATGAAGGTGGTCGAGTTTTACAGTGTCTGTCGGGAAAATGATCTTAGAGAGTCAGAAATTAATCAGGGTCAGAAAACTATCAAGCTTATTGCCAGGAAGAAAGGCTAGGATTCCAAAGACGAATAGTGTATGTTGTGTAGTATAGAGACAAGCAGGGCAGGTGACAGACAGGGATAGAGAAGAAAGGAGCTTTGGATGGCAGTGCCTGCTATAAGAAGTGTAGGTGCTGCACTGCAGACATTAAAAGCAGCCACCTACAAGCAATTATTTTAATTTTTTCCCCATTTTCGCAGAAATCCTTTTTTATGGGCTTCAATTTAATTATACCCAAGGTGCAGCAGCAATATACCTGTGTGTATTAACATGAAATTGAGCATAAAGCCTCATTTGTCCTTTTACGTATATTCAGTTTCCACATAGTTGCAATTTAACTTTTTTGTGGGTTTCATTTTAATTAATCAATGTATGCACATGATTACTGCAGCAATACTCACTGCGTAGCAGCAATCTACCAGCGTGTATTAACCCATTCCTAGAGATGCGCCTTCCATTTTCCTAAGAAGTGCATGAAAATCCCACAACACCCTAAAGGTAAATAGTTAAGAGAGTCTCCCTGTTGATGACTTGTGTGAGAGCCCTCACCATTTGGGCTGCCCTGAAGAGGAGGTTGGGGAGGAGGCTGGTGACCCCATGTATACCTTAGTTGATGGTGGTGGTCACTGTGGCACCTGTAGCCATGGCATTGGTGGTGGGGGCAGGAACAGTGGCAGTCTGGGCAGAGCAGAGGGGCCTAGGAGCCCATCATGATATCTCATAGTCTGATAAAAGCGACAGAGAGGCTGAGAACAGGACCTCAGAGCCGGATAAGTGTGCTAAGGAGGAGGCAACATCAATGGAGAAGGGTGGTGGCGGCAGAAATAAAGATCACATCTGCATTGGGATCTGGTAATGCCACTGACATTGTGGTTGGGTAAGGCCTAAAATGTGCCAGAGCTAAGTCCAGCTTGGCTGCCTGAAGCTCTGTGTGAGCAACTCCGTATATTTTTTCCTTTGGGAAAATACAACTGCCAGCATTCCCAATCAGAACAAGTCTGTCCTTCTCTTGGTCATCTTTGTGGCAGCCAACCTGTACCCAACAAGCAATACAGAATCTTTGTCATCATAATCACCTTCTTTTTCTCCTGCTAAGACTTCTCCTTGTCCTCGGTTCCATCGTGAGACATGTAACGGAATGTTTGGCCATGAAAAAACTTTTCACCGCCAGCAATTAGCTGGTCTACAAGCCATCTGGCCCCGTTGCTCGTGGTATATAAACTGCAGTATCATTGTACTGAATAATAAATAAATAATAAACATATTAAACAACAGTGCCTTGTACTCTCACATGGGAGAGAATGCAGGTCACTCCTTGCGATTCTCGCTGTGCACCAAGCTGTACTCCATGGTCGGAATGGTATGCAGCTATACCGCTTAATCTGCAATGCTCAAGCTCACTGGAATTCAACATTGTTCATGCTTGAGCATCTGTATGAGCAGCAGAAAGCCGTAAACGTTGTCTGTTATCCCCCTCATATGTATTTTTGAAGAGACACTGACGCTTATGCAACAGGTCCTGTAGCTGTTGGGGACCCTCAATGAGAAACTCTCATGCGGGAAGAGGAGAAGGTGTTGCCACTTGAGGAGGAGGAAGAGGTGTTGGAGAAGAAAGCGGATGATGATGACGGTGACAACGGACATGACATGCAGTCCTCTTAGTGGGGGGAGAAGATGTAAAGAACTGGTTCCTGGGGCACGCTGGCCAGAATGGCAACCTGTAGACTTGTTTTCTTACACGCAGGTGTATCATTGATTATTGATTGTTACTGGATAGCCATTCTTTTAGACCCTCAGTACCAGGACAAAATGGGGGAATGCAGAAAGAGAGGACAAATGACACCATTACCAGAAATCATGGTGTATGCAGCTTTCTGCAACTTACAGCAAGCAGACACCTGCTGCCAGCATTTCTGAAATGGAGTCCATGCTGCAGAGCCCTCCCCCTCCCACCACAAGCAACAGAAACTGCAGAAGCAGCAGCAGCCATTTCAGTCTCCTCAACATGATGGAGCACTTTTTCCACGTGCCGCTCCAGGCAGAGGCCAGTCAGCAAACGTAGAGCTCTCTCCTCAACACCCATTTTCAGGCCTACCTAAACTATGGCCAGTCTCTGATGCATACCCTGTTGCCTGACCCCATAGATTACTGGGCAGGCAGACTGGAACTATCGCCCGAACTGGCACAGCATGCTCTCCATCTTCTTTCTTGCCCAGCCTCCAGTGTCATCTCAGAGGGGTTTTCAGCACCGCGGAGGGGCGTGGTCACACCCAAAAGGACCAAGTTGTCCTTCGCCAACATCCAAAACATCACTTTTGTCAAAATGAACCAAGCCTGGATTAAAGCTGATTCCCATGAATAGAACTTGCCTTGCTGGCGGTGCGCCATCATACAACTTCTGCTGTCTGTCTACCTGCATATTTTGTATGGCTGCTGCTGCGGCCTACATCATGCCACTAATTGACACTACTATTACCATTACTACTTACAGTATATGGCCTTGTATGTTCCATGCTATACTGCTCCTACAGCTACCACTACTGCGAACTGGACCTGACAAGAATCTCGAGTGGTTTGCTCACCTCTGGTCTTTGCTATTTGACACCCAGCATCACAACTGATGCAGCAGAGAAATATGAGTGATCCCATAGAATAATATGGGATTAGTTCTAGCTTCAGTTTCCCTGAAGCTGATCGCCGGACATACGGTATGCGAAGAAGTACTCACATAGAATCTCTGTTGTATAATAGGATCCATCAGAGAGAAGATCTAACAACTTTCCTGATCATGTTGTATTTCAGGGAGTGCAGAGATTCTGATCAGTTACAATTACAGTTAGCAGGTATAGGAGGCAGGAGGTGCCTGATAAGTGGAGAAAGAGGCATTTTAAGCTACTTTACATTAATTAAGTTAATTATCTTTGCATACCCTATTGCTTTATGGAAAAATGTAAACATACATCCTTTGCATACTTAATTTAGGCCTGATGGATAAATAGTCAACTGCCTATATACTCTTATAGAAAATTAAACACTTATTTTTAAAATAAAGGAAATATTTTTCCTCTCTAATTTCAGCAGGTTTTCTATGATTTATGACAGATATTTACATCAAATTATTTTTTAAAGTATTAAATCCATTTAAATGTAATAACTTGTATGGGAAATTTTCATCTTTCTTTTCCAGCCCTGCTAGTGTCATTAACGAGAGTAAGAAATTATATTGGAACCACTCTATACATTTAAATGAAGCATAAATCAATTACCAGCCAAAGGGAGGGTTTTTTCATCGTTGCAATGATTTTTGCAATAAATTGAGCCTGTAGCCATTTTCTTAATGGTGTCCTCAGTGGCAACGATCATTCGAAATTTTTTTTACTTATTTATTTTCTCTAAAATAAAACTCAATGATGTGAATAGTTAGAAATGGAAACAGCCCACTTTGGATTCCAGTTTTCAGTTTTTGAGCAGTTGATGGTCACACTTGAGTTTTTCTGATTTATGTTTTATGCTCTGCAACTGATCTAAGGGGGCTGAAAAAATGATGACCAAGCCTCTGCTCACTTTACTGTCAAGGCTTCCATCCTTCATTCACATCTTTTGAGATATCTGTTTTAGTACATAAATTCATTCCCCATGGGATAATTCTGGAGTACATATTCTTCTCCTGACAGAAGTTTATGCATAAAGGTCCAACTGGAAACCACCTGTTTAGGGTATATCTATACATAATTTCACATTGCAAAACTCACAGAGACAAAAGGATAAAAAACATCCTGCATGATGTGATAATAATGATTGCGGATGTCAGTGGCTATATACACTCACCGGCCACTTTATTAGGTACACCATGCTAGTAACGGGTTGGACCCCCTTTTGCCTTCAGAACTGCCTCAATTCTTCGTGGCATAGATTCAACAAGGTGCTGGAAGCATTCCTCAGAGATTTTGGTCCATATTGACATGATGGCATCACACAGTTGCCGCAGATTTGTCGGCTGCACATCCATGATGCGAATCTCCCGTTCCACCACATCCCAAAGATGCTCTATTGGATTGAGATCTGGTGACTGTGGAGGCCATTTGAGTACAGTGAACTCATTGTCATGTTCAAGAAACCAGTCTGAGATGATTCCAGCTTTATGACATGGCACATTATCCTGCTGAAAGTAGCCATCAGATGTTGGGTACATTGTGGTCATAAAGGGATGGACATGGTCAGCAACAATACTCAGGTAGGCTGTGGCGTTGCAACGATGCTCAATTGGTACCAAGGGGCCCAAAGAGTGCCAAGAAAATATTCCCCACACCATGACACCACCACCACCAGCTTGAACCGTTGATACAAGGCAGGATGGATCCATGCTTTCATGTTGTTGACGCCAAATTCTGACCCTACCATCCGAATGTCGCAGCAGAAATCGAGACTCATCAGACCAGGCAACATTTTTCCAATCTTCTACTGTCCAATTTCGATGAGCTTGTGCAAATTGTAGCCTCAGTTTCCTGTTCTTAGCTGAAAGGAGTGGCACCCGGTGTGGTCTTCTGCTGCTGTAGCCCATCTGCCTCAAAGTTCGACGTACTGTGCGTTCAGAGATGCTCTTCTGCCTACCTTGGTTGTAACGGGTGGCAATTTGAGTCACTGTTGCCTTTCTATCAGATCGAACCAGTCTGTCCATTCTCCTCTGACCTCTGGCATCAACAAGGCATTTCCGCCCACAGAACTGCCGCTCACTGGATGTTTTTTCTTTTTCGGACTATTCTCTGTAAACCCTAGAGATGGTTGTGCGTGAAAATCCCAGTAGATCAGCAGTTTCTGAAATACTCAGACCAGCCCTTCTGGCACCAACAACCATTCCACGTTCAAAGGCACTCAAATCACCTTTCTTCCCCATACTGATGCTCGGTTTGAACTGCAGGAGATTGTCTTGACCATGTCTACATGCCTAAATGCACTGAGTTGCCGCCATGTGATTGGCTGATTAGAAATTAAGTGTTAACGAGCAGTTGGACAGGTGTACCTAATAAAGTGGCCGGTGAGTGTATATCAAAGTAAATCACAGAAAAGGGGTATCAGTGCACAAAAATAGATGCAAACAATATATACTGTATGAACTAAGACCTCATTCTGATATGATAAAATCTGAGACTCTTAGCCAATATATTTTGATCAAAACACATCTGTGCCCACCTACCCAGCGTCACGGTGGTCTCAGGTCAGGCAGGTCCTACGCTAAACCTAACTATGCCGTTGGGCATCTATATCTAGGAGCATGGACGCTGCACATATAGGTGTGTTGCTCCTAGTGACCTCTATGTGCATACAGCAACCAATGAGAGGAGGAGCAAACACACCTATATGTACCACACAATCAAGGTGCTCAATTTGATAGGAAGAGCAAAAGTGCACAAGAATGCTACTCAAGATAGACTAAGAGCGCATTCACACCTGAAGGTGCCACTCCCGCGTGACACTGGGTAGGTGGGCACAGATGTGTTTTGATCAAAATATATTGGCTAAGAGTCTCAGATTTTATCATATCAGAATGAGGTCTTAGTTCATACAGTATATATTGTTTGCATCTATTTTTGTGCACTGATACCTCTTTTCTGTGATTTACTTTGATAATTTCACATTGGCAGCACTGTTTGGATAGTGTAAGACTTTGCAGGGGCGCACCCCTAACTCGTAACACCTAGTTGGACCTTTAATCATAAATGTCTGGCAGGAGTAACAGATGAATGACACAACAAAGAGCCATAAGAATGAGTGCTCAATCCAGAATTGTTATTTCATCTGAATACAATTTTCTACAAAAATAGGCAGGTATATCACTGCAGATTAAGTTGTTCTTGCAGTCAAAATACCTAACCATTGAATTCTATTCTGGCCCGTGTGCTGCAAGTGAATGGGGCTGAGCTGCAATACCAAGGCCCAAGCCACTATACAACGTATGGCACTGTGCTTGGTAAGCTGCAATAAGGCAGCGGTGTTCACAGGAGTGCCGCTGCCTTCTCAAAACCAATCAGATACTGATGACTTATCCAAAGGATAGGTTATTAGTAAAAAAAAAATGTTGGAAAACCCATTTAAGAGATGCAGATGCTGGAGTAAATGGATGTTTTTTTATCCCTGACACCTATCTGTATTGGGGTCGTCAGTTCATGAAAATGGACAAAATAGGATATATCCCATTTTTTGATGGCCGTTGTTCACAGGTGTCAAAAAAACTACCATGTGATAACCCAATAGATAACCACTGTCATGTGATGGGCATTTTCCACTGTTGTGTGAATGTGGCCTTAGGCTTGACAAAACTCCTATGTGATGGTCTTTCCTGGAAAGTAGAATCCACTCTTGTAGAGTTTACATGAGATTAATTACTTCATGACTTGAGAGTTTTAGCTTTCATTGACCAGATCATTGATTTCTTTGTTCATTGTAAAAGACGGGTGGGTGGGGGTATATTGTACTATTGTATTTGATTTTGTTACAGAACCAAATACCACAGTGCAGCACAATAGACTGCCCCAGCAGAACCTAATTCACAAATTTATTGGATCTACAGGGGCAGTATTTTGTGCTGTGCTGTGGTATCTGGTTCTGTTGGAGCAGTATATTGTGCTGCAGTGTGGTATTTGGTTCTGCTGAGGTAATGTATTGTGCTGTACACTATACCGATCCTTTATGGTATCTGACCCTGCCTACTTCAGTTGACCTGCCTACTCATGACCTTCTGTCAATCTAGTCCTGTCTACAACATGAGACCACTTTTAGTTTTTATCCAGGGCCACATTAAATTGTCTTGAATTTTCACTTTGGATAATCCCCTGCACATTAATTTGTGCAAAATACCTGTGGTGTCAAAAGGCTCACTCCACCCCTTAATACCTTGATAGGTTCAGGCAAAAGATTAGGGCCACATGTTGGGCATTTCTAAAAACAGGAAACACAATATAAAAATAAGAGGGTTAACTTTCATATTGGCATACTCTGCACCATCTACTGTACGCTGATTTTTGCAAAACACATGTGGGCTTAAAATGCTCACTACAACCCTTGGTAAATTCTGTGAGGGGTGTGGTTTCTAAAGGGGGTCACTTTTTGGGGTTTCTTTTTTTACTTCACATCAGAACCTCTGAAGTTTTTGGCTAATACTGTATGAATCACCAAACTAGGGCTCAAATGCAAATGGTGCTCTTTCTATTCTGAACCCTGTAGTGTGCCCAAATAGCAGTTTATGACCACATGGGGGTACTGTCATACTGTCAAAAATCATCTAAAAGACAATTTGGGGTGCTTTTTCTCCTATTACTACTTGTGAAAATAAAACATTTGAGCATAAAATTACATATAATTGAAACAAAATGTAATTTTTCATTTCAAGAAATGCCTTTGGGATCAAAGGATTCCCGACACTACTCAGTACATCCCTCAATAAATTCCTTAAAGGGTCTAGTTTCCTGGATGTTTTAATCCATGGGACGGGGAGATGCAGCGGCGGCCATGCAGATATCCAGAGGGACGGTAAGTATGCTCTAGAGCAGGCATCCCCAAACTGCGGCCCTCCAGATGTTGCAAAACTACAACTCCCAGCATGCCCGGACGGCCTACAGCTATCAGCCTACAGCAGGGCATGGTGGGAGTTGTAGTTTTATAACAGCTGGAGGGCCATAGTTTGGGGCAGCCTGCTCTAGAGGAAGGGGTCATTATAGGGACTGGATAACCCCTTTAAGCCACACCTCTTTCCACCAAGATACACCCATTTCCATTATGCCACACCCCTTTTGAAATAGGTGTAGGAAATTATTCTTTTTGACACATTTGCATCATGTATTATATATGATGCACCAGGAATGCACATTAGTAATTTTGCCCCATTGTGCTTTCGGCTCATAGAATTGTGGCACATTCTCTAAAGCAGTAGCAGGAATAGAAAAAACGTTGCAGGTTATAACTCAAAAGTGGAAAACTTCTTTCTCACTTTTCACACTGCGCCACCTAAGTGAAAATGACCCACACAGATGCCGGTATTTAGACTCTATAATGTCATGAATGAGCTGTTGAAATGTATGTTTTCTGAAAGCCAGAGAGATCATTGTAACTACTGAGATGTTTCAGCTGCTGGTGCAATGTATCCTCACAGCTGCTGTTCTCCAAGTGCAGACAAAAGAGCTGCAACACACCTGCTGTAATGTAGCCCGGGTTATAGAAACATACAACGCCAGCGTGACTGCACATACACACCCACTCAGTGCAGATGTCTAGAAATTCACTGCCCTCCAGATGCCCAAAATACAAACAAACCCATCAGGTATGTCTATACACAACCTGGTATGATATGTTTCTACAGCAACCCTAAATAATTGTTATTATAGGTGAATTATGGGGGTTCTAACTAGCAAGTGCTGAAAGTGCAGATTATAAATGGAATACAACACATTTCTTACCTCTGTATAAAGCTCCCCATAGACAATCATTGTCTGATGAAGGATCCTTTGGCCAGCACTTATCGTTCTCAACTCCCCTGCACACATTCAGATCAGAAGAGCATCCATGGGAGAGAGGACATAGCTACTGCCAGATATCTCTTGTGGCATATTTCCCCATGTACGATAGATTGTCAATGCTGCCATTCTAAGATTAAGGCCTCATGCCCTGCAAACATCAAGTTGGCAATATACGAGCACCGGCTGCATGCACACCATATCATGGATGCGGACCCATTCACTTGAAAGGGTCCGCAATCCAGAAGGTCTGGCGCAGAACGGAGGCACGGAACCCCACGAAAGCACTCCGTAGTTTCTCTCCATGCCTCCGCACCACAAAAAAGTAGTGCATGCACCCCTTTTTTGTGGTGCAGGCGGATCACGGACCTATTCAAGTTGAATGGAATCCTCACGGATGTTGCCCCAGCATTGGGGACCGCATGGAACGGCCGAGCAATGGCTGTGTGCATGAGGCCTTAGACAGTGTAAACAGACTAGAAAGAATAAAAAAGAGCCCAATTTATCCTAGTTATTGGTTCTGGATGTTACGCTGGCACACTTTTATTGTGTATGCACACAGCAGTGTAGCTGCTCCTTTGCTGGAGTTTACCATATCTGGCATAGCTAAATAGGGCTGTGCACCGCCAGATCCCTATTGACTACAATGGGATCCAATAGGGATCCGTCCAGTCACCAGCATTAGTGCCAGGTTTCAGCCAGAAAGAAAATGGTCCATGCATTTTTTTTTCTGGCCAATACCCAGCACTCATGTGGCAACCAGCTAGATCCCTGCCAGATCTTATTATTGTCATTGGATCCAACTATGCCAGATATGGTGAAATCAGGCAGGCTGTTCCTATGCTGGAACAGCCTTCTGGATTTAAACATGCAGATGTAAAACTAGCCTATGTCCTGAAGAAACCAATCATTGCCACGTGTTTTGATGGGTGCCCATTTTATGGTTGTAGTTGGTCTTCAGGATAAGCCAAGGGTTGCACTGAAGTTGGACTCTTCATTTTAGCTAATAATAGGTGATGATATACCAGATATTCCTCTACATATTTGCTCAGCATGGCCTTATAAAAATATACATTTTACGTCTACTGCTTGTTGTAAAGTTGTAAATTACAATATCAAGTGAAATGAACGTATTTAATGGGTTTGCATCCTTTCCACAAGGTAAGGACTAGGTAAGGCTACTTTCACCATCTATTTCCGTTCTTCTGACAGGAACAGAGCCTAACAGATTCCATTGATTATAATGGGATCTTTTAGGTTTCCGTTCAGGAGAATGTTTTTTAGCAGAGAAAAAAGTCCTTTTGACGAACTCTGTGACAGAAGCCTTGAACGGAGCTTCAGATGCAGATGTGAATGTAGCCTAGAGCTGGTCAACATTAATGATCAGGTTAAACAACTAATATATTTTTTATTGTATGACTTTATAATTATATTACAGCTTTAGCTCAGCAGCAAAACATCTAGGATGAATACCAATTTCGATGTAGAAGCAAACACCAGTGTTACATGAGTGGAATCTGCTTGTGGCAATATATGATCAGGTACGTGGTCTATTCAGGTATCTAAATTGTAGCAAAGGAAAATCCAAGTGATTGTTGTAAAAAGTGTGCCTTCCTGAAAATGGCCCATATATACCTCAGAAGTTCAGAACACTAATTAAATCATAAGATTTTACTTGTAACATAGGGTAAAAAAGGTCAATTTAAGCAATTTCCCTCCTGAATGCTAAATGTCAAAGTCCTTCTGCCAGGGAGCTCCGGCAGGGAGTGCAATAAAAAGAGAGGTACTCAAAATGTCACCCAGAAAACTACTTTAGATTAATGGAATATCGGCAGTGTTAAGATGAAGTGAAATTGGACTGTAGGCTTCTGACGAGCTAGTAACATCCTCAAATATATGAACCAGAGCCATATAGTTTGGATGTTGGAAATAAGCAGATAGTATTAACAAATTTCCCATTTTTTTTCGTTTTCTGCCATATTATAAGGTTACTGATATTAATAATGGGGAAATGGATTCTTGCTTTAAGTTACTTAATTTTAAAGGGCTATGTAGGTTTTTCCATTTATACAGTTCTAATAATTAGCATTTTATGTTAAAAGTAGCATAACATTACTCTGTATCATAGTATAGCATTACTTCAGTGTATTTTAAATAGATAATAGCTAGAGATGCAGGAAGTTTTGAAAAATTTGATTCGGTAGCTTTGCCGAAGATCACCAAGAAATTTGATTCGTTCTGAATTAATTAGTCACAAATCACTATAAATATGGTATACCCAGGCCACTCTGCCTAATCATATTCTTCCCACTTAGTCGGCCAATCTCAGTGTGAAGGCTTGCAACTTAAACTTCAGGGAGAGTGAACCACTGTGTACACCAGTGTGCAGTGCACCAAGATTCATAGCTAATCCTTTCCGTTAGCTGTAGATTTACTGTGCGTCAGTATTAGGCCTCATGCACACAACTGTATGTATTTTGTGGTCCGCAAAAAACGGATCCACAAAAAATACGGATGACGTCCATGTGCATTCCGTATTTTGCGGAACAGAACAGCACTTAATAGAACACCTAATAGAACAGTACTATCTTTGTCCATAATGCGGACATTAATAGAACATGTTTTTAATAATAGAACTATTTTTTTGCGGAACAGAAATACGGACATACTGAAATGGAATGCACACTGAGTACCTTCCGTTTGTTTTGCTGACCCATTGAAATAAATGGCATACAGTCCACAAATAAAATGGAATTGACACGGAAAGAAGATATGTTCATGTGCATGAGGCCTTACAGAGAAGTGTTACAGTCCAGTCTAAGTTATCTCTGAAGACTAGTGTTGCTCGAGCACTAAAGTGCTCGGGTGCTCTGGTGCTCGAGTATAACACTTTGGGATGCTCAGGTGCTCTACAGAGAACCACAGCACAATAGAAATCAATGGGAGAACCAGAGCATTAAACCAGGCAACCCCTGTTCTTAAGAGGGAGGGTGTCTGGTTCACAAAAAGGTCAGAAATTGATGGAAACACCACTGAAATGGTTCTGGAACAGCATGGAGAGGATGTCTAGATGCATCTTGGACTCCCAGGTAGCTGCTGCTGCTGGGAACGATCTTGTGTGAGTATTACACCACTTTTACAGACTGACAATGATACGCATAAAACTGAAGATAAAATTGATTTTAGAGGAAAAATTGTTAGGAAACATTCTTTCCTGTATATTTACTTGTATATAAAGTGTAAGGGCTGCCAAAAATTACAAGAAAGAGGCACTCCGATACAATCTGTATATCACATAAAGGAGGGCCTCATTCACACTGTGGTACAATTGTTCAGGTAGTGGGACTCCTACACTCATAAAGCCTATGCACTAAGTGAAAGGGCTGCCAAAAATTACAAGGAATAGGCACTCCAATAAAAAAATTAAACTTACAAAAAATTACACTGAATATCACAGATATTTAGGATGCGCAAACGTTATTCAGGAGATGTAGCGCAGATAACGTCACCATCACCAGCGGAAAAAAATGACAATGTCACAGATATTTAGGATGCGCAAACGTTATAAAACAGATGTAGCGCAGGTAATGCCGCTGTCACCATCGGCAGAAAAAATTACACAATGTCACAGATATTCAGGAGATGTAGCGCAGGTAATGTTGTTGTCAACAGTGGGAAAAAATTACACTAAATGTCACAAATATTTAGGATGTGCAAACGTTATACAGGAGATGTAGCGCAGGTAATGTCACTGTCACCAGCGGCGAAAAAAATTACACTAAATGTCACAAATATTTAGGATGTGCAAACCTTATAGCACTATATACTTATAGCTATATAGCACCCGAAGACGCATTCCGGCCAGCCAATCACTGTAATGCCAGTAGCCAACATGGATACGGCATTACAGTGAATGCTAGTACTTCCCTGCACGTTTATTGGCATCACGATGCTCGAACGAGCATAGTATTTGGGCGAGCATGCTCGCCCAACACTACTGAGGACTTAACTGTGCAGTGCTCCAAGATTCAAGTGGTCAGCAGCAGTGTCATTAACAGTGTGCACCAAGATTCATACCCCAATCCCTTCTGTTAAACAAAAATAAATGCATACAGCACCCCTCAGTAAGGAAAAAAAAAAAAAAAAGTACGCACTCCTGCAGAAGCTGTGTGCAAATGGCTCCTTACTGGAACAAAATGGAGGAAACGCCAATAAAGTAGTGATGAAAAAATACGTTTTTTTAATGAATGTTGTGGCAAATGCCACTGTTACCTGTCCAATTACTGTACATGAGTAGTACAGGTCAATGTTACCGTCAGATATAATTTATCGCCGTGGACTTAACTGTGCAGTGCACCAAGATTCAAGTAGTGGTCCCATGACAGAATGGGGAGGTTGGCGGCAGCAACAGCAGTGGCAGTAGCAGTGAGAGTAGTTGCCCCATGACAGAATGGGGAGGGCAGCATCAGTAGTGGCATTCAGGCTGTGTTCACATCACTGTTTATTTTTCTGTTCTTCTGATCTGTCCGAAAAAAATAAATAAATAAAGATATCCTGTATCTTGAGCATACGTAAGGCCTCTTTCACACAAGGAGTATTTGATCTGTATTTTGCCACATTATTTGATTAGAATTTGTAAGCCAAAAACAGGTGTGGGTCCAAAACATAGATGAAATATAATGGAAATATTTGCATCTCTTTTGTGTTTTGTACCTACTCTTGTTTTTGGCTTACAAATACAGATGAAATACTGACCCTATGAAAGAGGACTTACGGATTATCAAAATACAGGATCAACACAGACAAACAGGGACCATAGTGGCCTCATAACAGTGTGTGAGTGAAGATTGGGGTCAACAGCAGTGGCAGTAAGAGTGAGAATAGTGGCCCCATTATAGAGAGGGGAAGGGGGGAGGGACAGTGGCATACAACACAAGATGGTGGCAGATCACAGTAGTAGCAGAACCCAACAACAGCAGTGTGATAGCAAGGGCCAATGGCATGCATATCCTTGTAAAAATGTCACATGTACATATCAGTTAGCCAAGAAACCCATTTGTAGGAATAGCAGTAGAGGTAGCAGGCAGGTGGCATGCCCAGTAGTTTAAAGTATCTGGGATCATGGGTGACAGAGTGCAGTCCAAGTATGGCACCACCTGCTGGTTGAGGTTCTGCTGGACCTCCCACTGCTAATGGGTGGTTTCTTCAGTAGGAGGCTGAAACTTGCTCATCAGAGACTCCAGACTGAAGAACGGATTAACTATGAATGTTTGTGCATTGCACAGTGATGCACACAGCGATATATGGCACCTGCATTTAATACTGAGGCACACTAACTGTATTACTAAAATTATAGATTAACTCTCCCAGCACTCTCCCTGCACTCTCATTCTCCAATATTGTCCTGTTAACATTTTGCAGCAACACTGTCCCTAGTGCATGACCGGTTGTCACTTCTCTCCCTATGCTCAGCTCACAAAACAATGGCAGAGACCGCGCAGGATGAGGCTTTGATAGGGCTGTGACATCACAGGCTATGGCTACCTGTGGATTGGCTGGCTGCATGGCATTATGGGTGACCTTGTGTTACTTTTACTTTGTAACACATGCAGCCACTATTTCAGGAAACACTGATTCGTTACCACGAAGCACAAGGAAATTTGACTTTGTTGTGAATCGAAGTTTTCCTAAACGTCGGACCGAATTCTGCATCAAGTGCTTAGTTTCACTCAATACTAATAATATATATATATAAAAGACGTTCTTTGGTTGCACAAATCATATGATGAAAGATTTTTATATACACCCAATGGTAACTTTCATAAGGTTTTTCTATTCGGAATGGATTTTTCGAAAGTTTTGGATTCATACTGCAATTCTTTTTTCCCACTCAGTGCCAATGGTGCTCTGTTGGATTGAGGTGAGGTTACTGGAGTACACTGGACTCCACAGGAGTTTAGGGAAGGGGGAATTATATAGCACTGGTCCATGAGTAGAACCCCATCATTAAAAGGGGTTGTGTAATCTCAGAAAATGAGTGGCTTATTACTAGGATATTCAAGCAATATCAGACAGGTGTGAGCTCCACCACTGGGACCTCCACCTATTTCTATAATGAGGCCACCAAAATGAATTAGAGCACACTACGCAAGCTTGGCCACACTCCGTTCACTTCTATGGGAGTTTTGAAATTGCATGGTTATTTCCAGAAACCCCATATCAGTGAATGGAGAGGTGGCTGTGCAGGTATGGTGCTCTCTTCATTCACTTCAAAAGATTTCAGGTTCTAGCCCCCTAAGGGGATTAAAAGTTATTGTAAAAATAGGCAGTTAGGCCCCTTTCACATGAGCGAGTTTTCCACACGGGTGCAATGCATGATGTGAACGCATAGCACCTGCACTGAATTCTGACCCATTCATTTCAATGGGTCTGTGTACATGAGCGTTTTTTTCACGCATCAGTTCTGCGTTGTGTGAAAAAGGCAGCGTGTTCTATATTCTGAGTTTTTCATGCAGCCCTGGCCCCATAGAAGTGAGTGGGGCTTCAGTGAAAAACGCATTGCATCCTGAAACAAGTGCGGATGCAATGCGTTTTTCACTGATGGTTGCTAGGAGATGTTTGTAAACCTTCAGTTTTTTATCACACGTGTGAAAAACGCATCAAAATGCATTGCACCTGCGCGGCAAAAACTGAACAACTGAACACAGACGTAAGTGACTGAACTTGCTTGAAAAATGGTGCGAGTTTTCCTGAACACACCCGGACCTAATCCATGACGCTTGTGTGAAAGAAGCCTTAGGCTACATGCACACAACAGTGAAAAAAAAAAAAAAGATCGTTAACAGTTTTTCATGGCCATTTTCAACCATTTGTGCTTCCACTTTTTGGCCATCTGTTCATTTTTAATAGCCGTTTTGTATACTTTTTTCATGGCCGTTAAAAATGAAACATGAAAAACGGATTCATTTTATTGGCTTTTTCTAAAATAAAAATCCCAACCCCCGCATTGTCCTCAGGTACACATAATGTCCCCCGTAATGAGCCCCAGCAGTAATGATGTCCACCATAGTGGCCCCCAGCAGTAATAATGTCTCCTATGGTGGCCCATAATGTTCCCCATAGAGACCCCTGCTGTAATAATGCCTCCCATAGTGGGCCATAGGCCATATTGTCCCTCATAGTAGCCCCCAGCTGTAATGTTTTGTTTTAGCTAAAAAAAAAAAAAAAAATTCTTCATCCACTTGTACACGCAGTGGCAGTCTCTCCTTTCTTGATTGAAAAGGACCTGTCGTAGGACCTGCAATCAGAGTGATGACGTCACAGTGCTCCCAGCATGAGCGCATGGTGATGTAATCACGCTGAGTGCAGGCCTTTCTGCAGGTCCTTTTCAATCAAGAGAGGAGTAATTGCATCTGCCCATGCAAGTGGATAAGATGAGTATTTTTTTAACCCTTAAAAGGCCATGTTGTCCTAGTGTACTCATTTTTAATACCGTTCGACGGGTGCGCTTGCAGTGTCCCACATATTAGGTAACTTTCACACTAGCGGCAGGCCTGATCCGGCAGGTGAAGGGTGCTGCCGGATCAGGCCTGCCGCAGTGACATGTGTGGAGCCGGAACCACTCTCCGGCCCCACACGTCACACAGTACATACATACACACAGACAAATACACATACATACTTACATGCTCCCGGCAGGTCTTCAGAGCGTCGGAGGGACAGGATGGCTCGCACAGGTGACAATTCCCCACAGCGCCCTCTGCTGTGCGCCTGGTGGAATCGTCACCTGTGCGCGCCGTCCTGTCCCTCCGACGCTCTGAAGACCTGCCGGGGTGCATGTAAGTATGTATGTGTATTTGTCTGTGTATATGTGTGTGTATGTTTATGTTTATGTCTATGTCTGTATGTGTATATGTGTAGCCGGATCCCGTCATGAACTCCATTGAAAGTCAATGGAGGGCGGATCCGGTTACCATTGTGGTCACACCAGACGGATCCACCCCCATTGACTTGCATTGGGGGTCATTCCGGATCCGTCTTGGTGCGGATGCCTGGACCGGAGAGCAAACCGCAGCATGCTGCGGTTTGTTCTCCGGTCTGAAGACGGAACGGAATGCTTTCAGGAGCATTCCATTGTCTTCAGTTCAGTTTTGTCCCCATTGACAATGAATGGGGACAAAACTGAAGCGTTTTATTCCGGTATTGAGCCCCTATGACGGAACTCAATACCGGAATTTTAAAACGCTAGTGTGAAAGTAGCCTTGTGTGTAAAAAGGGACACTACAAACTGTATTTTGTATAGCCATGTCACTGTAAACTGTATTTAAATGTACAAAGTGTTGTAAGACCATCCTAGGCAGCAATATCGATTTCCACCACTAGATGGTACTGACCAGAAACATTTATACAACTCCCCTCTATGATTTAGAGGAGGAGGTAGTGAGACAGTAGTAGAGAAGCATGTGAGGAAGGCAGAAGCAGCTTAAGCAATGTGCAGGAGGAGGGAGTCACCCCAAGGCTGCCATTCCTGCTGGACACTGGCCATGTCACAGCTATATGATGGCAATTTACCACTTCTTGGCCGCTAGAAAGTGGCACAAACTTGATAACAAGCCTGTCAAAGGTAAACGCTGAGCTCATCAGCTTCATGGACTTTGTCAGCAAATACTTATAGTGACTGGGAGTAGCTCCACAGCACCCGGACACAGATACAGCAACTTCTAGCTAAGGTTGTGATTTATTTACCTACTGAAAACCCCAACGGGCAGTCAGGTTTCTACAGTGAACGTAAAACGGTGCAGAAGTATTAATTCCTGCCATGCAGGGCCAACATACTCTAGAATATTAATCTCCAGAGCCAAGACTAGTTTTATCAGGGGACTGACTGAGAGGAGAACTAAAAGAGTAACAGGATTTAAAGCTACAGTATCTAACTATAAGGGACCAGGCTAAGCTGTGGCTCTCGCCACTCAACCTACAACCAGGCATGGTTTTGTGTGATAACGGCGGCAACTTGGTGGCGGCTTTGGAGCTTGGTAACCTCATACACATACTGTCAAGCTAAGGTGTGGGGGGAAAACCACACATAGGGTAGAAGGGAAAGGAGATTAGGCCTGGAAACTAAGGAAGGAAGAGAGACACCTCCTAAAGGAAACCCTGACTCTAATCCTGACTGACTACCAGTATGAACTGGCCTCAAAGGTAGGCGAGTTCATACACAGGAACCTAAACCAAACTGACCCTGGAACTAATGACAGGAATGAGTCTACCTGTTCCTCCAACAGGAAGGACGAACAGGAGTCTCCCCCAGGCCAAACAACTGGGAAATGTAACGTAACACACAAAAGGGAAAGAGGACGCTTATCTTCAATAAAGAAATGGAAGCTCCAGGATCTCAGCTGAGAGCCAACACCAAACCACCAGAATATCCACTGAAGCTATAAACCGCAAGGAACTGTGGTAGAAGCAGCAATAAATAGGGGAGATAGAATTACCACACCAGCAACACCTGAGGGAAAAGAGTGTGGTAAATACCAACAACAAAAAAGGAAAACATGTCAGATCATACCACGTGTTGCCAATCTGACAGACCTCCTGTTACCTGTCACAGGAACGTCCGTGACATATATCATGCCTGGCCCACGTCTTCAACTTAGTGGTTCAGCGGTTTCTCAAAAGCTACCCCAATTTGCCTGAGCTGCTGGTGAAGGTGCGCCGCTTGTGTGCCCATTTCCAAACGTCACGTACAGCTCCCGCCGGTCTGGCGCAGTTCTGGCAACGCTGCAGCAACGCTTGCACTTGCCAGCTCACCGACTGCTGTGCAACCCGAGCATGCGCTGGAACTCCACCTTCCACATGTTGGCCAGGCTTTGTGAGCAGCAGAGGGCAGTAGTGGAATACCAGCTGCAACACGGTCGTCGCCTTTCCAGTCAGCTTCCGCTCTTCAAAAGCGACAAGTGGGCATGGATGTCTGACCTATGTGAAGTTTTACAAAACTTTGATGAATCTACACAGATGGTGAGCGGCGATAGAGCTATTATCAGCGTAACCATCCCACTTCTTTGTCTACTGAAACGCTCACTGCTCATAATAAAGGCGGATGCTTTGCATGTGGAAGAGATGGAAATGGGGGAAGACACTACATAGGATGATAGCTAGACCACCCTCGGTTTGCCTACTAAGCGTGAATTGGAGGTGGAGGAGGAGGAGCAGGAGACGGTTGCCCCTGCTACAGAGGGTAGTAACCATAGCAGGTTTACTCCATCTCTTCAGCGTAAACGGGCAGAAGAGGAAGAAGAGGACGAGGAGATTGAGAGTCATCCTCCTGGTGAGGAGAGTGAAGCCTTGTCTGATCGGACTCTGGCACACATGGCTGACTTCATGCTATGCTGCCTTTCCCGTGACCCTCACGTTATACGCATTTTAGCTAACACCGATTACTGGTTGTTCACCCTTCTCGACCCTCGCTACAAAAAGAACTTATCATCTCTTATTCTTCTGGTGGAGAGGACTAGCAAAATGGTGCAATAACAGAAGTCCCTTGTGGAAAAATTGCTTCAAAAATTTCCAGCTGACAACGCTGGCGAAAGAGTACATATTTCCTTGGGCACCCGAGGAGGGGAGATGAGGGGAACACACAGCAGTTCCAACAGAG
The DNA here is from genome assembly GCA_900303285.1 of Rhinella marina. Taxonomy (NCBI): domain Eukaryota; kingdom Metazoa; phylum Chordata; class Amphibia; order Anura; family Bufonidae; genus Rhinella; species Rhinella marina. Next base: position 729,746 of record ONZH01019683.1, on the reverse strand, counting down.
GCAGGGCGACACTCTCCAAGGCCTGGGACAGTTTCATTACACCCCGCCAGCACCCTTACCCTGATGAGCGGCATAGTGTCACAATGAGGGAAAAGCTTTGGAAGATTGTGAAGGAGTACCTAGCTGACCGTGTCAACGTCCTCAGTGATCCCTCTGTGCCTTAAAATTATTGGGTGTCTAAGCTGGACACGTGGCACGAACTGGCGCTCTACGCCTTGGAGGTGCTGGCCTGCCCTGCCCCCAGCATTTTGTCTAAACGGGTATGTAGTGCCGCTGCTAGCATAATAACTGATAAGCGCATCCGCCTGTCAAATGAAAATGCTGACAGGTTGACGCTTATCAAAATGAACAAGGCTTGGATTGCCCCTGACTTCGCTACCCCACCAGAGGATAGCGGCTAAACATAAAGGAACTTTAAATGTGGCTTTTAGGGAGTATTGAATACACTGTATTCCCATGCACCCCTTCCTCTTCTCGTCCTCTTCCTCCAATTCCTCCATCATATCAAACTGCTTATTAAGCTGCCCTCGCCTTTAAATTTTTGGAGGGTTCACCAGCAGGCCCTCACCCATAATTTTTTAAACGGTCAGATCAGCAGCAGGCCCTCGCCCCTAATTTTTTAACCTAAAAAATTAACCTCACTGTGGTCCTCCTCCTGACATGTTGACCTAGCAAGAACCTGTCTTGCACCGCCCTGCAAACTGGGACATGAAACTAGGAGTTTTGGATGACTTTGTTTCTTGTGCTCTACCAGAGGACACAGTTTCACCGCGCCCAGAGCCATGGCCTCTGCGTGCACCATCAGCAGCACGCCCACTACCCTGTCCCTTACTGCTCGCCTTGCTCATATTAAATGGTATATATGCAAGCCTGTCACAAGTACAGAATCGCAGATTTTTTTTAAGTGTATGAGCAGAAAAATTTCACCGAATGTCAGAAATATTTAGAATGCGCAAACATTATGCAGCAGACGCAGCGCAGGTAATCTCGCTGTCACCAACAGCAGGAAACATTTCACCGAATGTCAGAAATACTTAGGATACACAAATGTTATACAGGGAAGGAGTCAGCAGACACAGCGCAGGTAATGTCACCTTGATTAGCGGCAGAAAAAATTACACCGGATATCAGGTATTTAGGATACACAAATGTTATACTGCACACATTGCCTGTGCTGCGTGTGCAGTATAACGTTTGTGTGTCCCAAATACCTGACATCCAGTTTTCTGCTGCTATTCAAGGCGACATTACCTGTGCTGTGTCTGCTGTATAACGTTTGCGCAAGGAGGGACAGAGTGTAGGGATAGAAATTGGCTAGGCAGGGCTAGTTGTTCTGTTTAAAAGACCCAAAAGTCCTTTTAAAGAAGAACTCCGACAAAAATGTTTATTCTCTGACCTGTTAGAACGGTGCATGATATAATCTGTAGTGATTTTGCCACCACCCCCCCCCCCAAAAAAAATAATATTGCAGCCAGATGAAACAATAGTCCTTAAAAGGACTTTTGGGTCTTTTAAAACGAAAATGTAACCCTGCCTAACAAATTCCTATTCCTACACTATCTGTCCCTCCTTGCAGCAGCTCTCCCTGACTAAGACTGAGCCGGGTCACATGTCATCGGGTGCTATATAGCACCCGATGACGCGTTTACGGCCAACTAATCACTGTAATGCCACTAGCCAACATGGCTACGGCATTACAGCGAATGCCAGAACCACCCCGTACGCTGATTGGCTGCCAAGAAACGTGCGGGGGGGGGGGGGGGGGGGGACACAGTATTCGGCCGAGCATGCTCGCTCAACACTAGTAAAAACACAAAAATAAATTGGAAATTGGAAATTTCTACAATTCAGACAATCCCTGCAAGTACACATTTCAGGGAGGCATCTAATTAGAAGTTCAACCTATGTATTATATGTAGTATGCAATCTGACAGTTCAGTAATTTAAAGTGTTGTTTTCGCTGCTTTTTTTTTATTGTGTACATAACATCTTTGCTATAAAGATATAATATCGGATATCCCCAGAGAATGCATTTACTTCCATCTTTTAATGACAATATAAAAATAAGGAAAATAGTATGTTAATAGGGTTGTCCACCACCAGCAGGCGACCCTTTCATAGCATTCTTTCCCTTTGGCAAATGTTTACATTCCTCTCATTTCTACCATGGACTGAATGCTTACAGAAAAACATACAAAGAAATAACTTGAAGGTTCTTGAGTGAGCCTAACATTAAAATATCTGCATTTATAAAGAACTTCGCCTTTCTGACAGTAACATGGTCCAATATAATTCTGTATTTCTGGTGCTTGTATCATCTGTATTGTGATTGTTCCATCTGTTGTATGTGCCATCGAGGCATGGGCTCAGTTCTGGTTTGTACCATTTCTTTTTGTATCAGGTGGGGGATAACTTATAGTAACATAGTAACATAGTAACATAGTTTATAAGGCCGAAAAAAGACATCTGTCCATCCAGTTCGGCCTGTTTTCCTACAAGTTGATCCAGAGGAAGGCAAAAAAACCCTGTGAGGTAGAAGCCAGTTTTCCCCACTAGGGAAAAAAATTCCTTCCCGACTCCAATCAGGCAATCAGAATAACTCCCTGGATCAACGACCCCTCTCTAGTAACTATAACCTGTAATATTATTACCCTCCAAAAATACATCCAGGCCCCTCTTGAACTCTTTCAGTGAACTTACCATCACCACCTCCTCAGGCAGAGAGTTCCATAGTCTCACTGCTCTTACCGTAAAGAATCCTCTTCTATGTTTGTGTACAAACCTTCTTTCCTCCAGACGCAGAGGATGGCCCCTCGTCACAGTCACAGTCCTGGGGATAAATAGATCGTGGGAGAGATCTCTGTACTGACCTCTGATATATTTATACATAGTTATTAGATCTCCCCTCAGTCGTCTTTTTTCTAAAGTGAATAACCCTAATTTTGATAATCTTTCTGGGTACTGTAGTCCACCCATTCCAGTTATTACTTTAGTTGCCCTCCTCTGAACCCTCTCCAGCTCTGCTATGTCTGCCTTGTTCACAGGAGCCCAGAATTGTACACAGTACTCCATGTGTGGTCTGACTAGTGATTTGTAAAGTGGCAGGACTATGTTCTCATCACGGGCATCTATGCCTCTTTTGATGCAGCCCATTATCTTATTGGCCTTGGCAGCAGCTGTCTGACATTGGTTTCTGCAGCTTAGATTTCTGTTCACTAAAATTCCTAGGTCCTTTTCTATGTCAGAGTTACCCAATATTTTACCATTTAGTATGTACTGGTGACTTGCATTATTCCTTCCCATATGCATAACTTTACATTTGTCAGTGTTAAACCTCATCTGCCACTTCTCTGCCCAAGCCTCCAGTCTATCCAGATCCATCTGTAGCAGTGTACTGTCCTCTTCTGTGTTAATTACTTTACACAGTTTAGTGTCATCTGCAAAAATTGATATTTTACTGTGCAAGCCTTCTACAAGATCATTAATAAATATATTGAAGAGAATAGGGCCCAATACTGACCCCTGTGGTACCCCAGTAACAATCCCTTTTCAGAAGTATACTGCAGGTTTGTTAGCAAACAAGGAGAGGTGGAATTTGCTGAATGGTAACGTGAAGGAGGTAAAGGCCCAGCACCATAACTGGGAGATCAGTTTGAGCTTTTGTGTATGCTACTGCCCAGATTATGTTAATATATATTACTTATGTTAATTTGTTTTAATCTGCCATCCCATCTTCCCTTCTTATACTAACCAGTCCTCAACGAATGTACACAGTATGTTGTGTATCCAAGAGTCATGATTTTTCTGTCAAGAATATTTTTTTAAAAAGCTCCACTGCGTTCCCGAGTGGTCATGGATGTCACTCCACTAACTCTTCTCCAGCTCTGGCAGCCCATAGTTGTCTTTGCCTACTCCTAGCAGGCCGCAGATTCTTGCCAGCTAGGCCTTTCTCCTTTCCTCATAGGGCGAGCATTCGCAATTCCCTAATTTATTTCAGGTAGGAGGATGCCTGAGCAATAGGTTGTCTAGCTTGCTAGGTCCCTGCAAAAGTGTGCTGTATTTGTTTGTCGCCAGGACCAGATGGCATACACCCCTGTATCCTAAGAGAATTAAGTAATGTCATAGCCAGACCCTTATTTCTGATATTTAAGGACTCTATACTGACAGGGAGTGTTCCACAGGATTGGCGCATAGCAAATGTGGTGCCAACATTCAAAAAGGGTCCAAAAACAGAGCCCGGGAACTATAGGCCGGTAAGTTTAACATCTGTCGTGGGTAAACAGTTTGAAAGTTTTCTAAGAGATGCTATCTTGGAGTACCCCAATGAAAATAAGCAAATAACTCAATATTAGCATGGCTTCATGAGGGATCGTGTCAAACCAATTTAATCAGTTTCTATGATGAGGTAAGTTCTAGACTTGACCACGGCGAATCAATGGATGTCGTATATCTGGACTTCTCCAAAGCATTTGACACTGTACCACATAAAAGGTTAGTATATAAAATGAGAATGCTTGGCCTGTGAGAAAATGTCTGTATGTGGGTAAATAACTGGCTCAGTGATAGAAAACAGAGGGTGGTTATTAACGGCACATATTCAGATTGGGTCACTGTCACTAGTGGGGTACCACAGGGGTCAGTATTGGGCCCTATTCTCTTCAATATATTTATTAATGATATTGTAGAAGGCCTGCACAGTAAAATATCAATTTTTGCAGATGACACTAAACTGTGTAAAGTAATTAACACAGAAGAGGACAGTACACTGCTACAGCAGGATCTGGATAGACTGGAGGCTTGGGCAGATCAGGTTTAACACTGACAAAAGTAAGGTTATGCACATAGGAAGAATAATGCAAGTCACTAGTACATACTAAATGGTAAAACATTGGGTAATTCTGACATGGAAAAGGACCTAGGAATTTTAGTAAACAGCAAACTAAGCTGCAGAAACCAGTGTCAGACAGCTGCTTCTAAGGCCAATAAGATAATGGGTTGCATCAAAAGGGGCATAGATGCCCGTGATGAGAACATAGTCCTGCCACTTTACAAATCACTAGTCAGACCACACATGGAGTACTGTGTACAGATCTGGGCTCCTGTGAACAAGGCAGACATAGCAGAGCTGGAGAGGGTTCAGAGGAGGGCAACTAAAGTAATAACAGGAATGGGTGGACTACAGTACCCAGAAAGATTATCAAAATTAGGGTTATTTACTTTAGAAAAAAGACGACTGAGGGGAGATCTAATAACTATGTATAAATATATCAGAGGTCAGTACAGAGATCTCTCCCATCATCTATTTATCCCTAGGACTGTGACTGTGATGAGGGGACATCCTCTGCGTCTGGAGGAAAGAAGGTTTGTACACAAACATAGAAGAGGATTCTTTACGGTAAGAGCAGTAAGACTATGGAACTCTCTGCCTGATGAGGTGGTGATGGTAAGTTCACTAAAAGAGTTCAAGAGGGGCCTGGATGTATTTCTGGAGTGTAACAATATTACAGGTTATAGTTACTAGAGAGGGGTCGTTGATCCAAGGAGTTATTCTGATTGCCTGATTGGAGTCGGGAAGGAATTTTTTTTGCCTGATTCCTTAATGGATTGCAGCAGTGTCCCTGAGAATACTCTGGGAGGTGTCTTCCTGGTGGTTCCCCTGTAGGAAAGTCCAGATCCCTGTATGGGGGTTAAAGAGTGGAAAGGGCAAGGGGCTGCCAGGATAATGCCCTTGAGAATAGCCCAAAGCCAAAACTGTTGGTTGACACAGTAGTTCCACCCCCACTGCCATAACATTCTGTAGATAGACATTGTATGCTTATGTGTTGCCATCAGTCTTATTCCACTGACCATGCATTTTTTAGCCAGTTTGGATGTTTTTGTGAAGCTTTCCATGACAAGTCATTCCTGAAAATGTGTCAATTTTAGACTACTTTGAATTTATATATCGGCCTAGTGTGAATGTACTGCAGTGTGTGAACTGCCTCAGCTTTGGAGTTTCCTTTCCAATGACCTGTTTTGTGCCATCACCTGCCAAGCCTTCTTCTTCACATAATTAGCTTGGCAGAATGCTGTGGTCTCATGGAAATCAGTGTGGTCAAAATGAGCTTACCCTCCTGTTTTTACCCATCTGCTCTGATTAAATCAGTTGGGATGTTTCTCATCCTACATCTCAACAAGAAGCAGCGGAGCTCACCACATGTCCCGTAACTCGACATGACACAAGGCAGCTAATGGGATGTGTATAAAATGCAAACAGCAAGCCTGCTCTGCTCCTGGACAACAGGTATCTAATTAGGAGTGTGTGTGCAGGCTCAAGCAGAGCTGGCATTAATGTGTCCACTGCCCACAAACCAGCCACCTTTTTAGCTTCAGTGACTGTCCAGATATTCTGCCGGGTAGATTGGCACATATCCCATTAATGAGTTCTTGTTGTGAAGCCGTATGTAGATTCCATCTCCCCCTCGCCCCTTGTCTGCTCTGCTCAGTTTCAGAAGGGAAAAATTACTCAGCCAAAAGGAGCACCCTGTGATTCCTCCCTTTAACAAACATGTCATGTATTAGAGATGACAATGGCTTTTCAGCTTCCACACCATGCGCTTATACACATTCCAGACCTGTAGAAACTGCTGGCCACACTTAATCTCTTTTTTTTCTGATTGATTTATGGCCTTTACGTTTTTGTTTGCACAAAAAAGATTTGGTTTAAGCAAAGTTTATACAAGTGGCAGTATCCGTCAAAAAAAATAATCCCATTGCTTGAAAGAAATCTTACCAGTGGCAATACCATAAAATCCTTCTATGAATGGCATACGAGAGTCGTTTTGACACTGGATATTATGAAGACTCTAAAATCTGCATTGGTTATTTACCCTGGAATTGCTATTCCCGGTGGAGAAAGTCAAAAGGGAGACCTGCGTATCATTAGCAGACATGGCGTAAGAAAGAAAGGGTTAAGACACTTAGATATACATGATGCAATTAAAATGATCTATCTGTCACTATTTTATGTCATAGTGATAGATTGACCTCATCAACATGTCCCTCGCAAGCGCAGCCATAATTATCATATATGATAATTTTATTTTATTTTTTTGCTTGTATGGTCCTATCGTTATGATGGTCTAAATGGGTTTCTTTGTGTTTGTAGATTCCTCGGCAGCAGGTTTATGACCCATTTTAGTAAATACAGTAGTTTAAGCCCTTATATATTACTCATTTGTCTTACATTGAAGAGCGTATGAACTGCCTGTAGAATTTGGAAAAGCTGCAATTGTAAGGAAAAATGTAATTTACTAAAGGCTGCTTAGTACATTCTCTCTCTCTCTCTCTCTATATATATATATATATATATATATATATATATATATATATACCTAACCGTGAGCAACGTGCACATAAATATTCTTGAAATTGTTTGAAACCTCACATTTAATGTACTCAGTTGAGGCTTAACCTTCAAAAGTGGACATGTTACTAGTAACTCTTGATCTTGTTCAATTCCATAGTGGGTATACAGTGTATTCCTCTGGTTCACTTACTGCATCATTTTAAGACCAAAAAACAATACATACCCGGGCCATTCCCAATAAATAGTATTACAAAGTACTCTATATGCCAAGACCAAAGACTGCAATCATCTATATGTAAGAAAGATTTATCATATCTCCCAGTAATTAGGATATGCTTATATTATACCTAAGTCCAGCTATAGACCTGCTTTCTAGGTTGTCTTCCACTTTGTCTCCCTCTGACATCCTCATATGTGAATATCCCATTTAAAGAAGGACTCCCGCAAAAATTTTTATTCGCTGACCTGTTAGAAAGGTGCATGATATAATCTGTAGTGAATGTCATCTTCTTATCAGAGAATGTAATTGTGAGTAATAACCTCTCTTCTTATTGTAGCTGTGTCATGTGACCAACTCCCTGACCTCCAACTGACCCAGGACAGCAAGCCAGTAACTGCTCTATTCATTCCTATGAAACTGAAAGTGAGGCTCCCATAGGAATACATAGAGAATTAGACTTCCTGTCCACACACAAGTCTCTGTGTGAGTTGGTGGGTCTAATTCCTGGTCACATGACACAGATAAGAAACTTCAGGATTATATAAGTAAAAAATTCAGCTACTGGTAAGAAAATGACATTCACTACAGATTACATCATGTACATTTCTAGCAGGACATGGAATAATTTTTTTTGCGGGAGTTCTTCTTTAACAATGCCCTGGTGAAGCGAGCCTCAATCACAATGCTTTAGGACAATTGAAGATGTGAGCTTCAATCAAACATTATGTCCACAATTTCCTTGTAAGTCTTTATCAAGTGATAGACGAAAGACAAATTACAGTATATTCAGAATATTTTGGAATGGAGATATTTGATTGGTATGGTATAATTGATACTTGTGATATTCCTTTGAGTATAAGACAATTTGGTTTTACCCAATTAGGGCTTTTAGTTTTAAAAAAAAATCTACTCGATAAGAGGAAGAGGTATTTGATGAATATATCTTGACAGGAGTTACAGGTATTTATATCCACCAATTTACATGTAGTGTATCGTGGCCTATCATTTAATGTTCTCCCCCAGCTCTCTCCTGAGCCTTGTATGTCTAAGGAATCACATCAAGTGTATGAGTCAGGAAAGAAGCAGTCTTCACGTACAGTACATGATTGCTGGGCTGTTCTGCAGCCTACCTGACACATTGTCAATGCTGTTCTAAAATGTCCACGGACAGTCAGTGTTTTGCTGCAAAGCATGTATGATTTTCAGCAGACGGGCTCCAAGCTGAGGAAGACAGCTAGACTTCTGGTCCATTTTGCAGCCTCCTCTTGACTTGCTACAAGTCTGCACAAATTGTGAACTGATTTCAAATATCTTTCTGGAAATAGCGACATCAGCGAATATTCAGAGCACATATTGCCAGCCCCAAGCAGTGAAGAGGTTAATATTTCTGAGCCTGCTATTAATTCTTTTAATGAGGGTGCTGTCATCTCTCGTTTAGGAGATGGAACTGTCAGGAGGCTTTTTTTTACCTCGTTTTTCTTCAACAATAATTCCCCGGGCCTTTATTAAGAAGGTTTTCCTCATTCAGCCACTTTCATGTCATTTTTAGGACCTTTTCCTCTAGCCCCAAAACATCAATTCGTAACAAAGCAAACAAGAATATTCATTCTTTGATTATCTGTCACATTACACTTCCTTCTACGAAACAAAGGGATTATTCAATTATGCTGCTTTGTAGAATGACATGAACTAAATTAAACCACACAGAAGAAGCCAAGGAAATATGTTGCCAAGAATAGTACAAGCCTCTTACAGTAGACTAGACCATCCATGAGAGACTTCACTAGAACATCAAGAAGCACACAAGAAACAATCAAGGGAAGGTAGAAATGGCAGCCATATGTTCAAGTTTGGGATGAAATCTGTTTAAGAGCAGGACAAAGAGGTCTTCTAGTTTTGACCAACATCAAAAAGGACAAACTCATATTTTTATGCATATAAGGTCATCTATTCTGGATCTAACTGAACACTGGTGTTATTCCGGCCTAGATACTGTACACGGCCATTGTTGGACATCCTTGCCTTAGGTAACAAACCACCTTGTACTGCTCATAGTATAAATGTTGGCCTTGGGCAAAATCAGATTCAATTGTTAATAAATTGAAATATATCATATTTGATTATGTCATGTTATTTATTAGTCTTCTTGTAAAACATCCAAGCCATGGACTTTATCTTAGATGGCCTTGTTCTACAGTAGCTTACGTGCTCCATCAACATATAAATGCCCAGGTTCTGACACCTGTACAAGTCAAGATTTAGTGACTTTGACATTAGTAGCTGTCATTGCTATATTTAAAGTGACATAGGAGAAATATAATTTAAAGGGGTGTCTCACTTCAGCAAGTGGCATTTGTCACGTAGAGAAAATTTATACAAGGCACTTACTAATGTATTGCGATTGCCATATTGCCTCCTTTGCTGGCTGGATTCATTTTTCCATTACATTATACAATGCTCGTTTCCAAGGATTAAGACCACCCTGCAATCCAGCAGCAGTGGTCATGCTTGTTATCTATAGTAGCTTCTCTGGTGGCCTGGACGGTGGAAGGCACACATGTGCAGCACCTCCAGGTCTGGCCATCTCGTATCTCCGCTGCAGCGGTGGAGGAAACCCCTGGATATCAGCAGTGTATAATGGAATGGAAAATGAATCCAGTCAGTAAATAAAGTAACATGGACAATAACAATACATTAGTAAGTGCCTTGTATTAAAGGGGTTATCCCATGACTGATGTAATAAATGAAAATCAGACATCATATAGTACATGACAATCTCTTTCTAACAAAGCTAGAACCAGCCCTGTACCTCACATGGATCCAGAGATCTCCTCATTCATTTGTCTGCTAGATTCACATCAAGCTGACAGCTCAAGGGGAGTGTCTTTTCTGCAGAGATAAGGGGGCGTGTCCATGCTCTTCCTCTCACAGCTCAAGAGGGAGATGAAGGATAAAATTGAGCATGTGCGGCCATCTGAGTGAGCAGGACAAAGAAATAAGTAAAAAAGCAAACAGCAGGTGGTGCTACACAGACACATTTTATTGAGTAACTCAGTAGCTATTCTATATTTTTAATTACATGCAATTACAAAAGTATTCAGATCCAGAAGCTGGTTTGAAAACTGAAGAATATTTTTCATGAGACAACCCCTTTAACTTTGCTATGTAGACTTGGACGCAGTCAGCAGAGGATTGCAGTTTCGATGACAATTTTAGTGCTGGAGGACTAAATAAGTCCTCTAAGTAACACTATACCACATACAGTGCACACAGATAAGGCTGTATATGCGTCTTGTCTATCACTCCGTGGGAAGAGGAAGTACATAAATTCCTGGAAATTGTAATCTATAACATTTAGCTGTCAATTAACTCTCATTGATGGTAGCTGCCATAAAGCACATGCATCCTGCTGCACTTCACAATACAAACAATACAAGAAGGAATGAATGTGTCTTTAATATGGCTAACCTCAAGGAAGTTTTTAGAAAAAAAAAAGGATATTGGGGGAATCTCTACACCCCAGAAGTCGGATTTTAAAAAGTCACAAAATAGGGCTTTTATGTGCAAAAATATGTCAGTTTTTGCATTTTTACACTACTCACTCCAATTTTCAAAAGGAAGTGGGAGACGGGGCATGACTATTAGTTAGTTTCCCTTTAGATTTATCACTGCAATTTTTTTTTTACATTATAAAAAAGAGTTAAAGATTTAACAAAAAAATATATTTGGCGTAAAGTACACCAACACACTCAATTTATAATAAAGCGCATGTCTTTTCATAAGCGAGGCGCATCCTCTGGCAGTCTGTGTGCCTAACTTTGCGTACACTTGCGCAGTCTGAACAAGCACATGCCGTTTTTGGCGCGAGAGGAGAGACTATTTACTGTAAATGCATTGCCTGCCTTACATGGAATGGATGCAGGTGAGACTATCTGCTGGCGTTTATCTTCCCAGGACATTGTGCTTGATGTTCCCCTCATGAACCTCACTTGATGAAATAGGGGAATGCTTTTATTATCAGAGACTTTTTGGTACCCACTATTTGGGACCTCTGGATAGATAAAGAACGTTTATACAAGATAAGCCACCGATAAGTGAGGCCGTCCCTTTCAGGGCGATTACTCAGCTTTTAGGCAGGGAGAGAATAGCCAAATTAGGGACAGTGTCCCACTGCCTGAAAGCGGATTCCTATCTGTGTGGACGATCCTGTTATAAGTACCAAAGGACGCACACTGCAGAGACATGACCATTGGAGAATATGATGATACAACCATCCCCCACCCTCTCTACACCCCCATCTCGGGAAAGTGGTGAGGTAAGCTTAGAAACGTCACTTGTGCCTAAATTTAGGCACAATGGTATTGAAAAAGGCGCAAACTTGAAGGTTGCGTTTTTTGTTCTTTTTTTACATCATAAAACTGGGGGAATGTGTGGGGGAATGCTTTGCAGTATTAAATGGTGGCAAAAAGGGATGAGCAATTTCAGGATAAATTTGATTCGCTGCAAAGCCAAATTTCCTTGTGCTTCGTGGTAGCGAATTGATTTAACCTGAAATAGTGTAAAAAAAAAAAATCATCTTTACCTGGTGCCATCTTGCTTGAATATCTTGCAAGAAGTCCCATGTTCTGTGACATATGACATCACTACACCTGCCAGCATGATGAAGTTATCTCAGGCAATGCAAGCTTTCTTGCCAGATCTTAAAGCAAGATGGCAGCGAGCGGCCGGCCCATCATGAGCAAATGGATCAGGTATGATTTTTATTTTACACTCTGTTATTTATACCAGATGCTGCGATCATGTATGAAAGCTGCATCTGAGGGGTACAATGTCAGGGAGCGATCATTGCACCCACTACTTACAAAGAAATGTGCTTCGTGATTATTTGTCACAAAGCAAATTTTTTTGTAAAATTCGGGGAAGCAGCCTAGTGGAATTTTCCAATACTTTGCTCATCTCTAGTGGCAAACAATAAAACATTTTTAGAATTAACATACAATTTATATGGTACTTTAATTCTAAAAATGTCCAACATCAGCTGATTTGTATTTTATTGAGAAACCAATTTCTTATGAGGTATATATACAGTACGTAGTTTAATTTGGACATTTTGAATTTGTTTTTTCATTTTAATATTTTAAAGAAATGCATAATATAATATGCATAATATATATAGATATATATATATATATATTATGCATATTATATATATATATATATATATATATATATTTTATCTTTATACCATCCACTGTAGTCTTAGAGCAATCTAAAGATATTCAATAATACAAATTAAGGGTAAATATATGTACACACACGCCTGTGGTCACCAGTTTGCAACGTATCAGCTCCAAGAAGCCTTTCTCAAGCACAATATAATAATATATATATATATATATATATATATATATATATATATATATATATATAATGTATTACATAGATATAAATGTAGATCTACATAGATAGAGACAGTTTTTCTCCTACATTTCTCCCAATTATTTAAGCGAAAGGTTTTTTTCTCACTTTAGTTTTGGTGTGTCTGTGGCAGTGCCCTCACCTTCTTTCCATAATGCCATGTTTCAGAACATCTCGTCTAGCCCCCAATCAACATTTGAAGGTCTGGGACCCTGTTTAATATTGTCAGATGGCCTGGAAAATTAAAAACCCAATTAAAGGCACAGTACGCGGGTCAGCTCTTCTGCATATCAAAAGGTTTCCTCTGGCTATTCTGCTCAAATTATATCCGTTAACAGCTCACTTTGCAGAACGTGAAATAGCACAGCATTTACTAGTAATAAGTACTTTCCAGTTGATACATTTCAAACATAAACCACTTTTATGGACCTAGAAAAAGTACAAGTCACAATGGATCCAAGCATTTCAGAGGGGAAAAATGACAATTTGATTATAACTGTGATTGTTAAGGAAAAGAAATGTATTTTATTCACATGCTGGAGGGTGGAGAGCAAGACACACATTTTCTCTACAATTAAAGGTAGTTTTTCTTAGCACTTTTTCCCCTCATCTTCTTTTTACCACGGCCGAGCAGATTATTATTTTTTTTTCTAATTTGTATCTATATTTAATATTCTGTCTGCGTGTTTGTGTGTGGGGAAATCATTTCAATGGCTTTTTTTTATATGGTAGCGGCATAAGAAAAAAAAAACACTGTTGTTTAGCTTGGGTATTAATGCACAACTAAAGGTTGATAATGGAAGTGTTCAATACACTAAAAGCTTTCAAGATAAATGCAAATGAGAGAAGCACAAAAAAGACATTTTTAGAGAGGATTTCTCCCCCATCAGTGCGGCATAATTTTAAGTCAAACTAGGAGAGATATGGAAGATTCTGGCCATTTGCTATGATTTTTAAAGACATGGAATCTGACAGAGAAGACACAAAACACATCAATATTTTTCAACATATTCTATTAACTAAGCAGCTGCGATGGGGATTTAAAATGTTAGCACAGACTGCCTCCCTTTAGAGTTTCTGCAGTGTCAAAAATCTTCAAGTTTTGCATAATGCATTTCAAGTCCATATGTAAAGATTTTTCAAAGCAATGTCATGTACGCCGTTGCAAAAATAGCACGCTCACCGCTGATGAGAATCGCACAGAAGTGCAGGAGCGAGGCAGATGAGCGCAAGGAGGAAGAGGAAGGTAGATTAAAAAAATTTATTTATCCTGTCCCAGACAACTGCCTCGGCCTATAAACATAACGATGCCCTTAACAAACGTTATTCTTCTAGATAATACTCTGCATTCACAGGCGGCTTCCCCTAAAACAGCAAAGAACGCATTGTGCATATGCTATTTAACTCTTTCCTCAACCTTCGTGGCCAACGTCACGTGACTCATATGGAATAGATAAACCAAAAAATGGTGGATAACTAATGGTAAAATAGTCAGCTCTGCTGCATTAGATAAGATATAATTGGAACACCACCCTTACTTGAGAAAGCCAACTATGTGGGTCGAAACGTCGCCTGTCGGATTATTAAAGCCCATTGGAAATTTTAATACCCGGATGGATACTGCCATGTTCTACTATTTTGGGAAAGCCTGTTTGAATTTTTTTGTTTTTGTAGATTTGTGATTTTCACCAGGTCTAGATTTATTATTCTCCCAAACTGGATGTTATCAGGGATGCAGGTAGTAGTCATATAAACTCATACTTTATTCGCTGAATGCAGTGATTCATGTATAGAAAGAACCTTTTCTGGCAACTTACAGGTTAATTATAACCAGTCTGTGAAAATAAAAAAATAAAAATAAAAAAAAATCACGCTCATTTCTCCCTGCCATCGCCTCTGTAGTTCTTAAAAGTTCTGTAGTTTAAAATAAAAAAAGGTAAAAAAGAAAAGAAATTGGCTTTTTTCCTGCTCGCAGAGAAACAATGTATAATAATATGTCAGCCGAGATTGAGCAATTTGGAGAAGTGACGGGTGAAAGGACATAATGTTCTTTTTTTCCCTTGTCACGGTCGGTATTTTTCTGTCAGTTTTTGCGGCGTGTGGAGAACACAAGGCTGACAGCCATCCAGTCATTCCTAGCAGCGGCTCCGGGATCACAGCTACTTTTATGCACACTAAAATGTGGGATGAAAGAGTGAGGAGAGGAAGTATAAAGAGTCAGATAAGAAGACATTCTCTTTTATATCAGCTCTAGATACTTCTATCCCCATTATCAATATACAATGAATTGACCTGTCTCCGCGTAACCCCTTGAGGACACGAGGCATTATTATTATTACTAGCGTATATACCCAGCATTACCCAGGTGTACATCCATCTATATAAATATTTCCTAAAGCTATTTCTTACCTAGAAATACTCATGGTTGTTAAAGAGTAAAGAAAAAATCCACTATTTGTAAGTCATTAATTTATGTTTTTTTTTTTTTTAAAGGCCTCCAAGGTTGGACTGGGAACTTAAAGTGGCCCTGGAAAAAATACTAAAAGTGGCCCCGTTTTGTATTCGGGTCTAAATTGATGAAAGGCAGAGCCAGCAATACCATATTGTGGCACATTATACCACCCAACAGAGCCAAATACCATAGTCCATTACAAAATGCTGCCGCCAGAAGAACAAAATACATTACCAAAGATGTCCATTGGCTGGCTGTGAGAAGGGCCCAGGCAGCCCCCTGGCATCAGCCCACCGGGAGGTTTCCCTGTAAGGTCTATGGCCAATCCACCTCTGAAGGCTTTCATACACATTAGTGGATAGTTGACCGAGCCCTCCATTTCAGCCAACCATTTAATGTATATGGGGAGCTCCCAACTGTCTCCTAAAAAATTATGTTGGGGGAGAGAAGGATTGGGTGAAATGAATATTTATGCCTGATCTTTTTGTTCTCCCTGGAGACAGGCCACTACCAGAAGTCTCTGGCAGCAGCTTTATTCTCTACCCCTAATACATACACCTTGAACTCGGTCAAATATGTATGGTATGGAGAAGCTAGGAGGGAGTTGGGAGAGATAGCTGATTGTTCGACCAACAGATATTGTATGGTAACACTTTGGTCACGCCTGAAAACCCGCTACTGCCCCAGGTGCCCATTCCTGAAGGAAACATTTGCATCTGTTTTGGGAGAGCGTTTGTCGGATCTCCTTGTTGCCTATATGCCTGCGACAAATTACCCATGTTGCTGTTTTTAAAGAGAAGAAATAAAGATGTGTTTTATACTGGTGAGTGCCACAGACATTTTCTTTTTTGGATCTTACAACTCCCCTGCATTTCATTCCTCCTCTTATCTCCATGCATGTAATGTCCAAAAGAAAAACTGTTGCCTATGGCAATCACAGCACAGCTTTCACTTTGCCCATATCAATCAATTCTATGTCTACCAACCTGTAACTCTCCAGCTGTTGCAAAATTACAGCTCCCATCAAACCCTGACAACCTGTAGCCATCAAGGCATGATAGGAGTTGTAATTTTGCAACAGCTGGAAAACCACAGGTTGGTAAACATAGGTCTACAGTATGGAAAGAAGTGCTGTAGTAAAATGAACGCGGTTCTGTGATTGCTTGCTATGGGCAACAAACTATCTGTTGGACAGCACATGGAGAGAGATAAGAGGCAGGATGAGAAGTGGTGCCTCAGCAGCTGCGGTTAGTATATAAAATGTATGCTGAATCAGTGGTTGCTATGGGCAATGAAGTCTGCCTTTTATACACACATAGCACATGTAGGGAGATTACCAGACAATCACAAAGGACGTTATTTTCTGACAACATGCTGGGAAAGGCAGATAAAGAAGAACTGTAGTAAAATGAAAGCTGTGCTGTGATTGGTTGCTATGGGTAACAATCTTTTTTCTACAACCCAATGTGAGTGAATGTACTGAAAAAAAATCAGTTCCTACTCTGTAACATTTGTGAAATGTGTTTGAATATGGCAGCAAAAATTTAAAAAATAACAATGTGTTTTTTTTGTACTTGAAATGTACTGTATATAAAGCAAATATATAACCATGTACAATATACAGTCTATAATAAATGTATGGTGAACTGGGACCCTTTCAGACAGTATTTTAGTCAGGCAAAACTTTTAGATACAGTTTCCTTGCACAGGATTTATAGGTCACAATCAGCAAATTATACAGGATTGCTTCAGCAATAAGTAAAAGTTCATGAAAAAAGAAATGTCCTTACGATCAGGTATCCACAAGGTGTGGACACAGGTTTCTCACCTGCTTTAGGCTCACCTGGAGCTTCCAGTTGGCACAGTGTCTTCTCACTGGGTCTTACTCTCAGACCAGCATTACTCAGTGAAAGCTTGCCTTTTCTAATTAGTTTGGCACCTGGTTGAGGCAGGGAACACCCAGGATGGAGTATGGGAATGACTTTCCCATCCAAGCTCTTCAGTCACTCCTAAATCCTGGGCCCAAAATCCAGCTCTAACCAAAACTCAGTGATTTTGCATCACTGGTCACAAAATTCTTCCGGGACTCACATCACTGAGACCAGAAGCCTTAATGATACATACCTGCCATCAATAACCTTACCCCTGGAATGTTTACAGTATGTACACCTAGGTTTTACAGTAGCAAAATTAGAAAAAATATATTTTCATCAAAAATAGTAATTTAAAAGTAATACAGTGGCTAACCTTCCTTGATTTCTAGATTTAGGTGCACTGTCTATGGCACACCCACTGCCACGGTAATGGTTATAATAATGTATCAATCTGGTGACAGGCACTCTATCATCCAGAATTCTATGCAAAAATTATGTATATTATATCAATTATTTAATAATGCCATTTAGTACATAATACAATAAAAAATAATAATAATCAGAAAAATACAGAAAAAATATAAAATATAAAAATAAAAAAATTGTCTCTTGTCTCTAAGATGAACACCCTCTTGTAGCAAAACGCATCCAAAACACATTTAAAATGCACAAACGTTTTTTTAGTATACACTGAGGAGAGTAATGCAAGGATACTATATATCAAAAAGGGATAATAACCACGGAAGAAATGAATAATTAGAAATATATAACCTTTTTATATTTTACCTATTAGTTATCCATGTATTGATCATACTCCGGTCCATAAATTTGACATAAAGCAATAGAGGAATACTGCCCCCACACCAATGGAGGGTATAAAAAGATCATATTGAAATGACTATATATAGAGCCACTGAAGAAGGAGAATGTTAGCTCCGAAATTCATTCGGTTTTATTCAATCTGAAATATTTATGGCGAATATATGCTAAGATATCAAGGTGGAGCACCATATCGAAAAGCAAGTAAGCGCGTGTTTCATAGCGCAACAAACCTCCCATCCAGCGAAAGACCAGGCTGTTGAGTGAAGGGCAAGCAACCACATGGGACGACGAATGGGGCCAAGCCAGATAAGAGATCAGTCGCAATACGGGGATCTCCTGCCTCAGCCAGAATAGTGCCATACATAGGAGACACTGGGAACAGAGTAAGGCCCCATTCACACGAACGTATATTTGCGGGCCCGCATTACAGTGGACCCGCAAATATACGGGGGCCGCCCGGCCTGTGTTCCGCAGCGCTCGGAACACACGCCGTGCGGCCCCATTGAAAATGCCTATACTTGTCCGTGCGCATAGACAAGTATAGGACATGCTTCAAAAGAGCCGCGGCACGGAGCTAGATCCGTGCCATGGCTCCCGGCCCCATAGAGCTGAATGGGGCCGCATCTATTCCCGCATTTTTGCGGATAGATACGGCCTCATTCACACGGTCGTGTGAATGGGGCCTAAGATACAGCCCAGTGACCCCCAGCAAATGAAAGCTCTCTATTTGGGTGGTAATGTAATACAAAATTTTATTATTACCCCAATATGAATATTAATGACACATGATTTATATAAGAACTATAAATCAACTATTGAAGTTATATATATATTCAATCCGACCAGCTATTCAATGAACTCTCAATTACTTATCTTAACTTATATATGGACCTTTTTATATAAGAAGAAACCATTGAGATTGGAGCAACATTTAATTATTTATCTACAGGAACAAGTTATTATTTATTTAATATATAAAGCTGAGTGTATGTATGTGTATATGCATGTCCGCTTAAGGAATCCGCACCATCGCATTTACAATCACCAGGTCACAGTTCTCTAAGACGTACCGTTCCTGTGATATACCCAAAAAATGCATCAGCCAATAGAAGCCTGCAGGTCTTTCTCCTCATATCCCAACTACCATACACACGATCACATGTCCCTTATCAGCCAATAGAAACTCACAGGCCCTCAGTCTCGACATACACAAAGTTTTACACCAGGTTTCCATAACAACCCAGCCATTTTTCTTCACTGCTGTAGGTTAGCTTTTAAGGGGCAGGGCGCTGTGGATGACACTGTTAAGGGAGCGGAGTGCTGTGGAAGTCACAGTTAAGGGGGAAGGTAGGGTGGCCATTCAGGCCACCCTCAAAAAACGGACTTAAAAGTCCCATCCCCAGGCCTGCTAAGCCATGCCCCATTGGTTAGGCCATGCCCCCTCCCACTCAGCAGCCAACAGGGATTGAAAAAATGAAGGTAAAAATCAACTGCAGGGGTGGGAGGAGAGTGACTTTCTCCCTGCAGCACAGTGCTGTTGTCTGAGATTGAGCTGTTCAAGAGGACATCCCTGTGTCTATCCAGGCTCTATGCCTGACGGAGGACAGGGAGTCTGAAAGCCGGACTGTTTAGCCTAAAATGGAACCTCTGGCCACCCTAGGAGGAGGCTGCTGTGGAGGTCACAGTTACGGGGATGGTCCGCTATGGAGGTCAGTGTTAAGGGGCAGAGTGCTGTAGAGGCCACTGTTAAGGGGGTGGGGTGTTGTGGAAATCACTGTAAAGGAGATGGGGTACTGAGAAGGTCACTAATATAGGGGCGGCCACTATGGAGGTCACTGTTAAAGGAGCAGTCGCTGTGGAGGCCTCTGTTAAGGGGGCCAGGAATGGTGGAGGTCAGTTAAGGGGACTGTAACCTATGGTCATTGTTAAGGTGCGTGTGCTATATAGGTTCCTGTTAAGGGGCGGGCCCCTGTGGAGGTCACTGTTAAGGTGGTAGGGTGCTGTGGAACTCACTGTTAATGAGGCAGGGTACTGTGAAGGTCAAAGTTAAGGGGGGTGGGCTGCTGTGGAGGTCCCATTTTAAGGAAACGGGACACTGTGGGGGGGTCAATGTTAAGGGGTGGGCGGCTGTGGAGGACACTGTTAAGGGGGAGGGGTACTGTAGATGTCACTGTTATGGTGGATACTGTTGATATCTTTAAACGACACATATAAACATTAAATGAAATAGATGAAATATACCCGTGCGCAGCCGAGTCCTTCGGCTAGTTTATTTATACATATGAATTTACTACTAACATCATGACTCATCAATTATTCATCTATTTACTCATATGAATTTACAATAATCATCATGAACTATTATCATCGAAAAAAAATAAAAAATAAAAATATATATATATATACATACACACACATGAACAGTGATTGATAAGAGAAATTACTATAATCAAGAGGAAAACAATTATAATTTTTAATATTTTTTATTTTTTTAATAGTTTATATTTTTTCTGTATTTTTCTGATTATTATTGTTTTTTATTGTATTATGTACTGAATGGCATTATTAAATAATTGATATAATATATATGATTTTTGCATATAATTCCGGATGATGGAGTGCCTGTTACCAGATATATTATTATATTTTTCATCAAACCTCAGATCAGACCCCAATCAGACCCCCAATGTTAATTAGACCTCAGATCAGACCCCCAATGTTAATCAGAGCTCAGATTAGACAAGAAAAATAAATCAACTCACCTCTCCCGTTCTGGATGCTGACGCAGCTCCTGAGATCCAGCACTCTTCCTGTTGTGCTGTGACCCAACATTGCATAGCATTAGGTCACAGAGTGCACCAACGTCCTCAACATTGTGTGCAGGTCACAGCACAGTGCAGCACAGACAGATGACTATGGAGGAGTGAGTACACAGGCAGCACAAAAAGCGCTGTTTTCACTGCTACCTGGTGCTCCTGTACTGCTTCCATAATGGACCTGGCATGAGCGGGGCAGATTTCAGCGTAAAGGCGTATTTCTGCCGCTGCAAATCTGAACGAGAAACACACCTAAGGGAGGGTTCACATCAGCATTATGGATTCCGTTTTTGTTTTCCGTTATAACATATCCATAAGATGGAAGTCAAAACGGAAGCCTTAAAGAGGTATTCCCTTTTGATCCTTCATAACAGAAGTCTATTGGCAGCATAACAGATCCGTCCTGGTTTCCATTATGCAGGAGTCCAGTTCTGCATAATGGAAACCAGGACGGATCTGTTATGCTGCCCATAGACTTATATTATGACGGAATGAAAAACAGAAGCCTTTAAAAGGCATTAAGTTTTGCTTTCCGTCATAACAGAAGTCTATGGGAATCATAACGGGTCTGTCTGGTTCCCGTTATGCAGACCGGAAAAAAAGTCCTGTCGACTGATCCATTATGATTGCCATAGACTTCTATTATGACGGATCAAAACAGAATGCCTCTTAAAGGCTTTTGTTTTGACTTCCATCTAATAGATTCCATTATTTTCCGTTATAACCATGTTATAATGAAAAACAAAAACGGAATCCATAACGCTGATGTGAACCACCTCCCTTATATAGGCGTATTTCTGGTTAATAAATGACCCCCATTTTTTATAGTTTTATTTGGCCTGTAAAATGCTCTTACGAGTAGACAGAGGCTGCAAATGATCAACTCTGCCACCTTGTGAGCATCATTTCCCTGGTACAAGTTCTCCTGATTGGCAGTGCTTCCAGAACAGTAAGCAGCAGTGTTGTGCTAGTGTAAAAAAATGATGCAGCAAGCAGCAGCCATAGACCACCAAATCATACCAGTATGGATAATTTTGAATTAGTTAGCTAGAATTCCAAAAACATTCTCAACCATTCTTCTAGCTTTTAAGTCAATAGCTTTAATATTTTTCTTTGCTCATTAAAGAGGTTGTCCAAGTTATGAAAAAAAATATAGCACTGTAAATCTAAGTTAAGCAAGTTTTAGGCAAAAAAAATCTATATTTCCTCATTTCCCTGGTTCCCTGCTGTTGTGTACAGACTGTTATCTGATCTCTCAGGCTTGTGCACAAAACATCATCAGAGCAGGGAGAGAAGCTGATATCACAGGTCATGTGACCCTCAGGGCCACTGAAGTTAAAGTAAGTGCATTGAAAAAACATGACACCTCCTTGAATTAGTGGAGGCCTTTGAAGCACCAGAAATGGCAAAAGGCAGAGGGGGACCCAGCATGCATGTGGAACCAAACACCCCCTGATTATACGGAAGCCAAGGTTGGCACATAACAGGTAGGAAATAGTGTTAGGTTCCCGTCCTACAGAGATCACCTTGACGATTTGGTGGACGGGCTCAGATAATTTTGTACAAAATATATTTGCCAAGAATCTCTAATTTACTAAACAAGCATAGCATTAGCTTCAGAATAACTCATATCTCTATGGCATTTTGTGCTTTATCTGGTTGGCAGTGTGCGGTTGCATTGTATGTATTTTCCATCCCTTGAAATTAGCATCACGCAGCAAGAGCCACCGTTTGTTTTGGGCCGGTGACGTACCGGGCTTCACAACACTATACTAGGCAAAGAGTTCCACCTAGCAGTGACCTCAGTGACGTCATGGCACAAATTGGTGGTGTATAGCACTGCCCTAGGCTGTATTGAAGGCGGGTACTATGCATATGATACTATGCAACAATGTTTCAAAGGAAATTAATATGCAAATATTCAAGACTAGAGGGATGTGAAAAAGAGAACGAAAAATGGTAAAATGGAACAGCAATTTCAAGAACAGGCTGTTAACATTTATGAGTCAAATAGATGATGTTTTGAATGCTGTTTGACAAACTGTTGCTAACAAGATTCATGGACTGCCTGTAAATCAAAGACTGTATTGTGATGACATAATAAATGATGTAATAGATGAGTTTACTGCTTAAGATCCGAGCAGATGATCCTGAACCCTGTATCATGTACCCTGCACATGATGTCAGCTAAGTGGCTCAAACACCAGGTCTTACAACTAGTATTCATTACTAAGATTGTTCCTTTTACAGCTACCAGGAAAGTGACAATCTGTACACACACATTTAATTATTGTATTTTTAAATGTTTTTGTAAATCTGCGCTTTTTATTACTTTTTTTTTACTATTATTAGATTTTTTTGTTTTTGTTTTTTGGTCTTTTAAAGGGTTCTCAAGCTTTCAAACAGCCCTCCATGGCAGACCTGTAAAAGGAAGCATAGTAACCTGATTCCCACTGCTCGGTTCCAGCTTGTTCGGTCAACTGTTTTGGCAGCAGAAGTAACAGGTCCCAAGAGGGGCACTTTTCCAAAAGTGTTTGGAAGCTGGACAACCCATGGAAGCATCTCTTTTTTTTTGTTTTAAACATTATTCTGGGATTTCTTTATGAAGATTTGGCACCTATATCAATTTTTAGCTTATATATTTTGTTGTTACTTATTTGTTGTTCTGTAGTTGTATTTTTCCACAAAAAGTAAGGTTTTATATTTAATAAAATGTTTACGATTAACAAAATCTGGGTTCAATATTTCTATAATATAAAGTAAAAATGCATTTGTCCTTCAATGATGTAATGACGGCTGTGCAAGTCTCTCAACTGCGCAGAGATACATGTTCTAAACCTGAGGTCCTTGAGGGACCGCCCTGTTGCAAGGTAACGCAAGGTAGCAACCAGATGTTGCTCTGCAGAAATTGATTTTCACATCCATGTATCTTCCTTTGATATAAGTGAGGACATTTTGGAGAGTAATAATTGAAATGTGTCCTCTGACATATGTAAATACTGTAGTTCATATAGTTCTGCTTTGACAAAATGTGTAACTCATTCATAAGAGCATCATGAGACAAATATCTATCAGAAGCCAATTCTTGATGCACATTCTTCTGTTTCTTTGGTTTTCTTCTTTTTTCCTGTCTTAAATATATTGAAAATAAAGAGCAACTGACCTTTTATTGTTGCTTCAAAAGAGTCGCATAGTTGCATACATTTTTCAAACAAATGTTTCCATACAAAAGATCGTTCTAAAATGGTGCAGAAACTAACATTTGTCTCCTCCCACGGTAGGTGTGCAACCATACCTTATTTTTATTCATGCTATTTCCACTAAACCATCTTTCTCCTCTCGCTCGCTCTAATCGTGATCAGATGTAGCAGAGCTGAACTTGACTCTGATAATACATGGCACAATCTTGTGAAAAAGTCATTAAAATCCATTGAAAAGTTAGTTATCTTTTTCTTGCCATTCTTTACGTAATGCGTTAAACATCAAGTTTAGCTCTGCTGCATCTCTATATGTTACTTGAACAAGTATGTCAGCCAATATGATGTGGTATGTCAATGGGGGAGTTGCCAATTTAATGCTCATTTCGTGAATGATTGCTCAAACACCAGATATTAAAACCATTCATCTTTATTGAACAATGCATTTCAGGAAGAACTAAGGATATAAGGAAGTTCTGCCTAAATCCAAAACCCGAAAGTTTAGTTTGGATGACAAAAGGCCACCACCTCTTACCTATGTCAAATCTACAGGAGTGCACAAAGCTAAAGTGATAGGTAGCATCTTCAAGTTGGAAAGCTGGTGGTATCTTTACACTTTCTTTCCCTAACTAAATAAATAGCAGTTCTGAAGAGTCATTTTTGACCCTTAAGCTTGGCTATTGAGGAAAAAAGAATGACCCTTGGACCCAATGGTTAGTAGTGGAAAGAAAAAGACCACTGGCTCAGTTAGTTGACCAAGCATTTGGGAAGAAGCCTTCACCAGAGATGAATTTAAAGATAGATACCATATTTTTCTCAGTGGATGCCTTTTTATTTGACAGGATACATCAATAGTCTGAGATATATATGGAAACTAAGTAACAATCACTACTAACTGTCCCTATTGTATGATAGTTGGATCTGACAGGTTGGATTGCATTCCTTGAGTGGTCTATGACTGCTACTTAACTTGTTCACTTACTTGACATCACAGGGGATGGCTATCTACAGATTGGCTGGATGTACGGCATTATGGATGATCTCGCGTTCCTGAGCTTCTTAACTTTCACTTTGTAACACGTGCAGCCGCCATTCTAGGAAAACTGATTTGTTATCACGAAGCGCAAGGAAATTCAGATTCATTGCAATTCAAAGTTTCCCTAAACTTCGGACCGAATTCCACTTTGACTGCTTTGCTTCGCTCAGCACTAGTTAGGACAAATGTCCTCTATGCCCGCCATTAGAAATAAATGTTCTATGTCATCATATTCATTAAAACATTCTTAACATGTTGTGCAGTTTACTAAATGCAAAACTTTCCTTCAATGAATGAAACACTGTGAAACTAGAGTTAAAGGGGTTGTCTCATCTCAGACATCGCTAGGATATGCCCCCATTGTCTTGTAGGTGCAGGTCTCACCACCTGCACCTATATCGGGAACGGAGCCCGCAAAACGGTGATTGGAGGACTCTGGTCCGGCCACCACCAAGCGCTCTCCCCAAAGAAGTGAATGGCAGCATACTGCGCATAATCGGCCACCGCTCCTATTCACTTCTATGGGCCCAACAGAAATAGTCGAGCCAGTGTTCGGCTATTTTCAGCGGCCCGATAGAAAATGAATGGTGGGCGGCTGCGCATGCGCAGTGCGCCCTCCAAAACTTTCAGGGCTCTTTTCTCGATATAGGTATGGGTCCCTAGCCATATGCCCCCATTGTCTGAGATGAGACAACCCCTTTAAAGGTACAGTCCTATCT
This sequence comes from Rhinella marina, assembly GCA_900303285.1. Taxonomy (NCBI): domain Eukaryota; kingdom Metazoa; phylum Chordata; class Amphibia; order Anura; family Bufonidae; genus Rhinella; species Rhinella marina. Next base: position 703,844 of record ONZH01019683.1, on the reverse strand, counting down.
AATTTAGGTCCCACTTATAGGGGCATATGTATCATAGAGTCAAACTGTGCAATGATATAAGACCCCACACACACACACACACACACACTTTTCTGTTGATCATGTCCCCATTTAATTAGTAGTAAGAACTTGTACAAGGATGGAGAGGTAAGGACCTCCAGACTTTGCAGGTTACATATCTGATGGAGACAAGTAGCTCCTGAAGACAGCCTAAACTATATTCTTGCAATGGGTTTCCCAATGTACTTTACCTTAGTTTATGGGAATGTTTGTTCGCTGGATCATTGGCCCCGCATCTTCTGTAGTCAGTATAAAATAACATATGTAGTCAGTATAAAATAAAGAATGTGTGATTTCTCCATTCACACTAAAGCTTGCTTTCAACACACTTGCCTTTGCTGATCCAAGTTGTTTTTTAAAAAAAATGCATTGCTATATAAATATCTAATGGTATCAGTAAGTAATGTAATTTGCAGACCAACAAGCTAGAAAATATATACATTATGAACCACCAAACATAATGTCACCACAGTGGTATGCCTCCTTGTGAGCAAGTGTACATCTAAGGACATGTAAGCAATTCCTCGGATTCCTTCCTTCTGTCTGAAGATCAGACGGCTTAGCACTACTTTAATTAGGATGCATTAATTTAAACCCTTTGCATGCTCACTGCAGAGGAAGAAAATTAACCCCCAATGGGAGCCACCCCAGGCTATTTTGTCTTTTGAGAGGAAAAAAAAGTAAATAAAAGACATGGCCACAGGGAATTCATTATTGTTCATTACATTGCTGATAATGATATATTCTAGATTCAAGCAAGAAGACAGCTATATTCCAAGGCAAAATTAAGAAAGACATAGGGGCTATACTGAAATGTTTCTGAAATTCATTTAAGATACACATTTTGTAGAAGTGTAACTAGCTGTAGTGGTGTAGGTTATGGCAATGCAATAGATTATGCTCATAATTACCTATTTGTTAATTTTATAGAATATTACAAAACAAAAATATGATATAATATAAAAACACATTGATGTTATTTCAGTTCTTTATAACAGGTTGCCAGTATATTTAAGATTTTCACCCAATAGACCTATTGAATTATCAAGATTTAATCCAATGGAAAATTTGGAAAATTATTATTTCAAAAAAGTTTAATGTGTATATTAGACGGACACACGTCCGTATGTGTGCACATCCTGGAAAACGGTCAGTTTTTTGCGGATCCGTTGTTCCGCAAAAAGCTCCGTTTTTCCAGGACATCCGTTCCATTTTTCCGTAAAAAATGGAAAGGATGTATCCATATGTCATCCGTTTTTTGCGGATCCGCAAAAAACGGAAGAATGAATAACATCTTTTTTTTTCAGCCCTCCTGGAACGGAATCCGCAAATTCGGATGACATGCGGATGCCTTTCCGCATGTCTTCCGCATTTTTTGCGGATCCATAGACTTTCATTGTGCTACGGACCGCAATTCGGGAGAAAAGTAGGACAGGAGGATTTCTGTTTGCGGATCCGCAAAACGGAACGGAACAGATTAACGGATGCGGACAACATACGGTGCAATGTCCGTAGATTATCAGGACCCATTGAAATGAATGGATCCGCAAAATATCCGCAAAAAACGTTCGCAATTGCGGAACGGATGCGGATAGATTGCGGATGTTTTAAACGGACGTGTGAATGTAGCCTAAGGCTACATTCACACATCCTGATTTTTGCACATCCTGGAAAACGGTCAGTTTTTTGCGGATCCGTGGTTCCGCAAAAATCTCAGTTTTTCCAGGACATCCATTCCGTGTTTCTGTAAAAAACGGAAAGGATGTATCCATTTGTCATCAGTTTTTTGCGGAGCCACAAAAAACGGAAGGAGGATTCAAATTTGAATATTTTCTGGTTCCTAGGATTTCACTTGCCAAACTTGTCAAGTTTTCTGGCTGCGTCTCAAAGAAGCGGTGAGGCCCACCCCCAAGGTTCATACTCTCGCATCTTTTGTGCTTGCAGAATGTGTTTACTGAATTCATACAATTCCCTTTTTTTTTATTTATTAATTTTTTGGTTTATTTCGTTCCTCTGTTTTTAGTTTAGTTAGGGACTCGCAAGAGAATGAGGACCCTTGACGTGGGCTTGCGGGCTGAGGTATTTTGTAATGTCCAAATTCCACCATCAATGTTAATTTTATATATTGATGGGTTTTTTACGGAATTTGGTTTAAATACCTTCTAATACCTCATTACAAATTACCTTGTTTATTTTCTTTTTCTTTTTTTAAAAAGGTTTTTTACCTGCATTTTGTTTTCACTTGTTATAATGTCAATTTTGGCAAGTATATATTTTTTTTGTTTTTGGATAAGAAAAAGCGCTCCCATTCGTCTAGCTGCGGCCAGGGGGGGACTGAGAACTCAAATTGTCCCTTGTAAAAATAGCAAAAGGTGGCTCATTTTGCAGTTGGTTCAAAATTTATTTGTTGGCAGAGCCAGCAATACCATATTGTGGCACATTATAGAGCAAAATACCACAGTTCATCACCAAATACTGCCAGTAGCACAAAATACATCCACAAAAAATTACACTTGCTGGCCATGAGGAGGACTCAGGCTGGCCCCTGGGCATCGGGCCACCAGGAAATTTCCCTGTAAGGTCTATGGCCAATCCACCCCTGGCAGCGGCTGTAAATGGCATGAGGTGGAAGTAGGATGTGCAAACTATATGGCTTGGCTATAACAAACTGAGCCTCCCGCTATGGGCAAGGACAGGTTGAAATATGAAAGTGCAGAAGGAGGCTGCTGGCATTGCGTGATTGTGACGATTTTAAAATGTAATAAAAGCCACAGGCCTGTGGACTACTAATATCATTGACTGATGTCAGTGTTGAGTCCATCCTCCCCCAAAGACCCAATCTTATGTTTATCTTCCAGACCCTCTTGTTCCTAATTGTTGATGCCACCATGATAGCACTCAAAACTACCCCCTCCCAGACTAGTAACCAAGGTTACCCTGCCTCTTGTACATTATTTGGTGAACCCTTTCCTACACTATGTTTTCACCTTTCACCTGACTTTATGGCCACAAATACATCTGGTCCGTGAACCGAGCTCATTTCCATGGGCACAATTGATTATAGGCACTAGAGTGCCCAGCGTCATAGTCATCTATAATCCATTGCGCACCCATATACAGGATCTATGGCGCACCAGGACATATGTTCCGGACATGGACCATATGTATCGGTGGCCATACCGTCATGTTAAAGGGTCTCATATATACTGTAATAGATATAATTTGAAGTACCTTTTTTTTAAAAATTAAAAGAAGAAAAGAACTTAATAATAAGTTTAAATTATGAACATTTATTCAAACATTCTCCAGTAATTTGAACATTGGGAACATAAATAAAATTAACAAATTAAAGATCAAATAGTTCACGAGTAAATGAGCCCGGAACGTAAGTGGACGATGAAGAAGAGGCTTGAGTAGCTTCATAACTTGGCCTTGGCATATACTGGGACGAAGGGGGTAGCCAACGGCCCTGTTATGGTTGTGGCAGTGTGGTTGGTTGAGGAGCTGGCCCCAATACAAGTTGGTCCCTATTTTTCTCTAAAATATGCTCAACATTAATTGGATCCCTTTCATGGGCAAAAACAAAAAGGAACTGGGAGAGTGCTGAAAGACAACGAGACTGTCGTTCAGCAGGCACACGCTTAAAAAAGGGTGCCAAATTTTTAACAAATTTCTCCTCATCACTCTCCCCACGATCTCCATGACCCGTGCATCAATAAATTATTGATGCACGGGTCATGGAGATCGTGGGGAGAGTGATGAGGAGAAATTTGTTGACAATAATGGCTCGAGTATCTAAACCAACATCGGGGGGATGGGCACCCCTGCGTCTGCCTGCTGAACGAGGTCTCGTTGCAGGCTGGGGACGTTCTTCAGCTGGGTCTTGTGCTTCAGATGGCAACACCTCAGGATCCACATTGGCTTCTTCAGTCAAAGTGGTTGTTGAAGGCGGTTGTTGACTAGTTTCGGAAACCTTTTCCGACACTGGCTCCGGCTCTTGGGAAGATCTCGGACGAGGATGCTCAGAATCGGTATCTTCATCCTCCAGGTTGTCTACTGTCCTAAAAATCATAAATTCTATTTAATTAAAAATTAAATGAAAGCCAACTAAAAAATAAAAAAAACAGAAAGCATACTTACTGCCTTAGTTCCATAACGGGGAGTAAAAAACGTAGTTGCTCCGAATACAAATAGGGCTTTTTGGCAAGTGAACCATCCCCACTCCTTTTCTTCATATTTATTTCTCGCCTAAATTGGTCTCGGCATGAGTTCCACCTATTCTTTATCTTGGAAACTGGAGAAACAAAAAAAAAAAAAAAACATAAGAAAAAAAATGATCAAAAAACAAGGAAAACATTTGGTTTCTATGCAACCACTTGCTAAGGACTATTCTAATCTGCCATGCATGAATATATTCAGGCCTAGGACACAGTTTCAGCCATGACATATTAGAAAAGTACGGGCGACAACAGCTATGACATTGTTTTATTTCAGTTGGCTAGCAATGCACCTCTGTACAGCAGCATATATATATATACTATTATACTGCTGTACAGAGAAGTATTACAATGAAAATTTTCACCAAAAAGATACAAAATACATTACATTTTAAAGCATAGGACAAGTCATTACATATTACTACACTACTAATACATTATGCAATGCATGGTGGGAATAGTAGTTTAGTAACATAGCCAAAAAACTAGCTTACCAAACTATATTTAAAGCAAAACATATAAAATATATTAATCCAAGTATATAAAAGTTCTGACTCACTCAAGTTATGCCTCCTTTTGCGTCCGCCTTTGGCCACTCCGCAGGAAACATTTCTGCCCTAATCTCCTCCCATGCGTGGCCTTTTTGATATGGTTATGGTATGATTCAAGCCTGTTGTCCCATAAACAGGGCCTTTCTTGCATTAGGACAATTAATTTCTCCACATTCCAGGACATTTCTGCAGAAACTTCTCCTCAGAAAGATATATGGCTGCTCTAACATTCTGGTCTAAACCAGTTCTGGGTGGGTAGAGAAGGTTCTAAGAGGGCTGGACTTATTTTTTTTTTTTTTTTTCTAGGAACGGAATCTGCAAAAACGGATGACATGCGGATGCCTTTCCGCATGTCATTCCGCATTTTTGCGGATCCATTGACTTGCATTGGGCAACGGACCGCAAAATCAGGATAGAAGTAGGACAGGAGGATTTCTTTATGCGGACAGTCGGAACGGACACACGGATGCGGACAGCACACGGTGTACTGTCCGCATTTTTCCAGGACCCATTGAAATGAATGGATCCACATCCTATCCGCATAAACGGTCCGCAAATTGCGGATCGGATGCGGACGAATTTCACGGACGTGTGAATGAGGCCTTACATAGTAACATGTAACATAGTTTATAAGGCCAAAAAAAAGACATCTGTCCATCCAGTTCGGCCTGTTATCCTACAAGTTGATCCAGAGGAAGGCAAAAAACCCCTGTGAGGTAGAAGTCAATTTTCCCCACTTTAGGGGAAAAAATTCCTTCCCGACTCCAATCAGGCAATCAGAATTACTCCCTGGATCAACGAGCCATCTCTAGTAACTATAACCTGTAATATTATTACCCTCCAGAAATACATCCAGGCCCCCCTTGAACTCTTTTAGTGAACTTACCATCCCCACCTCCTCAGGTAGAGAGTTCCATAGTCTCACTGCTCTTACCGTAAAGAATCCTCTTCTATGTTTCTGTACAAACCTTCTCTCCTCCAGGCGCAGAGGATGTCCCCTCGTCACAGTCACAGTCCTGGGGATAAATAGATGATGGGAGAGATCTCTGTACTGACCTCTGATATATTTATACATAGTTATTAGATCTCCCCTCAGTCGTCTTTTTTCTAAAGCGAATAACCCTAATTTTGATAATCTTTCTGGGTACTGTAGTCCACCCATTCCAGTTATTACTTTAATTGCCCTCCTCTGAACCCTCTCCAGCTCTGCTATGTCTGCCTTGCTCACAGGAGCCCAGAACTGTACACAGTACTCCATGTGTGGTCTGACTAGTGATTTGTAAAGTGGCAGGACTATGTTCTCATCACGGGCATCTATGCCTCTTTTGATGCGACCCATTATCTTATTGGCCTCGGCAGCAGCTGTCTGACACTGGTTTCTACAGCTTAGTTTGCTGTTCACTAAAATTCCTAGGTCCTTTTCCATGTCAGAGTTACCCAATATGTTACTATTTAGTATGTACTGGTGACTTGCATTATTCCTTCCCATATGCATAACTTTACATTTGTCAGTGTTAAACCTCATCTGCCACTTCTCTGCCCAAGCCTCCAGTCTATCCAGATCCATCTGTAGCAGTGTACTGACCTCTTCTGTGTTAATTACTTTACACAGTTTAGTGTCATCTGCAAAAATTGATATTTTACTGTGCAAGCCTTCTACAAGATCATTAATAAATATATTGAAGAGAATAGGGCCCAAATACTGACCGCTGTGGTACCCCACTAGTGACAGTGACCCAATCTGAGTATGTGCCATTAATAACCACCCTCTGTTTTCTATCACTGAGCCAGTTACTTACCCACATACAGACATTTTCTCCCAGGCCAAGCATTCTCGTTTTATATACTAACCTTTTATGTGGTACCCTGTCAAATGCTTTAGAGAAGTCCAGATATACGACATCGATTGATTCGCCGCGGTCCAGACTTATGATTGTACAAGAAATCATCTTCCTCTAAGGGGCCGTTCAGACGGCAGTGATAGTGCGGGTCCGCAAAAATGCGAATCCGCAATACCACGGATGCCGAACGGTGTGTGTTCCGCAATTTGCGGAACACACATCGCCGGCAACCCATAGAAGATGCCTATTCTTGTCTATATTTTCTTGCGGAGCCGTGGCACCGAGCAAAATTGCAGAATAGATGCGGACCCATTCACACGGCTGTGTGAATGGGCCCTAATGCATGATCTAATAACGTAAGAAGACACGGCAAAGTTTGAGTGCGTTCAAAGGTGGTGACCAAAATAATAAATGGAACGGGTGAACTGCAGCGTTTAACAAGATTATGGATGGATTATTTAGTTTTATTTAGGATTATTTAGTTTAGAAAAAAGATGGCTCAGGGCCAGGGAGATCTAAGCATGTCTAAATATAACAAAAGTCATTAGTGTAACGATGTGTGTTCAAAAGTCTGCAGTACTGGACACCAGCTACAGCAATCGCCTTTCCAGGTAATGACTAAGACTCAGATACACCAGGACTTAAGGCACCTTTACATTAGGCGATGATTGGTGCGATGAGCGACGAAGGAGTCATTTCTTGGTGTAGCCGACGTTTCAACAATGACCTTTTGGACTCACAAAATCGTAATTTTGATCGCATATTCCATCGTTTGTAAAGTAGCCTGTTGCATTTACACAAAGCAAAATTTGAGTGGCTTACAGTGAACGGTTCCTGTTTACACATATGAAATCATTAACGTCTAACAATGATTTTTGTGCACACACAAATGATCAAACTAACGAGAAATGTACCAATTTGTCGGTTGTCGCTCTATTGTTCATTGCTTTTACACTGCTCAATAATTGTGCCTTTTTGCTTTATTTAATGATAATTTACATGATAATTGGTTCATGTAAATGTACCTTTACCATATAATATGGTAAAACAACTGGATGGTCAACACTGGTAAACAATAATAATACACAGAAGTAAACTCAATGATAGGTGAATGATCATGGCAACAGATGAAGGAGATGGTTGTCCAGCAATGGAGCACATGGAAGATGGTGATGGTATACAGGCGGAGCAGAAAAAAGACTGAAAGACACCAGAAGAAACTGATCCTGATCAGCAACATTACCCAAGCAAGACAGCCAGAGACCAATCCAAACCAAACTTAGCACACAAGCAATAAACAGACTCCACGGAAAAACAAGAAACAACAAACCTCAAAGCTGGCACCAATGAAGGTCAGGGGGGCAGCAGATCCCAAACTACATTGGTAAAACAGGACTAGTGGACTAGAACAGAATACTAGAAATGCAAGGATTCTGGAAACAAATGCACAGAGTTTACACTATACCGTACCTGGCAATAAAAGAGCAGAAAATATGAATATTTAAAGGAAGGGTAACCAATCAAGAACTCCACAATAAATTAACCAAGGGGAGCAAGGTAATCATCTGACTGGAGATCAGTGTCATGCAGTGCTCCATGCCCTTGGCAGCTGTTTCCCCCTAGCTCTACTCTGTCTCCTTTTAGGGGGATGGAGCCATACTCCTGTGTTCCACGTTGGAGACTGCAGCCAGCACCAGACTGTGAGGCCTCTTCCTTTCTGCCTAAGTGCACATATGCATGCATCTCCTGGGTCTTAAAAGGCCCATGTCCAATTGCTTCAAATCTCTGCCAGTCAACGGCTAGTGTCTGCTTGTGTACCAAACTTCTGCCAACTCTGATTCTCTGCAACCTGCACTGACCTTGGCTTGTTTCCTGTATTGACATTGCTACCTGCCTTGACCTCAGACTTGTTTCTAAGAAGACTTGCAAGTAAGAAAGTTAGGCAATCTGTCACAAAATTACCTGTCCAGGCTCCAACAGCGCCAGGAGAGACATGCTGTGAAGCCACGTACCCTGGAGACACGACAGGACAGGAGCAATGCTCTATTACCCTCCACAGTAAGTGTTTTCTGGAGGAAAACTAGCAGTGCTTGATTATTCAGCTGTTCTGTTCCTGTGTGCTATGTCTGACTAATGGAGCACCGAGTCATGGGCTTATCATGTTCTGATCCAGGGACTCAGTGCTCTATTTAAACCCCTTCCTGGCCATACACCTTTGCCAGTGCTAGCTTTAGATCCCCTAGATGTGCTCCTGGTTCTGTATTCATGTGGACTGCTATTATTATAATTGACCTCGGCTTGCCTTTGACCACTCTCCATGGTTGATGAAGGCCAGGACGGGCCGAAACGCGTCTTGTATCTGTATGTACTACTTTTGAAGAATGAAATAATAAAAATCCTGAAGAATCATGCGCTGCTGGGAATTCTTGAATGTTTCGCGTTTGACCACTCTCCGTCTTGTGTTTTGGTACTGTGCTTCCCGTCTGGTTCTGACCTTGGCTTGGCTGTGTGGCTATCCTCTGTCTTGAGATTTTGTACTATTTTGTCCTTCTGGTTCTGACCCATTCTCATACGACACAGTCTCTGTGTTGTTCTGTCTCTGTGTCTGTCTGTCTTGTACTGTAGCAGAGTAGGGAATGTTGATTATTTGCAGACTTGCCACCTAGGGCTTGCACTGAAAGTAGGCAGGGAAAGCAGGCTGGGTTCTAGTTATGGCTCACTGTGTGTTCCTGCCTACTGTGGTAACACAATCGTCCTATTTGCTCAAAAAATTGAGACTTCTTATTGTTTTGTACTTCACTCTTCACACTTTGCAAACATGAGTAGAAAAGTGGACAGAGCTTAGTAAGAGAGACGGGGTCTCTGCAAAGTGACAGATTTACCATAACCCATGCCAGAAATCTATAACTGTGCATACATTTTCTTTTCTAGCATACAGACAAATATTGGCCAAAATATGCCACAAATGTATTAATATGGAGCCCTCATAATAATTTTGATGCATTGTACCTCCAGCACATTGTAGTTCAAGAGTGGCACATGTCTACTCCAACCAATTCTTGAAAAGAAAGATCAAAAATGAAGAAGGGATTAAGGAGGGTGCATTGGGCTTGGGAGACCAATAGTTATCTGGGTAAATATAATTTATGTGTCTTATGGCAAGTCTAGGGTAGACATTAGGTCCACTGTCCATAGTCACCCAATGGCCACATACACATCATGCCATCCCCGCTTCTTGCTGTATGGTATATGTAAAATGATTAAAGGGGTTGGCCACCCTAAGTATCAAAAATCCAAAGTTCCCCCAGACAATAGCCAACACTATGAAGTATTTCTCAGGTGACATGTACTGGCTGTACGTCATTTATCTAACCTGTTCACCATGACACACTTCCCTGGAGGAGCTCCCTCAGACAGGCTGTGTGGGAGGAGCAGCTGCAAAGGGAAAGTAACAATCCCAGCATGCACTGCAGCAAGCATGTCTAGAGGAGCAGTCACATGACCTCCCCGCCCACCTGTGTTCCCATAGAGACAAGAGCCCCTTAGATAATATCAATAACCCAGTTATCAGTGAATAACTGTTGTACAGACATAGCAATAGAAAGAACGCCCCAGTCCGAACAGTAAAGGAGGGGGAGGGGTTACCCTTTTCATAAATTTTCTGTGGGGCCCAGTCATTTCTAGTTGTGCCACTGGATGTAAGCCAAAAACAAAATGGGGGGGGAGTTATCATTTCCCTTGTTCCTAAAAAGTGGCGTTAAAAAGTTGCAAACTATGGGACAAATTTATCAAAACTGGTGTAAAGGAAAACTGGCTTGGTTTCAGATTCCACCTTTCATTTTTCAAAGCTCCTTTGGAAAATGAGAGGTGGAATCTGACTGGTTGCTATGGGCAACTAAGCCAGTTTTCCTTTACAGCAATTTTAATAAATCTCCCTCTATGTGTTTGCAAATTTTTAACTGCGTTTTTTTTTTTTTTTTTTTTTTTTAAAGGGCGTGACAATGGCAGAGACAGGGCGTGACCAGTCACCCCAACAAATTTATGTTCATTTTCACCAGTTTTCTGACTCAAATGAAGCCAGAAATCTATGGCAGCTCTGAGCTGTCATAGATTTCTGTTTAGGTGAACGGACTGCACAAATCGATCTGCTGACATACAGAGGAGCCTCCTGTCTATCATCATATGACCCGCTCCCAGCTGACAGCCCATCAATCATCTATGAATATATGACTACCCTTCATCTGGGAAAAAAGGGAAAATGAGTGTAGTCAAATAGCTATATATAACGCACAGGGGGGTCACAAGTCACTATATATAACGTACAGGGGGTCACACATCACTATATATAATGTACAGGGGGTCACACATCACTATATATAATGTACAGGGGGTCACACGTCACTATATATAAAGTACAGGGAGTCACACGTCACTATATATAAAGTACAGGGGGTCACACGTCACTATATATAATGTACAGGAGTTCACACGTCACTATATATAATGTACAGGGGGTCACACGTCACTATATATAATGTACAGGGGGTCACAAGTCACTATATATAAAGTACAGGGGGTCACACAACACTATATATAATGTACAGGAGTTCACACATCACTATATATAAAGTACAGGGGGGTCACAAATCACTATATATAATGTACAGGGGCTCACACGTCACTATATATAATGTACAGGGGGTCACACGTCACTATATATAATGTACAGGGGGTCACACGTCACTATATATAAAGTACAGGGAGTCACACGTCACTATATATAAAGTACAGGGGGTCACACGTCACTATATATAATGTACAGGGGGTCACACGTCACTATATATAATGTACAGGGGGTCACACATCACTATATATAATGTACAGGAGTTCACACGTCACTATATATAATGTACAGGGGGTCACACGTCACTATATATAATGTACAGGGGGTCACAAGTCACTATATATAAAGTACAGGGGGTCACACAACACTATATATAATGTACAGGAGTTCACACATCACTATATATAAAGTACAGGGGGGTCACAAATCACTATATATAATGTACAGGGGCTCACACGTCACTATATATAATGTACAGGGGGTCACACGTCACTATATATAAAGTACAGGGGGTCACACGTCACTATATATATTGTACAGGGGGTCACACGTCACTATATATAAAGTACAGGGGGTCACACGTCACTATATATATTGTACAGGGGGTCACACGTCACTATATATAAAGTACAGGGGGTCACACGTCACTATATATAATGTACAGGGGGTCACACGTCACTATATATAATGTACAGGGGGTCACACGTCACTATATATAATGTACAGGGGGTCACAAGTCACTATATATAAAGTACAGGGGGTCACACAACACTATATATATTGTACAGGAGTTCACACATCACTATATATAAAGTACAGGGGGGTCACAAATCACTATATATAATGTACAGGGGCTCACACGTCACTATATATAATGTACAGGGGGTCACACGTCACTATATATAAAGTACAGGGGGTCACACGTCACTATATATATTGTACAGGGGGTCACACGTCACTATATATAAAGTACAGGGGGTCACATGTCACTATATATAATGTACAGGGGTCACACATCACTATATATAATGTACAGGGGGTCACACATCACTATATATAATGTACAGGGGGTCACACGTCACTATATATAATGTACAGGGGGTCACACGTCACTATATATAATGTACAGGGGGTCACACGTCACTATATATAATGTACAGGGGTCACACGTCACTATATATAATGTACAGGGGGTCACACGTCACTATATATAATGTACAGGGGTCACACGTCACTATATATAATGTACAGGAGTTCACACATCACTATATATAATGTACAGGGGGTCACACATCACTATATATAATGTACAGGGGGTCACACATCACTATATATAATGTACAGGGGGTCACACATCACTATATACAGTGTACAGGGGGTCACACATTATATATAATGTACAGGGGGTCACACATCTGTATATACAGTATAAAGGGGGTCACTGTACAGGGGTTCACAGATCTCTGTATGCAGTGGTGGGGGGTCACATCAGTATATACAGTGTGTGGTGGTGGTGGTGGGGTCAACTATTACTGTATACAGGGGGTCACACATCACTATATACAGTATAAAGTGGTGATCACATATCACTGTATTGGGGGCATCATATATCACTATATACAGTGTGCAGGAAGGAGAGGGCACATATTTACAGATGACATCAGTGACTGCTGCTGCTATCACTGACCTCAGCCATACTGACAGCTCAGAAGGGGTTGAAGCTCCTGGCCTGTTGGTCTGGCTGGAATAAACATGTCTGTGATAAGATCACATTGCAGAGTGGTCATAGACAGGACAGACACTAGGACTGCTCACACTTTGTTGTCCACAGCATCTTCCTGGCTCTGCTACATCATTGCAGTCAGTGAGGTCCATCACAGATTCTCCTCAGTCTCTCTTCCTCTTGCAAAGTTTCTTTATTTCAGCTTCTAACAAGTTTCTCTGCTAAGCCCCTTCCGCCCTTTATAGTCAGGACTGCAGTCACAGCAGAAGGAAACTTCTCTGACACAAGCAGGGTGCCTTTAGGACCCAGGAGCAGCACACTCCTTCCATGGACTATTGCACATGCAGGCATGGACGAGACAGGCAGCTATGAGAGCAGGACTGAGCGGGTGTGGCTTCCAATAGCAAAGGAACCAGGCAGATCTGCTGCAGAAAATATATGAGGAAGTTTATTGTCTCCCTGCTTTCTTTAGAGTTTTAATAAGTGCTAACAAAGTGGCCAACCCCTTTAAAGTTATACATTTTACCAGGATATATAATCTGATTGTAGTGTGACCATATGGAAAACAGGGACAATGTACATTCATCAATGCACAAAATTACATAATAACAAAAAAAAAACCTCTACAACCAGGGAAAAGCACAAGCCTCACACGTGTTTTCCCATCTCAGGTCTCTATAGCATGTTCAGAATGACTACATAGTAGTTTTATTAGCAGCACACTTTGCTTTCATAAAAAGTGTTTCTGATTTGTGGATGCAAATCTGCTACATTTTGGGATATTTTATTGTACACCTTTCTGTTATCTGCCTGGATGATTCAGTTACTTTCTGCACTTATTTTTGAGTAGCTGTTTGCTGATTTCTTTATTAGCTTTATGACAGTCTTTCAAAAAAGGAATTTATCTGTGCATAGAAAATGGCGCAGGTCTGGAATTTAGTGAGTACAGGCTGACTTTTGGAAATGTTCTGAAATGTTCGAATATGTGCATTATCTGTTACGGTAATATTTTTATAAAACACAACCTTCAAATAAACATACTGACAGTGAATAAATAAAGGGGCAGGTTTTATTGAAAAAGGGCAAGCAGAAGTAGTGCCCCCACTTAACATTTTTAGACAGTTTTTTTTGTAAGTTAACCCACATAAAACTGTCATACACTCATGTTGTGCCCATACAATGCGGCCATAAACAGCCCTCATACGGTAACACTACAATTGGTGCCCAATTAATATGCTGCATCCAAATATTACTTGCTTACAAAGCCCACATAAAATCTCCATATAGGTTCCACACAATACTGCAAATCAATTCCCAAACAATACCATTATATAGCAGTAAGTAGTACCGGGTAGTTTTACTTTGCTCCTAGAATCCATGTCTTCTGGTGCCCCCTAGGAAATGGACATTTTACAGCTCATGGGATTAACTTAGAGGTCAGGCAATGAAGTAGTACTCAAAGGTCAGGCTACTTTCACATCTGCATTTTTGCTAAATCCATCATAGGTTAAGCAAAAACGCATCCAGTAAATAATACAACCATCTGCATCTGTTCAGAACGGATCCAGTTGTATTATATACCATACAAAGACGGATCCGTCACTAAATCCATTGTAACTCAATGGTCACCATTGACTTATATTGTGTTTCATGATGGATCCGTCTTGATCAGTATCCCATGACGGACTTAAAAAAAGCTGCTTGCAATGCTTTTGTGTGCGTCATGGGAACTCAACGAAACTGAACGGAATGCATTCTGGTGCACTCCGTTCCCTTCAGTTCAGTTTTGTCCCCATTGACAATGAACAGGGACAAAAACTTATTAAATATTTTCCTCCACTATTGAGATCCTATGATGGATCTCAATAGTGGAAAGGGAAAGGGCAGATGTGAAAGTAGCCTCAGTCAGATAAGGGGTCTAAAAGCTACCTACTTTCGCCTTCTACAGGAGATGAGGCACAGCCAAGTACTCTTCCCTTTAAGCTACGTGGCCTTGCAGCTTCTATAATGCTGCTTAGGGCCTATGTAGGTCCACTAACTGTTCCTTTTTCTGAATTCTCACTCAAACTCAATTTTGACTGTGTGTATTGCCGGGGTGGGTTGCCCCAGAACAGAAAACAAGCACAAGCCATGCTACACACAGTGCCCACAGTGTTCCTACCAGCCAACGTCAGGATGTTCTGCTGCTACCAGAATATCAGAAGGACAGAACTGCAGGGCAGCAAGAAGGACAAGGCGGTGACAGCATGAAGTCTCATGGGAGAGGCATGTGGATCTGTCCTCAGAGAGTTATCACTAAGTCAACTGTGGTGTTACATAGGACTGCAAGTGACATCTACTACATTATCTGTACTCAGAGAGCTATCACTGTGTTATCTGTGGTGTTACATAGGACTGCAGATAACATCTACTACATTATCTGTACTCAGAGTTATCTCTGTGAGAGTTATCTCTGTTATCTGTGCTATTACATAGGACTGCAAATAACATATATGACATTAGCTGTACTGAGAGGGTTATTAATGTGTTATCTGTGGTGTTACATAGGACTGCAGGTAAGACTTTTATGGCATATCCACAAAAGTCCAATTAGATTCAGGTCCCACCACTGGTCCAATTCTCTCATAAAAGTAAAAGGAGAGAGCTAACCATGTTGCTTTACCTCTCCACACACTGCAGTAAGCAAATTAGCTTTGTTCTATAGATAGAGTCTACATCTATTGGAAATTTATGGTATATCCACGGAAAAGTCAGAAGTAGGAAGTTGTTTTCTACATGGGATTGCACACATTGCACCCAAGCCCAATAAACTCTGGAAAAACAAGAAAAATGAAGAATAACATGCTCTGGAAAGTTTGTAGTTCTGTCTTCATGGACGTCTGGAAGCTGCTAAAGAAAGCAGTTCAGCCGATATTTTGCAGTCAGTGAAGGGTCTATTTGCTCCCTCCAGCTCCATGTTAACATAGTAACATAGTTTATAAGGCCGAAAAAAGACATCTGTCCATCCAGTTCGGCCTGTTATCCTGCAAGTTGATCCAGAAGAAGGCAAAAAAAACCCTGTGAGGTAGAAGCCAATTTCCCCCACTTTAGGGAAAAAAATTCCTTCCCGACTCCAATCAGGCAATCAGAATAACTCCCTGGATCAACGACCCATCTCTAGTAACTATAACCTGTAATATTATTACCCTCCAGAAATACATCCAGGCCTCTCTTGAACTCTTTTAGTGAACTTACCATCACCACCTCCTCAGGCAGAGAGTTCCATAGTCTCACTGCTCTTACCGTAAAGAATCCTCTTCTATGTTTGTGTACTGACCTCTGATATATTTCTACATAGTTATTAGATCTCCCCTCAGTCGTCTTTTTTCTAAAGTGAATAAGCCTAATTTTGATAATCTTTCTGGGTACTGTAGTCCACTCATTCCAGTTATTACTTTAGTTGCCCTCCTCTGAACCCTCTCCAGCTCTGCTATGTCTGCCTTGTTCACAGGAGCCCAGAACTCTACATAGTACTCCATGTGTGGTCTAACTAGTGATTTGTAATGTGGCAGGACTATGTTCTCATCACAGGCATCTATGCCTCTTTTGATGCGACCCATTATCTTATTGGCCTTGGCAGCAGCTGTCTGACACTGGTTTCTACAGCTTAGTTTGCTGTTCACTAAAATTCCTAGGTCCTTTTCCACGTCAGAGTTATGCATAACCTTACATTTGTCAGTGTTAAACCTCATCATGTTCTGTCGACAGGACTTTGTTTTCCGTCCAGCATAACGGCAACCAGACGGATCCGTTATGCAGGGCCATAGGCTTCTATTATGACGGATCAAAACGGAATGCCTCTTAAAGGTGTCCGTTTTGATGTCCGTCCTAGGGATTCCGTTTCTTTCCGTTATAACGATGTTATAACGGAAAGACTGAACGGAAGCCCTAACGGTGATGTGAATGCACCCTTAGATGAGGTAGCTGGTGAAGCACCCAAAAATTTAGCCTGACACAGCATGGCGGTTACACCACCAATGACTTTGTCCGACTGAGAATGCAGTGAAATGGGTTTTGTTGAGCCTCCAAAAATTTTTTTCTTTTCGGAGTACAGTCGACCCTCAGCAAAAAAAAATTTTTTAAATGTCGGTACTTGCGCCTCCTGAAAAATTGTTTTGGACTGTCTGACGCTCCTGAAGCATTGTTTTACAGTGTCTGTAGTTGACACTGCGGAAAAATTGTTTGGAGAGAGGGCCTGTAGGCTTTCTGTACAGCTCACCCCTACTCTGCTTAGACTGGGGACAGGTGACAGTGTCTTGCTGGGGTGACATAATACTGGCAAAGGCCTTGGAGAGCGTTCCCCTGCCAGTGCTGGACAAGCTGCCTGCTCACCTCCTCTCCCCCGCTACTTGGCCCACAGAACCACGCCCTCTGCCGCTAGCGGTGTCAGATGGGAAGGATTGTTTCAGCTTGTGCACCAGAACCTGTTGATATTGATTCACTCTCATACTCCTTTCCTCTACAGGGATGAGAGTGGAAAGGTTCTGCTTGTACCTTGGGTCCAGGAGAGTGAACACCCAGTAATCGGTGTTTGAAAAAATTCTTCTAACGCAAGGGTCACGGGATAGGCAGCCTAACATGAAGTCTGCCATGTGCGCCAGAGTCCCAACACGCAAGAATTCCCTCTCCTCACTGGCCTGACTCTCCATTTCCTCCTCCTCCTCTTCAGCCCATACACGCTCAAGAGTTAAGAAGGACTGAGCATTGGTACCCTCTTCTGTCTCGCCGACATTCTCCTCCTCTTCCTCCTCATCCTCATCCCCCTCCTCCGATACGCGCTGAGAAACAGACCGGAGGGTGCTCTGGCTATCAAGCGACGTATCTTCCTCCACCGTCTCTTGTGACAAGCGCAAAGCTTCCGACTTCATGCTGAGCAGTGAGTTTTTCAACAGGCAAAGCAGCGGGATGGTGAGGCTGATAATGGCGGCATCA
The DNA here is from genome assembly GCA_900303285.1 of Rhinella marina. Classification (NCBI taxonomy): domain Eukaryota; kingdom Metazoa; phylum Chordata; class Amphibia; order Anura; family Bufonidae; genus Rhinella; species Rhinella marina. The sequence continues at coordinate 685,857 of ONZH01019683.1, read as the reverse complement.
CCGCTGACCATCTGTGTTGACTCCTCAAAGTTGCTCAACACCTGGCAGATATCAGACATCCACATCCACTCCTCATTGTAGACTTGAGGAATCTGACTGACCTGACTACCAGTTCTGGTGGAAGTTGACATCTGGCAGTCTACAATGGGTCTGCGCTGCTGGTAAACTCTGGATAACATGTTTAATGTCGAATTCCATCTTGTGGGCACGTTGCACAACAGTCGGTGAGCGGGCAGTTGTAGGCGGAGCTGCGCTGCCCTGAGAGTGGCAGCATCTGTGATCGACTTGCGGAAATGCACACAGATGCGGCGCACCTTAGTGAGCAAATCAGACAGATTGGGGTATGTCTTGAGGAACCGCTGTACTACGAGATTGAACACGTGGGCCAGGCATGGCACATGTGTCAGTCTGCCGAGTTGCAGAGCCGCCACCAGGTTATGCCCGTTGTCACACACAACCATGCCTGGCTTGAGGTTCAGCGGTGCCAGCCACAGATCGGTCTGCGCCGTGATGCCCTGTAATAGTTCTTGGGCGGTGTGCCTTTTGTCACCTAAGCTCAGCAGTTTGAGCACCGCCTGCTGGCGCTTAGCCACAGCACTGCTGCTGCGCCTAGAGCTACCGACTGAAGGCACCGTGCCCACGGATGGTAATTCAGAGGAGGAGGTGGAGGAGGAGGAGGGGTCGGAGGAGGAGGCATAGTACGTCTGAGAGACCGTGACCGAGGTAGGCCCCGCAATCCTCGGTGTGGGAAGTACATGAGCGGCCCCAGGGTCAGACTCGGTCCCAGCCTCCACCAAGTTAACCCAATGTGCCGTCAGTGATATATAGTGTCCCTGCCCGGCAGCACTTGTCCACGTGTCCGTGGTTAGGTGGACCTTCTCAGAAACAGCGTTGGTCAGGGCACGGATGATGTTCTGTGACACGTGCTGGTGTAGGGCTGGGACGACACATCGGGAAAAATAGTGGCGGCTGGGGACCGAATACCGAAGGGCAGCCACCGCCATGAGGTTTGCGAAAGGCCTCGGTCTCTACCAATCTATAGGGCAGCATCTCCAGGCTCAGCAATTTGGAGATGTGGACGTTGAGGGCTTGGGGATGTGGGTGGCTGGAACTGTATTTCCTCTTGCGCTCCAGCGTCTGCTGTAAAGACAGCTGAATGCTGCGCAGGGACACATTGGTGGACGCTTTGGAGGATCGTGTAGGCGAAGGTGTGGTTTTCCGGCGGGAGGCGCTCGTGCCAGGGTCCTGGGCAGGGAGTTGACTAGCAGAGGCAATGAGTGACACAGGGGAAGGAGCAGTGGTGGGACCCGCAGGAGGTGAACGGCCTTGGTTCCATTGAGTGGGGTGTTTAGCACTCATATGCCTGCGCATGCTGGTGGTGGTTAGGCTAGTAGTGGTGGCACCCCTGCTGATCCTGGTGAGGCACAGGTTGCACACCACAGTCCTTCGGTCATCCTCAATTTCTTTAAAGAACCTCCAGACTTGCGGACATCTAGGCCTCGCCACGGGAGCTTCACTACGTGAAACAGTTGCTGCTGATGCACCAGCTCTGGCCCTGCTTCTCCCTCTGGCCACACCACTGCCTCTTCCAACCTGTTCTGGTGCAGCACTCGCCTCCGCCTCAGAAGCACTGTCTTCACTCGGCTTATCAACCCAGCTTGGGTCAGTCACCTCGTCATCCTCCGATTCCTCAGTCTGCTCCCCCCTAGGACTTTCTGCCCTGACAACAACTTCACCACTGTCTGACAACCGTGTCTCCTCATCGTCCGACACCTCTTTACACACTTCTTCCACTAAGTCAACAATGTCATCACCCTCAGACTGCGACAGTTGGAAAACTTGGGCATCGGGAAAGAGGTCATCAGCAACCTGAGAAGTGGTTTGTGACTCTGGTAAGGGTCCAGAAAACAGTTCCTCAGAGTATGCCGGATCGCATTCCAAATTTTCCTGGGAGGGGGCAGACTGGGGGGAAGGAGGTTGAGGAGCCAGAGGAGTGCTCCCTTGGGTAATGTGGGTGGACTGCATGGAAGACTGACTGGTGGACAAATTACTTGAAGCATTGTCTGCAATCCACGACATCACCTGTTGGCACTGTTGTGGTTTCAACAGTCCTCTACCACATGTCCCTGTAAGTTGAGACATGAAGCCAGGGAGTGTAGCTCTGCGGCGTTCCCCTGCTCCCTCATCAGCAGGTACTGTCTCACCCTGCCCAGGACCACGGCCTCTGCCCCCTGCAGTAATTGAATGCCCACGCCCACGCCCTCTACCCTTAGCCCTGGGATTCAACATTTTCTGTATATAAGTGTATTATATACCAAAAAAAAAATGGGCCTGCTGTACTGAAACCCACAAACTTGTTCAATCTGAACAAGTTAATATATTGGTGGATAAGTTAGAGCAAAATTACGTATTTTATTACGTACCGTGCAGTATGGAGCAATTACACGGAAACTATTAGATTAGGCAGACTTGGTCTGCTTAAGTGCAACCCAGAAAAATGTCGCATTCAGATTTTTCTAATGTAGCTGTATCAGTGAGCGCAAAAGACCTTTTTTAATTACGTGACTTACAGTATGGGTCACCTGGACAGAAAATACGGATTGTTGTTTTTGATATAGGTGGATAAAATAGAGCAAAATTACGTATTTTATAACGTACCGTGCAGTATGGAGCAATTACACTGAAACTATTAGATAAGGAGACTTGGTCTGCTTAAGTGCAACCCAGAAAAATGTCGCACTCAGATTTTTCTAATGTAGCTGTATCAGTGAGAGCAAATGACCGTATTGGATTACGTGACATACAGTGTGGGTCACCTGGACAGAAAATACGGATTGTGGTTTGTGGTGACTGGACAGCTGAACTTTGACACACAGAATGGTTCCACACAGCTGTATGAAATGGATTTGTATCACTGAGATAAAACAACAAAAAAAACAAGTTCGTTATATATGGCGATAGCTGCACTACTAGTGCCAGCCCAGCAAGGAGACAAAAAAAAATGTCTTGTAGCCCTTAGAAGGGCTGTTGGGTTCTTTTGAGATCACTCCTGCCTAACAGAGAACTAAATCCAGGCCCTTACACTCTCCCTGAAACGCAGCAGATCTGTCCCTAACGACATCCAGACAACCTCTGAGCCGAGCACCGCCAGACGTCACTAGTATATTCCAGGGTCACCTGATCTGGCCAGCCAACCCCTGCTATCGACATGTAAGGCCCCACGTGATGCTGGGGGGTACCGCAGAGTCTCCTGGCTAGTGATTGGCTGAGATATAGGCGCCAAAAATTCAAAATGCGGGAGATGCCATTTTCTCGAGCATGGCGAGATACTCGTCCGAGCAGCGAGCACTTACGAGTACCCTAATACTCGAACGAGCACCAAGCTCAGACGAGCATGCTCGCTCATCTCTATTTAGAGACCTTTATGGTATCTATCTATCTAGCTATTTGTCTATCGCATTCCATAAAGTTCAGTATAAGTAATAAAAATATTGATCTAAATATTACAATATCTTATTTTTTTTAATTTTAGGCATCAACCAAGTTAACTTAGTACCAAGAGCCTTCTTTGGGTCCTCTACAGGACATGAAGTTCATTAGTAGACCACCTTTTCGACTGTCTAGTCACTCGGTGGTTGTAGCTGTCTAGCTATTACTCTCTTGTACTAAAATATGTACAATAACTTTGCTCATAATGTTACAAAGAACCTGTTGTACAAGGTAAAATCATTGGGGGAGATTTATCAAAACTGGTGCAAAGAGAAACCGGCTTATTTTTGCAATGAAGGCCCAAATATCAGATCAGATTATTCGGGTCCCATTTTTGGCATCTCTCAACCTCCTGAATTAATGCAACTGGGAGATTCTTTTGTTGTCCATGTAAATGTTTATGGAAAATCCATGTACGAGAATCATTTGTCTTCCTTCATGTTGACAAAATCCCGTTCTACAAGCAATTGTTTGTTTCAGAGACGTTTATAGGATCTTTATGAATAAAGAAGGATATATGTTCCACAATGGGACTTGGCTTTGCAGGAAGGAAATAATTTGTTTCCCTAAGTTTTCACTGGATCTACATCAAATGATTTATGACAATAGAGTTTCATTGGCCTCTGTATGATAGGAACTGGCTTGTTGAGTGTATCTGTCAAGTTTGACAAATGTCTGATCAGTGCATTTTATGCCTGATAAATTATCTTTGAATAATGTGAAGTCATTGTCGTATTGCTCAACAAAATAAGCTTTGCATATTAGAAAAGTCTAGCTCCAAGGTGAAAAGTACTTGGCATCTCAGAAATTGTTTAACGTTATGGATTTTCTCTTTCTATTACGGAAAGCTTATAATAGATGCCTTGTCCAATTTCAATATATCATGGTTTAAGATCAGCTGGATTACATTTCCAGGAATGAAGAGGTTAACTAGACAGACTGTGATCATTAAAACACCATGAGCAGGGCATTTTAGGCATCATGTAGGTAGCTGCACCCGTCATCTCAGTTCAGACATCATTTATTCCTGTAAATAAATTTAAAGTGCACCTGTCACTGCACATTAATATTTTCTAATTCAGTAGGGAATGAAAATACCAAAATATCAGGATTGTTATGGGTTCCTGGAAACCCAAAAAACCTAATATATTCCGTATATTTCTCTTCCCTCTTCTGTTGACTTGTCCTACCTTATGTCAGTCACTCAACATTCATGCATTATGGGATTTATTAAGACCAGCGTTTTAGACACCAGTCTTAATATCCCCTATAGCTGGTGGTGGATCCGGCCTCTACATAACTTCGGCGTATCCAGCACCAGTCTAAATGTAAGCCAGCTTCTATGCTAAAACAGGCGTAGAAAATGATGAATGAAATAGGCCTGCTGGCCCAACTCTTTCCCAGCCCACGCAACGCCCACTTCTTTAGACCCGGTGTGATCGGCGAAAGTCACAGATTGCAGCGCAAATTACCTCTCCACCAGAAATACGCCTAATATAGATGATGTAATGTAAATGACCACCTATGTCTATGTGAAAATATGTTTAGGGAGTAATCAAAAATTATTTTGTCATTGTCTCAAAATTTAGGGACCATAATGCGTTGTGATATCCTTACTGACCATACACCTAAAGGTATGGCCACACTTTCCAGTTTATTACATAGTAACATAGTTTATAAGGCCGAAAAAAGACATCTGTCCATCCAGTTCGGCCTGTTATCCTGCAAGTTGATCCAGAGGAAGGCAAAAAACCCCTGTGAGGTAGAAGCCAATATTCCTCACTTTAGGGGGAAAAAAATCCTTCCCGACTCCAATCAGGCAATCAGAATTACTCCCTGGATCAACGACCTATCTCTAGTAGCTATAACCTGTAATATTATTACATTGATTCAGTTTTGGAAGCCCAAATTAGGAATCTTTATAGTTTTTCTCCATTTATGATCCACTCCTGATTTTGGCTTTCAAAACTGCATCAGGAAACCTGATCGTGTGGTCGTACCCTAAGATAACTGTCGTACAACCATGCCTGTGTTGTAAATGGGAGAAAGCTGCTGTCAGAGGTTTCAGCTGTCTCATTGGGATAAAAAAGATTGGGTATTTTGAACTCCAACATGCTTAATTCTTCTTTCTCCTAACATCTGCCATTGGGGAAAGTCAGGAAAACACACACACATTAGATGGTCAGCTAATCCTGCCAAAATTGGCGGGTTTGGCTGACATACTGTATGCCTAATGTTTATGGCCAGCTTAATCCAAGCTTGGAAGACTAATGGTATGGCCATGTGGTCAGGTTTCTGCATTCAGTTTTGAAAGCCAAAACCAGGAGTGGATCATAAAAGGAGGGAGCATATATAGGACGGAAATAATTTCTCAATTTTTTTTTAGTTCACTCCTGGTTTTGGTTACTAAAACTGCATTAATAAATCTGACTGTGTGGTCATACCATAAAAAACCCTTGATTCCTCATCATGAAACAATGCGAACATCACTGGGTGTGCAATATAATTGTCACAGTAGTCATCCAGATTCCCAACATTTTTACCTAGGGATCGTCAGAGGTATCATTAAAGGTTTTTTTCAGAATCCATTGGGTCCTACAAACCCACCTAAATTACACATAGCAGCATTTAGAAAAAAGCTTGTAATATACTTACTGTTCTGAAGTTTCATGGATTGACCTCTCTGTAAGATGGTCATGTGATGCTCCTCTTCTGAAAATACTGCTTCTGCCGACGTCATTTCTTTGATCAGGTCTCCAGAATGTGCTATATATAGGACATCACTTCTGCTGTCAGAGGGGTGAGAACCATTCCTTTCCCTGGGGCATGCGCAAATTCCTGAATGCACCTGTGCATGCACAAGAAAGAGGAGCAGTTCTCGGCAATTAGAGCATCACCATATGTGGATTAGCCCCACTGAATGGGGCAAGCCCACATGCAGATTCACGGTATATCAAGCTGCACATCTACGGGACAAATCTCAGGGCCGGAATTGGATTTCTGGAACGGATTCTCTTGCAAATCTGGATCAGATTTTTCAGTCTCAAAAATGCAAAGGCTTAAAGGCTAGGTACATCTTTGGGGGCATTTTTTAATTATTACATTGTACTCATTATAAGGTAAAAATCATTTTTTCAATTGGTCTTCATTAAAAATATGGAGCCTTTTCTCTGTACAGAGCTGAGATGCTCTATTAGTAGGATCTGAGTTTTCTCTCTCTTCCGTCAGACTGACTCTTTATCTCTGCTCTCTGACCTCAGAATCACTGATTATAGCTCAGTTCTTATCTTACTGATAAGAATGTGGCATAAATAAGTGTTTATGATCTCTTAGTAATTTAGAGATAAGGCTTTTTCGATGACCGGCAAAAAGTGAAAGTAAAAGTAGGATTCACACAGCTAGGAAAACAGTTAATCCTTTGTGACAGAATGGCTCAATATTTTTTATTAAAGACCAACTAAAAAATTGATTTTTTTTTGCCCAAAATGAGTAAAATGCAATCATAAAAAATTGCCCCGAAGGTGTACATAGCTTTTAAGGTGCATTTACGTGGCCCGAGAATCAGGCATGTTGTTCCCGACAATCTGGCCATGTAAATGTGCCGCCAATTACCTGATGAACGAGCGAAACACTACTTCATCTGGTGATCCTGTCGTTCATGCAGGCACCACCGTTAATGGCTTCTGGGCAACAGATCGTGTGGTCTAAACAGCTCAGAAACTATGATTCTGTATGAGGACGAGGAATTGCTTTAGTGATCCCCCGTCCTCATATAGTGAAGAAGATCACTGCATGTAAACTGTCGGGAAGGAACGCTTCCTTCTTGACAATTGGCCGCTCAGTTGGCCCGTGTAAGTCCAGCTTTATTTCTCACAAGCAATACAGATTGTGTCAGGAATTGTTCAGGAGAAAACCAATGGTTTTGAATGGAAATTGAATTGTTTGCCATTGCGTTTTTTGTGTTTTTTCCGTCCGAATTGCATGTATTTTTCACACGTGAATAAAAACTGAAGAATAACAATCTACATCTCCTAGCTACCATCAGTGAAAAATGCTCTGCATCCGAATGCCTTTCGTTTTTCACACAAGCCACATTCACTTCTATGGGATCAGGGCTACGTGAAAAACAAACAATGTAGAACATGCGGCAATTCTCACGTAACGCAGAGATGATGCGTGGAAAAGGATTTCTCTTTTTTAGTCTTATTCTTTAGTTTTAGCTACATTCTATCATGATCTGCCCAAAAATCTAGATTTGATACCTCATTCATAAAATATCATAATAATATTTATTTTCATATTCTTTTCAGTTTTTAAAATTATGATACAGTTGTGGATTTTAGTTTTTCTAACCTCCTGATTAAAAACAACATGAAATCCATATTTTGTTCCCCTGATTCCTATTATTGTTTCCACACAGAGGCTTCGGGTCCATTTGGCTCTTCCACATTTTATTGTGTTTTATGATCTTGCTGGCTCGCAGTGTAATTAATGGATACAATTTAAGATGATATATTACAATATGAATTTGCTATCGAATTTTCTGATGCTGAAAGCGTTAAGTACAGGGTGAGGGCTCTTGTCAGTGATTTGGAACCCATGCATTTATGGTTCTTTGGTAGTAACAAGACTCATGAAATGACAGAAGCAGTATGGCAGTAATTCCATGTAAATTACATTCTTAATGATCTGTGTCCATAGCTTCAAAATGCTGCATTTTCTTCACAAGCTGTAATGCTCCTGTCCCATTGACGTCCTGCTGAGTTGCATTGTTAACACATACCTACCAATTTAAAGAAAAATATAGTGTTCCTGCACTTAGCTGCTTTAATCAATATTTTATGTGACCCAATAGCCACCATTTATTTTTCACAAATGTGCTTTAGGTGGCACACTATTACACAAACAATCTACTTAAAGCGAGCAGAGAGGCGCCAACAAATAAGTAAATTAATGAGCAGCAGAAACCAAGCACATTGGTCGACTCTCCATAGCTGCTTCTTCATCTTTTTCACTGTCTTCTTCTTGAGAATTTTGGATTATGGTGTTGATCTGTTATGACAAGACAATTAAAAGAAACTGTCCAGACAAAATACTGAAAGTTTTCATAAACGGAAAGTGATAGAATTATTGCTAATATTAATTAAAGTAGTCGTGTTACAGCAAAATATGGTTCCTGGACAGATCCTCAATCCTATGACACACAAAATATACTAGATAATTGGATGCAGTATATACCACTATTATTCAGTGATATCCACTAGTGTTGAGCGAATTGAAGCTTAAGGAAAATTCGATTTGAAATTTCCTTGTGCTTCGTGGAACAAAAATAATCAATTTTCCCTAAAATGGTGGTAAAAAATAATAATAGTCACCTCACTTGAAGCGTCTGCCATGACCATCTTGATTGAAGATCCCGCTCGAAATCTCGTGTGTGGTGACATATAACATCACCATGCCCACCAGCGTCATGACGTCATCATGCATTGTGCAATATTTTGCGCTGAATCTTCAATCAAGATGGCCGCAGCAGACTCTTCATGATTAAATGGATAAGGTGAATATTTAATTTTTTTTTTCGAATAGATTAATGCCTGACAGCGCTCAATGGTCATCTTCTGAGTCTGAGGGGTTCAATGATGGAGGTGGTTCAATCGTCTTTCCCTGTCATTTCTCCCCCTACTCAGAAAGAAATGTGCTTCATGACGAAGTAATTCGTCATAAAGCGAACTTTTTTTGTGAAATTAGGCAAAGCAGCCGAATCGAATTTTTGAGAACTTCGCTCATCCCACCCATTGAGCTATCAGTATGCCCAGAGGCCATTTGTTTGACTGTGTGAAGGTGCCACGTGGTCACTAACAATGAAGACCGGGTACAGAGTGCGGTCTACATTAGTTAAATAAAAGGCAGCTGCTGTCTAATTGGCCGTGCAGTTCTCGACTGCAGCTGGCCGTTACCCGAAAGGATCATGACCGTGAAAAGCAGATAGACATTCTCTTGGCCAGAAGATTGGTAGGTATTTGGGTAATCAGGGTGGAGTCCATGGAAGGGGCTAAGACACAGGAACATATAGGCCACATGAAGCTCTGGAGTGCACTCCCTGTCACCTCTGGATCTACAGCACTTACTTCCCGATCAGGTTATATTATATGCGTGATTTCTGTGTATGTATATAATATCCCAATAGACTTTATGGGGCATATTTATTAAGACCAGCATTTTAGACGCCGGTCTTAATAAAGCCCTAAGCTGGCGGTGTTTCCGCCGAAGTTATTAAGAGGCACAGGCCTCTCCATAACTTCAGCGCATCTAGAAGTAGTTCTAAATGTAAGACACCTTCCGAGCTATCTTACATTTAGACCTTTTTCTATGCCTGAAACAGAAGTAGAAAATGATGAATGAGATGGGCCTCCCTGGCCCATCCCCTCCTATTCCAAGTCCACAATTTACACCTGGCGTAAGTGGGGAGAAGTCACAGATAGCGGCGCAAGTAATCAATGCACCACCATCTGTGCCTGAAATATGCCTAATATAGGCGTATTTCAGTATACCAAATGACCCCTTATGTGTGTACATATAGATATTTGTAGACTGTAGCTGTATCCCATAAGAAATTTCTAGCAGCAGCATTGTCCCCAATCATTACATTTCTACGCTGAGTTTACATACATAATGGAGGATTTGCCGTCATTTACAAATAATCCCTTATTCTAGTTGCTAATATTTCAATCATTACTATTCTCTTAAACTATAGAACTATAAATGTGAAGCTATATCTTTTATAGTGGATTGAAGTGGATCTGAAGTTTTACTAAATCTGTTTGAGCCCCCAGTTGTACAGCAACACGGTCACTCTGGTCTGGGCTTCTAGCTTTTGTACACTGGTTCAGCTATAGAGATTGGCCACTTTGTAAAGGGTGTTAAACAGGTGACTGCCTAAGGGTCCCTCGGGCAAAGATTTACAATCGATTTGTGTTATAGTAATCTTTGAAATTAAGAAGTGTATCCTTGCATTTCATTAAATTCCAGCTAATGAGATAACTGTCTTCCCAAGGAGCGAATGATAAAGCACTGATGTCATAAAGCATAAATTAATCCAGCAAGGTTAAACAGTGGAACTAACTCGTGTTACCACTGAAGCCCCTACCAGCAGTTAAATTAACTGACATAAATACCATAAAATCTGTCTTTATTTTAGTCTCAGACGATGCTCCTCTTTACACCCAGGCTTTCAGTTTGTATAACTCATTTTTGCACATTATTGCATGGACCATTTGCTAGTTAAAGGATTTCCTCTGGAAAAAAAAGGTTTTATGCATTTTCACTAACATTGAGAGAAAAATGTATTTCTAATAGGTTGCTTGGGGAACGTTTAAAAGATACATTTGTGCAAATTTCTAACGAAAAATAACTGCATGTGTGGCCCTTGTGTTCACTCTCTCATCCCTCTTAGCATTGTTTGTGCCAAAAGAGGGCTGCTCATTGAGATGGAGAACAGAACTTCAGATCAAGGCCATCATACCTGCCGATCTAATCGATTACATTTCTGCTCCCTTTATGAGTTAAGGTCCAGAGAGTAGCTGTAGGGGGTGCAGAGGTAGCAGTTGCAATCCTGCCTGATGGGACTCAAAGACCACTCTCCTACATAATATGACACTAGTATTGTAGGAAGCACATGGTAGTTGGGGGCACTGTTACACAGATGTTACACATTTTGCACGTGGACACAATATACAGTATGATTGATTAGTGTTGAGCGAGCATGCTCAGCCAAATACTGTATTCGGTCGAGCATGGCGGTGCTCGGCACCACACAGTGTTCGGCCGAACACCGCGTGTGCTCGAGCGCCATGTTCGAGCCCCCTCCCCGCACGTTTCTTGGCTGCGTAGCAGCCAATCAGCGTGCGGGGTGGTACTGACATTCACTATAATGCCATAGCCATGTTGGCTACTGGCATTACAGTGATTGGCTGGCCGGAAACGCGTCATCGGGTGCTATATAGCACCCGGTGACATGTGACCCGGCTCAGTCTTAGTCAGGAAGAGCTGCTGCAAGGAGGGACAGATAGTGTAGGGATAGGAATTTGTTAATCAGGGTTAGATTTTTGTTTTAAAAGACCCAAAAGTCCTTTTAAGGACTATTGTTTCATCTGGATGCAATATTTTTTTTTCTTTGGGATGGGGGCAAGAATTGCGCAAGTTTGCCTGACCTAAACACCACTTGCGCAGCGTGTGCTGTATAACGTTTGTGTATTCCAAATACCTGACATCGGGTGTATTGTTTTCTGCCACTATTCAAGGCGACATTACCTGCGCTGTGTCTGCTGTATAACGCGTGCGCAAGGAGGAACAGATAGTGTAGGGATAGAAATTGGCTAGGTAGGGCTAGTTGTTCTGTTTAAAAGACCCAAAAGTCCTTTTAAGGACTATTGTTATATCTGGATGCAATATTTTTTTTTCTTTTGGGGCAAAAATTGCGCAAGTTTGCCTGACCTTAACACCATCTGCGCAGCGTGTGCATTATGATGTTTCTGTATCCTAAATACCTGACATCCGGTGTCATTTTTTCTGCCGCTAATCAAGGAGACATTACCTGTGCTGCGTCTGCTGTGTAACGTTTGCACAAGGAGGGACAGATAGTGTAGGGATAGGATTTGGCTAGGCAGGGCTAGTTGTTCTGTTTAAAAGACCCAAAATTCCTTTTAAGGACTATTGTTATATCTGGCTGCAATATTTTTTTTTCTTTTGGGGCAAAAATTGCGCAAGTTTGCCTGTATACCTGACATCCGGTGTATTGTTTTCTGCTGCTATTCACGGCGACATTACCTGCGCTGCATCTGCAGTATAACATTTGCGCAAGGAGGGACAGATAATGTAGGGATAGGAATTTGTTAGGCAGCGTTAGATTTTCGTTTTAAAAGGCCCAAAAGTCCTTTTAAGGATTATTGTTTCATCTGGCTGCAATATATTTTTTATTAGAGGGCAAGAATTGCGCAAATTTGCCTGATCTTAACACCACCTACACAGTGTCTGCTGTATAACGTTTGTGTATCCTAAATACCTGAAATCCAGTGTATTTTTTTCTGCTGCTAATTACTAATGTCGCCTTGATTAGCGGCATAAAAAAATTCACTGGATGTCAGGTATTTAGGATACAGAAACGTTATACTACACATGCTGTGCAAGTGAGGTTAAGGTCAGGCAAACTTGTGCAATTTTTGCCCCCCCCCAAAAAAAATATTGCAGCTACATAGAACAATAGTCCTTAAAAGGACTTTTGGGTCTTTTAAACAGAACAACTAGCCCTGCCTAGCCAATTTTTATCCCTACACTATCTGTGTCTCCTTGCGCAAACATTATACTGCACATGCATGACACATGTCAAATGACACCTGATGTCAGGTAACATTACACATGTGACATTACCTGTTCTGTGTGTGCAGTATAATGTTTCTGTATCCTAAATACCTGACATCCGGTGTAATTTCTTCTGCCGCTAATCAAGGCAACATTACCTGCGCTGTGTCTGCTGTATAACATTTCTGTATCCTAAATATTTCTGACATTCGGTAAAATGTTTACAGCTTTTGGTGACAGCGACATTACCTGCACTGCGTATGCTGCATAACGTTTGCGCATTTTAAATATTTCTGACATTCGGTGAAATTTTTCTGTTTAAACACTTTTAAAAAATTTGCGCTACTGTACTTGTGACAGACTTGCATATATACCATTTAATATGAGCAAGGCGAGCAGTAAGGGACAGGGAAGTGGGCATGGTGCTGATGGTGCACGCAGAGGCCATGGTCCTGGGCGCGGTGAAACTGTGTCTGCTGTTAGAGCACAAGAAACAAAGTCATCCAAAACTCCTAGCTTCATGTCCCAGTTTGCAGGGCGGCGCAAGACAGATTCTTGTTAGGTCAACATGTCAGGAGGAGGACCACAGTGAGGTTAATTTTTTAGGTTAAAAAATTAGGGGCGAGGGCCTGCTGCTGATCTGACCCTCTAAAAATTATGGGTGAGGGCCTGCTGGTGACCATCTAAAAAATGATGGGTGAAGGCCTGCTGGTGACTGTCTAAAAAATTATGGGTGAGGGCCTGCTGGTGACTGTCTAAAAAATTATGGATGAGGGCCTGCTGGTGAACCTCTTAAAAATTTAAAGGCGAGGGCAGCTTTATATGTTTGATATGATGGAGGAATTGGAGGAAGAGGACGAGAAGAGGAAGGGGTGCATGGGAATTCAATGTATTCAATACACTCTAAAAGCCACATTTAAAGTTCCTTTATGTTCAGACGCTTTCCTCTGCTGGGGTAGCGAAGTCAGGGGCAATCCAGGCCTTGTTCATTTTGATAAGCGTCAACCTGTCAGCATTTTCATTTGACAGGCGGATGCGCTTATTAGTTAATATGCGCCCAGCGGCACTAAATACCCGCTCAGACAAAATGCTGGTGGAAGGGCAGGCCAGCACCTCCAAGGCGTAGAGCACCAGTTCGTGCCACGTGTCCAGCTTAGACACCCAATAATTTTAAGGCACAGAGGGATCACTGAGGACGTTGACACGGTCAGCTAGGTACTTCTTCACCATCTTCCAAAACTTTTCCCTCATTGTAACACTTTGCCGCTCATCAGGGTGAGGGTGCTGGTGGGATGTACCAGCTGTCCCAGGCCTTGTAGAGTGTCGCCCTGCCTCTGTTGGAACTGCTGTGTGTTCCCCTTGTCTCCCCTCCCCTTCGGGTGCCCAAGCAACTACGTACTCTGCCACCAGCGTTGTCAGCTGGAAATTTTTGAAGAAATTTTTCCACAAGGGCCTTCTGGTATTGCACCATTTTGCTAGTCCTCTCCACCAGAGGAATAAGAGATGAGAAGTTCTCTTTGTAACGGGGGTCGAGAAGGGTGAACAACCAGTAATCGGTGTTGGCTAAAATGCGTATAACACGAGGGTCATGGGAAAGGCAGCATAGCATGAAGTCAGCCATGTGTGCCAGGGTCCCAACAGACAAGGCTTCGCTTTCCTCACCAGAAGAATGACTCTCAATCTCCTCGTCCTCTTCTTCCTCTTCTGCCCATCCATGCCGAAGAGATCGAGTAAACCTGCTATGGGTACTACCCTCTGTAGCAGGGGAAACTGTCTCCTGCTCCTCCTCCTCCTCCAGTTCACGCTGAGTAGACAAACCGAGCGTGGTCTGGCTATCACCCTGTGTAGTGTCTTCCGCCATTTCCACCTCTTCCACGTCCGCGTACGCGTTTGTTGTGAGCAGTGAGCGTTTCAGTAGACAAAGAAGTTGGATGGTTACGCTGATAATAGCGCGATCGCCACTCACCATCTGTGTAGATTCTTCAAAGTTGCATAAAACCTCACAGAGGTCAGACATCCATGCCCACTCGTCGCTTGTGAAAAGCGGAAGCTGACTGGAAAGGTGATGACCGTGTTGCAGCTGGTATTCCACTACTGCCCTCTGCTGCTCACAAAGCCTGGCCAACATGTGGAAGGTGGAGTTCCAGCGCATGCTCAGGTCGCACAGCAGTCGGTGAGCTGGCAAGAGCAAGTGCTGCTGCAGCATTGCCAGACCGGCGGAAGCTGTACGTGACTTTCGGAAATGGGCACACAGGTGGCGCACCTTCACCAGCAGCTCAGGCAAATTGGGGTAGGTTTTGAGAAACCGCTGAACCACTAAGTTGAAGACGTGGGCCAGGCATGGTATGTATCACGGACGTTTCTGTGACAGGTAACAGGTGGTCTGTTAGATTGGCAACACGTGGTATGATCTGACATGTTTTCCTTTTTTGTTGTTGGTATTTACCACACCTTTTTTCCTCAGGTGTTGCTGGTGTGGTAATTGTCTCTCCCCTATTTATTGCGGCTTCTACCACAGTTCCTTGTGGTTTATAGCTTCAGTGGATATTGTGGTGGTTTGGTGTTGGCTCTCAGCTGAGATCCTGGAGCTTCCATTTCTTCATTGAAGATAAGTGTCCTCTTTCCCTTTTGTGTGCTACGTTACATTTCCCAGTTGTTTGGCCAGAGGGAGACTCCTGTTCGTCCTTCCTGTTGGAGGAACAGGTAGACTCATTCCTGTCATTAGTTCCAGGGTCCTATAGGGTCAGTTTGGTTTAGTTTCCTGTGTATGAACTCGCCTACATTTGAGGCTTGTTCATACTGGTAGTCAGTCAGGATTAGAGTCAGGATTTCCTTTAGGAGGTGTCCATCTTCTTTTCTTAGTTTCCAGGCCTAATCCTTTCCCTCCTATGCTCTGTGTGGTTTTCCCCCCACACCTGAGCGTGACAGTATGTGTGTGAGCTTGCCGAGCTCCAAAGCCACCACCAAGTTGCGGCCGTTATCAGACACAACCATGCCTGGCTGATGGCTGACTGGTGCTGCAAGATGAGAATTCTGAGGTTGAAGTGGAGGAGGAGAAGGAGGGGTTGCAGCCGCTAATGTAGGAGGTGGCAGAAATCCTGATGGAAGTAGGGCCCGCAATCCTTGGCGTCGGTAGCACCTGCGCCATCCCAGGGTACGACTCGCTCCCAGCCTCCACAACGTTCACCCAGTGTGCCGTCAGGGAAATGTAGCGTCCCTGGCCAAAAGCACTTGTCCATGTGTCAGTCGTTAAGTGGACCTTCCCAGTAACTCCGTTGGTCAGGGCACGGGTTATGTTACGGGACACAAGCTGGTGTAAGGCGGGGTTCGCACACCGCGAAAAATAGTGGCGGCTAGGTACTGAGTAATGAGGGACAGCCGCCAACCATCAGACTGCGAAAAGCCTCAGTGTCTACCAGCCTAAATGGAAACATTTCCAGGGCCAGCAATTTGGCAAGTTGCACATTTTGTGCTATGGCCTGTGGGTGGGTGGCTGAGTATTTGCACTTTCTTTCAAAGGCCTGAGGTACGGACATGTGTACGCTGTGCTGGGACACAGAAGTGGATGTGCTCGCTGATGGTGCTTGCGAAGGTCCAGGTACAGGGCAGGAGGCATCTGGGCCTGCGTCTTGGACACAGGATTGTCCAGAACGTAACACAGGGGAAGAGGAGGCAGTGGTTTGACCCTCAGACACTGATCGTGGACCCAGGTGTTCAGCCCACCTATTAGGGTGCTTTGCTGCCATGTGGCGGATCATGCTGGTGGTGGTCAGGTTGCTAGTGTTCACGCCTCTGGTCATTTTGGTACGGCACAGGTTGCAAATGACAATTCTTTTATCGTCAGAACTCTCCTCAAAAAAGCACCAGACTGCGGAACACCTACTCCTTGGCAAGGGAGATTGCCGCAAGGGGTGCTCCGGGGAACAGTTGCGAGCCTGTTTGGTGTATTGGTTCCTTGTAATTTTTGGCAGCCCTTTTACTTAGTCCATAGGCTTTATGAGTGTAGGAGTCCCACCACATGAACAATTGTACCATAATGTGAATGAGGCCCTCCTTTATGTGATGTACCGGTTGTATCGTAGTGCCTCTTCCTTGTAATTTTTGGCAGCACTTGCGCTTTATATACAAGTAAATATATGTTTTCTAACATTGATTTTAGAGGAAAAATTGTTATCTTCTTTTTCGTTTTGGGGGATATTCTTGTCATTCCGTAAAAGTGGCGTAATACTCGGTCAACATCTTTAACAGCAGCGACTTTGGAGTCCAAGATGCAATCAGACATCCTTCCCATGCTGTTCCCAAACCATTTCAGTGGTGTGTCCATCATTTTCTGACCTTTCCCTATGAACCAGACACCCTCTTCAGAGCAGGGGGTGCCTGGTTTAGTGCTCTGGTTCTCCCAATGACTTCCATTGTGCTCAGGTGCTCGGTAGAGCACTCGAGCATCACCCAGTGTTCGACCCGAGCACTACGGTGCTCGATCAACACTACTGATTATCAATCTAAAATAGAATTTATGAAATGCATTATCCATAGTAACTGATAAACACACTACCTAGAGCAAATAAAGCAGCAAAAACCCAATTTAAGCTGTTAGAGAAGTTAGACCATGAGTAATGTAAAAAAATGAAAGTCAGATATCATAACAATCTCTATTTAACAAACTTAGAACCAGCCCTGTACCTCACATGGATCCATAGATCTCCCAATTCATGACTGCAATTGTTCTGCTAGATTTATTTCAAGCTGGCAGCTCAGGGGCATGCACCTTCTCTAAACTTTTGAATGAACATGTCGAACTCTTCAATGATTCAGTACTTTTTGCACAACTAGCTGTTCTCTAACAAGGAACTTAACGGCAAAAATTCACAACAGGTGTTTGATACATGAATCACCCAAGCAGGGGTGTACATAGAAATCACTGGGCCCTATGGCAAGAATCTGAATTGGGCCCTCTTGTGCTTGACCCATAGCACCCCATGGGTACGTTCACATCTACTGCAGAGGTTCCAGCAGAAGCCTCAGTCGCAGATTCTGTCAAAAATAAAGGGCAAAACACCGCTGCATGCCGGATCTCGAATGACCCCATTATTGTGAATGGGATCCGGCAGGTGGCAGAAGTGTTTGGCGTATGCTGGATCTAGCCATTCTGGTATTCTGCTGGGATGCTGGAACAGAATACCAAAATCTGATCGCAAGTGATTACCTAGCCTTACCTGACGAACTGTGCCTGCTGCTGCTACCTTTTATATAGTGTGCCATCCTTCCCCCATAGACTGTGCCTGCTGCTGCCTCACCTCCTCCCCAGTGCTGACTTACTGTTTGTGCTGCTGGCAGAGCACAGTCAGGGCCTGGGGCAGATCTTCACGGAGCTGGACTGGAGTCTGGACTGGTGACGCTGCTGGATCAGGTCAGGTCTGGACTGTTCAGTCAGGTCACAGTGCGACGTGTGCTGGCCAAGGAACAGGACAGGGACATTTTACAAAGTGCAGACACAGAAAACTAAAGGATTTAATCCAGGTACAACTTATGTTTCTCTAACTGCTGCAGAACCTCCTAACACACACCTCAGCTGCTGCAGAACCTCCTAATACACACTCCAGCTGCTGCAGAACCCCCTAATACACCTCAGCTGCTGCAGAACCTCCTAATACACCTCAGCTGCTGCAGAACCTCATAATACACACCTCAGCTGCTGCAGAACCTCCTAATACACACCTCAGCCGCTGCAGAACCTCCTAATACACCTCAGCTGCTGCAGAACCTCTTAATACACACCTCAGCTGCTGCAGAATCTCATAATACACCCCTCAGCTGCTGCAGAACCTCCTAATACACCCCTCAGCTGCTGCAGAATCTCATAATACACACCTCAGCTGCTGCAGAACATCACACTAGTGACAAGGGAACTACAAGTCTCATCATCACCAGATTGTTATTATTGGAAATTAGGGGGCAACACAGGAAGAGGTAAAATGGAGAGAACTACAACTCCCAGCATGTCCAGGATGATATTTTTGGATACCAGTGGATATTACACACACAGAGTATAAGGCCGGTTTCACATCACTGCTTAGTTTTCGGTACTTCTGATCTATCAGAAAAACAAACGGATCCTGTATTTCAAGCATCAGTTCTGCACATTCCGCATTCGTTTGAGCCATTTCTGTCTGAGATCCGTTATTTTAGACGGAAAAAAGTCCTGCACGCAAAACGGAAAACTAAACGGTGATGTGAACCCAGCCTAAGAAGAGAGAACTTCAATTCCCAGCATGTCCAGATTATTATAGGGCATCATCCACTTGTACTAAGTGATAGCTTTAAAAAGAAATAACTATAACCCCCAGTATGGCCAGACTTATTATGAGACATCAGTATACATTACAGAGAGGAGGTGTAAGAGGAGAGAACTACAACTCCCAGCATTACCCGAATGTACTAGGGCAAAATTGAAATTACATAGAGAGGGATACAACAGGACAAAAAAACTACAACTCCCAGTATTACCAAACTATACTAAGGCATACATTTAAATTACATGGAGAGAATATAATAGGACAGAACTACAACTCCCAGCTTTTCTACGATGTTATATGGCTATCCCAGGACACCACTAACCTCTCCTCCAGCAGGCACCACACAGAAGCTCCTCCCCCTCACATCCCACAGGTCTTTCACCAGTCCTCTGCACTGGTCACATGATGATGACATCACCAAAGGTCCTTTAGACTTCTGCTACTCTGCTATTCTTTGGCTTCCTTCACTGGTCACATGGTCAATGACATCACCAAAGGTCCTTCTACACTTCTTACATTCTTAGGTTGCCATACAAGTTTAATTAGTGGGCGGGGCCTATCCTGCACTGTGGGCCCCCTTCCCCCAGGGGCCCCATAGCAGCTGTGTGGTCTGCCTCTATTGGAGGTACCCAAGAAATTTCTTGGTTCAATTAGAATTGATGACACTGATGACTGCTCCATTGTGAACAATGCTCTGCGGAACCAGATGATGAATGCCACACAACTCCAGGCACATATAAGGGCGGTGAGAGGCACCCAAGTGTCATGTCAGACCATTCAAAACCGTTTACATCAGCGTGGTCTACATGCTAGATGACCTGCAAGGGTACCTGACCACACAACCAGGCACAGGCATCATTGTCTTACATAGACCAGCAAGCATCTACGCTAGACGAGGGACCAGTGGGCCTCAGTTATGTTCACTGATGAAAGTCGATTCACACTGATGTTGGAGTTGTCATGGAGAGCGCTGTGCAATCGCCGTTCCCCATCATTGCACCCACTACATACAAAGCAATGGGCTTTGTGGCAAAGTAATTCATCACAAATTTAATTTCTTTGTGAAATTCAGCAAGTTATGAGAACTTCGCTCATCATCTCTAATCCCAAGCCAAGTACACCCTGTTTAAAAAAATATATAAATTATCCCCAAAAATTTTGATTATACATGCTGTAGACTATTAAACATATAGAAAGAGCACAAGGAGAACACTCTCTATCTGTCTACTATGCATTCTCTGGAGTACATGTGCCATAGGTTAATAATATAGCACTCCGAATTGGTATCTTGGGGGGGAAACACTAAATCAGAACTGCATCAGTCTGTGCCTACTGTATATTTTCTTACACAGCAGTGGGGTGGCTTCATTTTACTTGTGCTGCCTATGATATCATGGGGTATTGAAAATGGAGCTGCATTATACAATAGTGTACAATAGTGTCTGTGGCAGGATTTGATGTTGCTGTGGATGATTTGGAAGCCAATGTTTCTTGAGTTCATCCTTAAAAAATCTCAGTTAACACATAGCAAAAAAAGACCGAAGAAACCAAAATCCATTCATCAGCATCAATTCATGATAAATATTGTTCTGTCTGGATCCTATTCTTGTCCAATGGGCTGGTATTGTAATCTTACGCTCTGTAATAAAGATATTCAGCAAAACTGGTCATATCTATGTGTTTACCCAGGGTTCCGATATCTGAAACAATCTGATGTTAAACTTCTCTAATTGGTGGAAATATTTATGTTCATGTGCATTTTCATTCATCAAATAAATGATTGCCGAGAACTAGTATTATAGCCATCACAGCCCATGGCTGGAAAACAGTCATGGCAGCCTGAGAAGAGTCATGGTTAGTCATGATCTGATGCTCCTCCCGCCCACCTGCTTATAATTGGTAATTTTCTCCATAGCTTTGTCACTAGGAGAGAACTACCAATCATCAGCATGTGGGTGAGAGAGCAGGAGCTCATGAATAACCATGGCTCTTCTCAGGCAACCATGACTCTTTTTCAGGCCTGAGATGTCAGGATTACAATGTTGATTATGGGCAACCAATTACTTTTAGCTCATGAGTGACAGATCGCTGAAGTAAGCTTGTCTCTAACTACTTTAAGTTGCCATCAATGAGGTAAAGCCAGTATAAATGTGATGACAAGTTTTGTTTAACCACTTCCCATCCGGGCCATTTACCCCCTTCCTGACCAGGCCTAATTTTGCAAATCTGACATGTGTGACTTCATGTGGTAATAACTTTGGAATGCTTTTAGTTATCCAAGCCATTCTGAGATTGTTTTTTCGTGACACATTGTACTTCAAGTTAACGGTAAATTTGAGTCAATAAGTTTTAATTTTATTTATAAAAAAATCCCAAATTTAACGAAAATTTGAAAAAATTCACTGTTTTCTAAATTTGAATCTCTGTACTTTTAAGACAGATAGTGATACCCCATAAAATCCTTTTTAATTTACATTTCCCATATGTCTACTTTATGTTGGCATCATTTTGGTAGTGTCATTTTATTTTTTTAGGACAGTAGAAGGTTTAGAATTTTAGACGCAATTTTTGCAAATTTGCAAAATCAACTTTTTTAAGGACCAGTTCAGTTCTGAAGTCAGTTTGTGAGGCTTACATAACAAAAACACCCCAATTCACCCCACATGTGGTCGTAAACTGTTGTTTGGGGATACGCCAAGTCTCAGAGGGGGAGGAGCAGCATCTGCATCTTTAGGTTAACTAAAAAAAAAAAGCAGTTTAGGGGCATTTTTCTATTTTTTTTTTTACACCGTTCACTTGATGGGGTAGATCATGTGATATTTTTGTAGAGCCAGTTGTTACGGACGCAACGATACCAAATATGTCTATTTTTTTATTTATTTTTTTACGTTTTACACAATAAAAGCATTTTTAGAAAAAAAAATCATATTTTTGTGTTGCAATTTTTTAAGAGCCATTTTTTTTTTTTCATTTTTTGGCTATGATCTTGTGTGGGCGCTCATTGTTTGCGGGATGAGGTAACGTTTTTATTGCTATAATTTTGGGATGCATACGACTTTTTGATTGTTTGATATTATGTTTTTTGGTAGGTGAGGCGACAAAAAAAAAAACTGTTTTGGCATAATTTTTATTAGATTTTTTTTACGCAGTTCACTTGATGGGGTAGATCATGTGATATTTTTATAGAGCCGGTCGTTTCGGACGCGGTGATACCAAATATGTCTATCTTATTTATTTTTATTTGTAACATTTTTTTAATGACATATTTGGGGGAAAATAATTTTTTTTATATGTGATTTTTTTTTTTTATATAATACTCTATTTTTTATTATTTTTTTATTTTTTATTTTACACTTTGTGTCCCCCATAAGGTCATACAAGACCTCAGGGGGACATTTAACTTCACTTATTTTTTTAATTTTTTTTACACTTGATTTCTCCTGTAACGGGGGCTGACACAGTTACAGGGAAAATACATCCCCAGAGAGGCTGTACAGCATAATACTATGCTGTACAGCCTCAGTGCAGGGCTGATCGGGTCTATGAGAGACCCGGGAGCTCCTGCACTCTCCCAGCGCCGGCGATCACGTGACCGCTGGGCCCGAACAGGAAGTGCAATAGCGCTTCCTGCTCTGTATACACAGCGATCGGTGAGCGCTGTGTATACAGCGATCTACAAGGCAGGGACCCCTGGGAACGGTCCCTGCCTTCTCTTTGGGGTACCCTGCTGTCACTGACAGCAGGTACTCCACTGTGCAGCTGCACGATTAGCGTGCAGCTGCTATCTCTGAATGGACATTCAGAAACGTCTATTCAGAAATAAACAACCACTTCACGGACGTTTATATCCTATGGGCGGACGTGAAGTGGTTAAGGCCTGATTCTCACAACCATATTATTCTTTCGTATCTGATCCACATTTTTTTGCAGATTGAACACAAACCTATTCATTCTACGGGATATGAATACACTGATGTCATCTGTGTGCTGTCCATATCTATGTGTCCATCCTTCAAATTAGAAAACATGTCCTATTCTCTTCCATTTTGAGGATAACGGTCAGCTATGACCTACACTATATAACACCAACACATTACATAGAGCTGTCCAGAAACAATAATCAATTCGAGTCAACAAACAAGAGGGCAATCAACATGAAATCATGTGCAAGTTCTCAAGAGTTATATGAACAATGTTAGAGAATATTATTCTATTAAAAATCTAATATAAAATTAATTTTATATTCTATTAAATTAATATTCAACAAATATAATTATATTAAAAATCCAAGGGCAGTAGTCCAGGACATCAGTACCTGGTGGAACTGAATTAGGCTAGTTTCACAATACCAGCAGTGGATTCCAGCAGGCTGTTCCAGCGGGTTAACAGCCCGCCGGATCCGTGCTGCCGCAGGTACATGTGTGGGGCCGAAGCATAGTTCACATGTCGTACTTTTGTTCCGGCCGCCTCTCGGCAAGTTTGCCGTGCTGCGGCCGGATCCATTGCACGCCCTCATTATAGTGAATGGGGCCAGAGCGTAGTTCCGGCCCCACACGTGCACCTGCGGCAGCACGGATCTGGTGGGCTGTTCACCCCCCCGGAACAGCCTGCCGGAATCCCCTGCCGCAAATGTGAAAGTACCCTTAGATTCCTGGGCTCTAACATGTACCGCTCTGCTCCTTCCTACTGCCCTCCTCATTACCCTGGCTTCAGCCTGTGGTTTTCTGTGCTCATGTCTCTGACCTGCTCTCCTTCCCAGTAAATATTAGGTTGCCTAACCTTTACACTCCTTCACTGAGGTTCTGTTTTCCCCTCATGCACTTCAAGGTCATGTTACTCCTCTTTTAATTTTAAAGGGGTTTTGTGAGACCTGAAAAATTTGGCCACAAGGGGAAATGCCATTAAAAAAAGTACTCCCCCTCCACTCGAGCTCTGCCCATTGGGTTATTCCTGCCAGTCTTTGTAGATTTTCCACCAGCTGTCATGTGCTCTACACCCTCATGACTGCTGCAGCCAATCACTGGCCTTAGCTGTGATGCTGGCATATATTGAGCTATCTGTGGGCAACAGTTAAGCGTGGTGGAGGTTCCTAGCAAGTTTGGTGCTGCATTTTAGCATATAGAGTTGGGGATTTGGTCAGGATTAAAGGAGTCCTCAATGCTAAGAAATACAATCAGATACCGAGCCATCACACAAAACCATCAGGGAGGCATCTGATTGGCCCAATTTTATTATGCAGTAGGATTGCTCCAAACATACAACCAATGGCTTTAATAGCTATGTTCAGCGTAATGAAGAACAAGGAGTCCTGGAAGTGATAATGAAACTGACAGGACTCTGATCCCAAATGATCCAGTCTGTCTTGGATTACATTAAGGGCTCATGCACATGGCCGTTGCTGGCCCGTGGCCGTTTTGCGGCCCGCATACGACGGGTCCACAATACAGGGGCACCGGCCATGTGCAGCCCGCATCACGAATTGCGGACCCATTCACTTCAATGGGTCCGCAATTCCAGAGATGCGGGACGGAGTCATGGATCGGAACACCACGGAAGCACTACGGAGTCCGCTTCCGTGGTGTTTCTGGCCATGCCTCCACACCGCATGTATGCACTACTTTTTTGCAGTGCGGACAGTGAATGGGTCCGCGATCCAAATGCGGCGGCCCCACTGCAAATTGCGGTCCACAGCATGGGCACTGACAGCAGACGTTCGTGTGCATGAGCCCTAAGAGACAGAAGGATTTGAGCAAGTCTACATCCACAGAAGATGTGCGGTTAGTTCTCCAAGATGTATGGAACAACCTCCCTGCCGAGTTCCTTCAAAAATCTGTACAAGTGTACCTACAAGAATTGATGCTGTTTTGAAGGCAAAGGGTGGTCACACCAAATATTGATGTGATTTAGATTTCTCTTTTGTTCATTCACTGTGCATTCTGTTAATTGGTCAAATAAACTAATATCACTTTTCTACACCTGCCTAAAACATTTATACAGTACTGTACTTTTGCAGAGTGATGAGACCTGATTGGCTGCAGCAGTCACATGACAAAACATCAATTCGGGAAGAAAAACAGCAAAAATCGCCTAGGACAACTGGAGTGGTTATGCTAGACTGGCATGGGATTTGGCAGTTGTTTTGTTATATTATTGAATTTCCTCCACTTTTGGCTAATTGTATTTCTGATATCAGAAAACCTCTCTTCATATTCAACCTAGAAAGTTGAAGGGCAGAAGGGGGTAACAAATAAGCATTACTAATCTGACTGACCCCTTGCTGCATCTGTTCCAATGCTTACCTGACCCCCTCTGGTCTCCATTACCTGGTCCAGGCACAGTAGCCTCAGCAATGACCACTGCAAATTGCGGTCCACAGCATGGGCACTGACAGCAGACGTTCGTGTGCATGAGCCCTAAGAGACAGAAGGATTTGAGCAAGTCTACATCCACAGAAGATGTGCGGTTAGTTCTCCAAGATGTATGGAACAACCTCCCTGCCGAGTTCCTTCAAAAATCTGTACAAGTGTACCTACAAGAATTGATGCTGTTTTGAAGGCAAAGGGTGGTCACACCAAATATTGATGTGATTTAGATTTCTCTTTTGTTCATTCACTGTGCATTCTGTTAATTGGTCAAATAAACTAATATCACTTTTCTACACCTGCCTAAAACATTTATACAGTACTGTACTTTTGCAGAGTGATGAGACCTGATTGGCTGCAGCAGTCACATGACAAAACATCAATTCGGGAAGAAAAACAGCAAAAATCGCCTAGGACAACTGGAGTGGTTATGCTAGACTGGCATGGGATTTGGCAGTTGTTTTGTTATATTATTGAATTTCCTCCACTTTTGGCTAATTGTATTTCTGATATCAGAAAACCTCTCTTCATATTCAACCTAGAAAGTTGAAGGGCAGAAGGGGGTAACAAATAAGCATTACTAATCTGACTGACCCCTTGCTGCATCTGTTCCAATGCTTACCTGACCCCCTCTGGTCTCCATTACCTGGTCCAGGCACAGTAGCCTCAGCAATGACCATCTCCTACCACTAGGTATATTTCAGGCCAGAACCAATAAGTGGAGACCAGCAGTTGCCCAGTAAGCTTCATAACAAGAGTGGTAATAGATTGATGTGGATGGGGCTTGTTGTCGTTGTTTATTTTTTTGTTTTTTTTGTGCCTTTTTCAACCCAAAAATGTATCCTGCTGGACAAACCCTTACATTTTATTAAATATTGAATTTACAAAAAAATAAATCCAAACAAACTAAAATTTATATTGGATGATTTGCTGCCTACTTGCAGTAGTTAATTATTTCCTTACATCCTTTGCATCACATTATTCCAGTCTACCATACATTTGTCTAACTAGTTTTTTCAATGTGCCGGTCATCAAAATGATGTGAATGAAAATCATTATGCAAATCATCAAGTAGTTAGTAATTTCCAGCCCCATCATTACTGTAGCACCGTCCAGTCATAACCTTTTCCACCTAGTACAGCTTCTTCTCTTTAGCTTCCAGTGGCTGCTTCTTTGTATCACCCGGGAACACAATTGTTACATTTTGTAAGTCTTAAACAAAGAATCCCCAGCATTTTCTGCTGCATTTTCATGTCTGTTTGTTTTTTTCATGTTGCTGACTGGAGGTGTGTGGTGATAACAGGGTTGATATATATTCAGGCAAAGATTATATCCTATTATAATGAGGCAGCTTAAAGGGTTCATGCATTTTGTAAGAGGCGTTTAGATGTATTACTATAATTAGCACTGATGAGGAAACTGTTTGGAGCTGAATTACCTTGTGCAAGTTCACAGAGAGCTGCTGAAAATGAACAGAGGGCTGGGCCCGTCCCTTGGAGAGCTGCACAATTTGGCCACTGCAGCTAATTGGATAATCATTTCTACAAAGCTCTCAGAGGGTTGAGGGTTTGTCAATTTATTTTATACTTTTATTCCGGACACTGACCTTGACATCTCCTTACATAGTTGTTTTTCTTTATATTTTAATGTAAAATACACAGTTTATACTTCGTGCATGGTTGGGTAAGATTCTAAAATAATTTATATGCTGCTCAGTTATTCATTTATAAACTGAAGTATTCCATTTTTTAACATTATGTCTGCTTCTAGCATTAGTATCTTTAGACAGCACAGCAATTCTCAACTTTTAAAAAGTTGTATGAAATTGCTCTGTAGGTAGCTCAGTACAATCACTGAAGATCTTTGCACCAAAGGCTTTCTTACATAGCCAATCATGTTCTGCATTGTTAAAGGGGTTGTAACGCTTGTAGATATGTATAAACACGGACAGTAAGACCCGACCTGGAACCCAGCCCGCTTTCCCTACCTACTTGCAGTACTAGCCGTAGGTAGCAAGACTGCAACTGGTCGATGGTTTCTATGCTACTAAAGTGCAGAGACCAACAGACATCAAAAGATAAAACACAAAGGTATAGTAGTACAAAATTGGGACAGAACCAGGCGGACAATGCAGTACAAAAATGGGAGGCAGAGAGCAGTCAAAAGACAAGCTGATATCAGAACCAGACGGTAGGCGCAGTACAAATCACTTGAGACAAAGAGTGGTCAAAAGACAAGCTGAGGTCAGAAATACAAACAATCCCCAAAAATTCAAGAACCAGCAATTTAGCTAGTGAGCCTATACAGGACTATAACTGGCATTGGTATCTGTCCAGGAAGGGGTTTAAATACAGTGCCAAGTCCTAGGATCAGAACCTTATAGGTCATGACTCGGCACTTCATTAGTATGAACACAGTACATAGGAATAGAGCAGCTGAGCAATCAACCCACTGCAGAAGTCTTCTGTGGGGAGAAACAGAGCATTTCATCCTGTTGCTAAGGATGTTGTCTTGTCATCAGGGAGAGTGGCTTCGCAGAGCATCTTTCCCAGCACATTCGCACTGAAGCTGGAGTTCTTGCCGCTGGAGCCCAGACAGATAAGTTTGTGACGGGGATTCTCCGGGAATAATTTAAAATGGCCATCAGCCATCACCTATCCTAGAATGCAAGCACGGCTAGTTGGTACCACTTGGGAGGACTTGACCTCACCAGATCTATGCTCTGGCACTTGCATATACTTCATATTGGTGTCTTATCCTGTCAGGCTGCTCAGCCATGATGGCATATCATAGGCAGGATCACATCATTATCATATATTGTACAGGAGTGTAGTGTAGTGAGGCCCCAACACTTAAACCCCCTATGCACTTCTGCAAGTGAAAGCAACCAGGCCTGCTCACATTCTAGGACAGGTTGCTGGTGGCTATTTTACATCATTCCTGGATAAGCCTTTTAAGCACTGTGAATATTTCTAAGATATAAAAAAAATGTTATCACCACTGAGCCAGTAGTTAGCCACAGGGGTCATTCAATTAGAGGGCTGCCTGGAATTTAAACTGGCGGGGACAATAGCAATGCAGAGATTAAGCTACTTTAAAGCTACTTCCATGCATTTACAAAAAAATAGTATTTACTAGACAACCCTTTTAAGCCCAACTCACTTGGCCAAACCCTGCTCTTCAGTCTTTCCCCAACCAAAGATGGAAAAATTCAGCATGAGATTAACCTTATGTTCTCTTCAGGATTTCTACAAGGAATATAAGAAAGAAAGATAATAAAAAAAATCCTGTGAATAACAAACAGTGGGGGGTAAATTATCTCCCGTTTACTTGTATAATTCCTTTCTAGGTTTAATGTTCCTATTATATCTGAGTACAGTAGCTGCTGGTACATTGGTGTTATGTTGCTGAGTTATACAATATATTCTTGCAAACAGTAATCAAGGCGCCAATATGACAGAAATACAGTATATTTTTGAAGGACACATTGATCCATGGAAAGCAGATCCTTCCTTATAGAAACAAAAAGCCTTGTGCCGATTATTAATTTGGTACAAGTGGTACTTGCCTCTAGATGACCTTGTGAGGTAAGGAGTGGATTATAGTTGATGCATTAGGATTTAGTGCTGTAGTCTATGTTATGTAGTGGATGTAGATTTGTTCCATCTACTGAACAGATTTGACTTCGGACTACTCCTAAGGGCATTATCTAAGTGCCCCCTTGGCCTTCACCCTAGTCATGGACCTAGACCCCACTGCAGGGGAACTACCTCTAAGAGTAGTCTTTGGTCAATCGACAGCTGACCCAAGGGGTTCAAGAGACACAGGTAAAACACAGAGAGGTCAGACAAAACTGTAGTCAGAAACAAGCAGAGGTCAGGGTAGCCAGAGTATGAGCAATCCATAGTCAGTTTGTCAGAATAATGAATACCATGACACACAAACAGGGCTAGTACAGCCCTAAACTGTGGGGATCCACTATCCCTACCTACTTGCACAATCACCCTAGGCAGTGACCCACAACTGGTTGACAGTCCCTATAATGTGAAGTGCGACACACAGTCAGGAACAAACAAACAGAGAGCAGTTATACAGAAAAAGGATCAAAAGCCAGTTTTTCAATACAGTACAAGTACACCAGAGGCAAATGAGAAAACCAAAACACGCCAAAGAGTCAGAACCAGGAGCTCAATACGATACCAAACTCCAGAAGCTGAAAATGTAGTCACAAAATCACATTCAGAAATCCAAAGCCTGGGCAGTATTCAATAATCAGAGGGAACAGTACGGAGGACAAGAAACTCACTGGCACTTGAACACTACAGGTGCTGGCCTTTATACTGAGAGGAGGGCTGCTCATGCCCGGGGCGCTGCTAACTGTGCGCCCAGATGTTTCGGATCCCTGGCTCACCTCGCCATTGATCAGGGGCTCCAACGTCAACAAGGGCCTTCCTGCATTCCTGGTTCCTCCAACAACCAAATGCTGCTGCATGGTGGCAGTAGCGGCAGGGGAAACCATGACATAGTTCAAGGGTCATGATAAGCAGCCTAATGTCAGTAAGATCAAGTGAGGAGGTCAGGTGAGGGTCATATCCAAAGTCAGGTAGAAGCTGGGACATATGAGAGCAAAACAAGACAAGTAGCATAACTTTGTGGAAAATAGAGAAGTAAAATCATCAGCAACCTATAATAAGGGAATATGCCTTAATTACCCCAGGGTGGCCAGCCATTAGCTGGGAACAATTACGGTATGTGGACTGACCCTTTAAGAGCCAGAGGAAGCACATGCTTGAGTTATGGGCACTGAACAGAGCACACACAGAAAGCAGGGTTCAGTCTGTGTAAAGTGGAGGAGAAACAAAACACCAGCGGCTGGGCCTGTCAGGCAGGAAAAAAGGGATGCTGGTGGGTCCACACTGCTGAAAGACTTGCTGGAGCAATGAAACTGGTGAGCAAAGTGGCAACTAAGCCCAATGATGGGAGTAAAGCGGCTGTGACAGACTACTGGCATAACAGTCTATTGTTCTATTGTGTATGTAACCTTTCTTTGTGGTGTCCTTTCTTCCTAACTCTATCTTTAGAGTAAAAGAAACATTGCAACAACAACAACAAAACCATATTTCAACTTTGATGCTTAATGGGGAGAGCAGCATGGTTTGGGTCTGCTTTGATGCTGCAAGGTCTGGATGTCTTCTGATCATTGAG
Source organism: Rhinella marina (assembly GCA_900303285.1). Taxonomy (NCBI): domain Eukaryota; kingdom Metazoa; phylum Chordata; class Amphibia; order Anura; family Bufonidae; genus Rhinella; species Rhinella marina. Next base: position 655,148 of record ONZH01019683.1, on the reverse strand, counting down.
AAACATTTATTTCTAAATTTTATGAAAATATTTTACTGGAGACTGTAAAGGCAGCTGTCCAAAACCTCAACTCAACTCTGTTGAGATGTTGTGGCTTGACCTGTGCACAAAAAACATCTCATAAATACTGATGAACTGAAAAATATTTGCAGACATGAATGGTCCTCAATACCTCCTCAATGTTCTGGAAATCTTATTTGCAGCTACAGGAGACAATTGGTGCTAAAAGGAGATTTATTAACGTTCAAGGTAGAGATGAGCGAATCATCCAAAATTTGCTTCGCCAAATAGTCATTGAGGTTTTCACAAGATTCGAACGAATATGAATCTATTCCATGAAGCTGCGTACAAATTATACGTTATTATGTGGTGTTTTGCGAACATTTGCACACTAATAACGAACATACACTTGTTAAAGGTACGCAAGTTATGTGAACACGTACGCATGAGCGTACAAAAGTGCATACGAATCCTTAGCGTACTATTGTTTTTCCAGTTCTGGAGGGGGGGCGTATCTTCACTTTCCTGCTCTTGCGGGGGCGGAACGTCATTTTCCCGCTGTACGCAGAATGCGTAAATTTACTTACATTTCATACGTATCTTACATATAGTTAGCGGTCATATTTTTGTGTACGTTTACGAACAATACGAAGCGAATCCGACAAAATTCGGATTCGCTTCGTAGAAGAAAATTTCCAAGATTCGATACGAATCTACGAAGCGGCGAATAGATTCGCTCATCTCTAGTTCAAGGGATCACTAACTTTTTCTCCCTGCATTGTGGATGTTAATTCATTATGCTCAACAGAAGACATGAATAGTACAATTGTTTGTGTGGTATTAGTTTAGTTAGAATCTGTTTGTCTATAATTGTAAGAACAATTAGACCATATTTTATTAGAAATCAATGCAAAAATCCAGGTAATTCCATAAAGCAATTAATAGAGGAACGTAAGGCACATGAAGAATGTAAGGTACAAGCCACATTGGATTCAAAAGCCTCCAGAGGTGAAAATATGGTTGTAACCATACCACTACAGACTGAGCATAGGTCTTCTCTGGAAACAGTACACTCATGGTCGTTCACTCTTGATTCAATGAGAAATACTCATATGATGCTTTTAATTTTAGTCAAAAAACATCCCAATTTTCAGGTTCACTGGCTCCTGTTTCTCACAGAGGTGTCTACAGTATACCCATCAACATTCTCCAAGCCTGAGCCAGAAAATTCCTAACAATAATAATACAAGCCGTACTTATTATATTATCAATTATAGAATCCTGCAGAGCAGCCTGGAACTCATTATAGGAATCATCAGACAAGATGGAAAATGAGAATTTAGTAAGTCTTGTCTGGCCTCAGGCTTTCTTTCTCCTGCACCTTTAAAAGTAATATTGTTGTCTTTAGTTTGCGTCTACATATCAAGAAAATAATTGCAACAAGGCAGATAAGTGTGTAGTGAATAGTGATCAGATAGAAGCTATGTAACTGGTGGACCTTAAAGACAATTTAATACCACTCCAATTGCGTTACCCTCCCCTGCCCATACACATCAATGCCTTCCATAAGTCAGTATATTTCACTGGCAACAAAACAAAATGATGGCGCTAATACAAAAATTATTTCCAGTCCACATCCTTGTCCCAGTATCTCTGAAGATGCTTCACTGGAGAAACATCCTGAGCTTTAATTTCTAAGGAAATTTTTTCCATTTCAGTATACAAAAATATATTGTTTGTGAAAAGTGTAAGGGAAAGGTTAGATAAAGTCAGAGCAGCAGTAAATATGTTTTTAATGGTATGCCCTTCTTGGAAATTGACATGCTTTTCTGTCTGTGAGCAAATATTACATTGCTTCTGTATGAAAAAACAGACTTATTGTTCATGCCAAGACCCAATATTAAAAGAAGTGTTCAGTCACCAGCCCCAAATAAATCCTAATTGTGGAGGAATTTATAATTAAAAGTAGCACTGTATCTTCACTAAACTTTTGGTATGTCATAGGGACATATCAAAAGTTTAGATTGTTGAGCTCTGAGACTCTAACTGATCTTTAGAACGAGGGGAGCGACACCCTCGCTTAGCACACTCTCTCCCTCACTGCATGAGACAGGAGCAAAATGGGACCATGGACCCTTTATTCAATTCATCTTACTTCCTGTCCTGCAGCAAGGAGAGAGTGCTAAGCGAAAGCTTCTCTCCTCTCGTTCTACAGATCTAAACTTTTTATATTTCTGTATGTAATATTTAAAGCTTACTGAAAGTACAGTGCCACTTTAAGTTAAGCTTTGAAAGTGAGAGAGATTGACGAACTTTCTTCATGACCTATTGACTTACATTTAATTGCCTACAAATATAGTGTGTTACGTTTTAGAAACCTTCTCCGTGGCCACAGCACTCCTGGTATCCAGCATCCTCTGCAGGCTGTATCCTGCATGTCTGTTCCTAGCCTACTTTGTTAGGCCTCCCCAATAGGAGGGTACCAGGGCTTTAAGTTTTCTGTCTCTAGTGACCAACAAAGATGAAGTACTCATGAGTACTCACGTACCGTACTCCAGCCTTACTACTGACTACTTTTTACCTGTTTCTCAGATTGCCCTACTGCCACTTGCCCTGAACTTGGACTTGTCTCTCGGATATGTTTGTACACTACCTGCCTTGACATAGGCCAGTCTCCAGACTATACATATTGCCTGATCCCTCGGTGCTTCACACTGATGTCTCTGACCCCTGTGAGTTAGCTGTCAACCACACCAGGACTATATCAAGAGGTAGTGGCTTGGGGGTCCCCTGCAGCAAAGTTTAGGTTCCCGTATAGGGGTTCAAGGGTGAATACTGGGAAACTACAAGGATAACAACCTCCTTAAAGTTAACCCTAAGCCAAAATGGTTTGATACAGTTGATCCCCACCCACTGCCCGTAACAATTATATACTGCACCATCTATTTTTTGAGTAGTGTCTTTGTCTGCAACCTAACAATAAAGCCTTTAGGACCCAAAATGCGAAAAAAATAAAAAACACTTGCTGATCATCACAACCATATCATCATACAGACAGCAGCAAGTGACTACGAAGCACAGTGGTGTGAGAATAGCAGACAGTAGAAAAGGTCCATTGTTTGCAATTTTAAAAACCTCATACATTTTATTGAACATTACAAGAAACCCTTTTAAGGAATAGATGATGCAAGCACCTGAGAAGCCTTAAAGGATTTCTGTCATCAGAATTTAGCATTGCAAACCGAGTGTCATTTGCAATGCGCAAATGACACCTGATGATAGATATGTTAATTTTATAGTTTTCTGTAGCGTAGTTTTTGAGAAAATTGCGTTTTTTAAATATGTAAATGAGCTTCCCTAGGTGCAGGGGGTGTGAACTCTGAACCTAGATGCGGCGTAATTCCTCCTCTTACCCCTCCTCCGTTCCGGTAATTGACAGGGCCAGGCAGCTAGCTCTTTCAGCTGCCGGCCCTGTCCGAGTCCGAAATCCCGCGCCTGTGCATTGCGATCAACAATCTGCGCATTGAGGAATCCGGGATCCGGGCGGCCGGAGGCTCTCAATGCGCCCTCATTGGTGATCGCAATGCGCAGGCACGGGATTTCGGACTCGGACAGGGCCGGCAGCCGAAAGAGCTAGCTGCCTGGCCCTGTCAATCACCGGAACAGAGGAGGGGTAAGAGGAGGAATTACGCTGCAACTAGGTGCAGGGTTAACGCCACCATTTTCTCAAAAACTACGCTACAGAAAACTATAAAATGAACATATCTGTCATCTGGTGTCATTTGCGTATTGCAAATGACACTCAGTTTGCAATGCTAAATTCTGATGACAGAAACCCTTTAAATTGTAGGTATTTTATGGCACAGCAGCATTCCTCATGTCCTAGTTTACTGCATTTCACTTGTTTCTAGCTTTCTGTGCCATGCACCTATCTATACTGGGTTAATTGAATATCCCAGAGAAATTTCCTTAAATTATAATTGCTTTATTCAATATATTAACATCAGTTAAGAAGTTAATTCAGCATTTGTCCATTTAGGTTACATCCCTTGGTTTTAGCATATGCTAGAGCACTCTGCAACTCTTGGTATTTTGACTGTAACGCTACATTTGATGGAATAAATAGATCTGTGCAGGTTTGGCAGTAATGGGTGATACATGAGGCTCGCTATCTGCCGGGCAGGAAGAGGACACATAGAAGAGTATGGCGTGTTAAGAGAACGGACTTGTAAAAGGTGCAGGCTTCAGTGATAACCCGGGGAGGTGGAAGGAAAATAATCACCATTACACAACCTTATATAATAACTAAAAAGAAGCACATCCCAATGGCTTTAAAGAGATCCCAAAAATTCCCTGTCATCCCTTGAAGACCAGGTGATTTTTTTCACATTGGACTAAACTTTTCTAATTTTAGGTGACATGCTTTCTTTTGGTACCATTATGAGGTGCATATACAGTATGTTAGAGATTAATTTATATTTGACCGAAACGCAGGAAAGTTGTTTCTCCTTACTTTTTATTCATTTTACATTGTTTTATGCCATTAACAAATCACTTTAAAGAGGACCTGTCACCACTCCTGACAGGCCTGTTTTAATAGCTTCATGCATTCCCCATGTAATAACTATTCTGGAACATCTATTCTTATGACTCTATATTGTGTCATTCCTTTATTATTTCTACTAGAAGTTATGAATGAATTGCTAGCAGTCTGCAGTAAGGGTACAGAGGGGAGTTAACAAGTTGGGGGGTGTACGGCAGCTTAGGCTGGGTTCAGAACGCGTTTTGGCCATCCGTTTAACATGTCAAAAATCAACGGATGCCACTGACTGATGCCATACAGTGGCATACATTCACCATAGAGTTCCATTGTAAAAAAAAACATGCACATTAACATATACGTTTGTTTTTTTTTAACCGGACTCTGCAGGATACAAAAGCGTTTTGACAGGACTTTCTTTTCTGTCCTACATGACAGAAACCAGACAGATCCGTCATGCTTTCCCATAGATCTCTATTATGACGGATGAAAACGGAATGCCTCTTAAAGGTTTCTGTTTTTAATTCCGTCTCATGGATTCCGTTATTATCTGTTATAACCATGTTATAATGGAAAAGAATAGTGGAATTCATAATATTGATGTGATTCCTGCTCCTTTGCAGCACTCCGGTCCTGGGTTTGAGCCAAACAAGAACACAGTCTACCTGGACTATGCATGTTCTCCTGTGTTTGTGCAGGTTCTCATTTTCTACCACAATGCAAAAAAATATTAATATGTTAATTGGCGCCTCATGAAATTGTTTCTAGGATATTTGTAAATAGGGAGATCAGGTTATAAAACCCCACTGAGCACAAGGACTGATCTTTGTATAATCTATGTACAGCGCTGTGGAATATGGTGTTGCTATATAAGCAATGGAAAATAATATTTAAAAAAAAATGTGAACTATTGTGTTAAGGTACATTATGTTGTAGCAGTTACTGAATTGTGGTTGTTTCTAAGCACAAATGCCCTATTTAAATCAATTAAGCCTGGCCGAGCTAGATTTTAGCTGCTCTATAATAAAGCACATCCACGGGATCCTCTTACATGCAGAAGTTGTTCCAAGGCTCCAGCAGTATAACTTGGTAATTGTCCTGTAATGAGAATGTAGGTAAATGAAACATAAGAAGACAGCCCCGAGGCAACAGTTTGTGGTAAAATGACCAGCACAATACTATTTCGGAACAGCGTGTTTAATTAGCTCCGTGCATGGATTCAGTATGGCTGGTAGACGTGTAAGCAGGAGACTGACTGAGCCTTCTCTATAGACACTTAGGGGGCCATTTATAAAATCAGATGTGTCAGTTTTGTGGCAACTCTTGGCAAATGACATTTTAGCAGCTTTTTGTGATCCTCACCATTTTTCACAGTGATCTATGTGTAAAAGCTAAAAGTGAGACTAGACCTGGATTATTTACTATTTGTGACTTTTGCAAAAGTCGCAACACATGCCAGGCAAACCCCTGGTGTACTTTTACACCTAAGGCTCCATTCATACTACTATATTTTTGGTCCGCATCTGATCGGCATTTTTTGCAAAAAAAAGATGTGGACCCATTCATATCAATAGGTCCACAAAAAAAATGGATACAACACGGATATCACACGGAATTCATCCGTATTTTTGCGGATCTGTGCTTTGAGGACCGCAGTCATGTGAATGCACATTAAAGGTGTAAACCACATTACACTCATGCCACATATATTATTAATAGAGATGAGTGAAGTATTGAAAAATTTGATTCTGCTGCTTCGCCAAACTTTACAAAAAAAATTAGCTTTGTGACAAATTACTTTGTCACGAAGCGTATTACTTTGTAAGTAGTGGGTGTAATGATAGGGAGTGGTAATTTCACCGCTCTCCATCATTGTACCCCTCAGATGCCGCGCTCATATATGATCGCAGCATCTGATATCAATAATCAAGTGTAAAATTTAAAAAAGAATAAAATCACACCTCATCCATTTAAGCACAAAGAGCCATCCGCCATCTTGATTGAAGATCTAGAGCGAAATGTCCGGCATGGTGACGCCATACATCACCGTGCACAGGATTTTGTGCAAGATCTTCAAACAAGATGGCGGCAGCTGGCTCTTCGTGCTCAAATGGATGAGGTAAGTGTGATTTTATTTTTTGTTTTTTAACACCATTTCAGGTAAAATCAATTTGTTGACATGAAGCACAAGGAAATTCGACTTCATGGCAAATCGAATTTTCCCTGAAATTCGGATCCAACCCCACTTTGTGGAGTTCAATTCACTCAACAGTAATTATTAAGGTGCACCAGTTCATGAATTTGGTGCAGGCACATAAAGCAGAACTGGACTTAAAACTGATATAAAAACAACCTTAAATGATAAATGACCCCCTTAAGGCGCATATAGATGTTGTGAGGAGCAGCTAAATGAGGGGCAGGTTATTGGCAACGGGCATGAATCCAGTTTTACACACGGTCAATATGTTGTCATTATTTTCCAACAGTATTTTGTAAGCGTCGACTCCTAGTCTTGGTACAAATACCAATGCAAAATACTGACCAAATATTAACTGTTTTAAAGTTTCCTTAGGATGGTAGAACCTTTTGAAAACCAGACAGTTGGACATTCATTGTTTCTCTGAATGTCTATACAGTACATTGACTACATACTCAAGATAATTTAGGAAACATTATCTCCATATACCAATAATTACATGTATTTATTCTACATTTGAAAGCACCCCCTTCATCTGTTGTTCACTTGTATTTGATTTAGCTCTAAAAAACTGAATATTGGTGCACTTCACCAGCTTTGAACTCTGTGGGTTAAACTTTAGATGAGGGTTTCTTGTCTATCCTCAATATCTCCAGAGTACTTCTATCTTTACTCCAGGACTCAAATAAATCTGCCCCGGTACCTGATTACTTATGAAGCAAGATTTTGGTCAGTGAAATTACACAGTTCTCCGCTGTAATTCTTCCTTGAGAGCTGAAGGTGCTGACTTTTTTTAATCTTCTTGTAGAATGTTGTACAAAAGAGATGGATGAAGGGAGCCGGAGGCTGTTTTTGCTACCCCTTACAAATGGACCTTCATGTTTAGTATGGCACAACTTTAATGAGCTGAGAGGACGGTCGGTTAAAATAATATAACTATATATTTTTATGTGTTTTACCTGTCATTTTGTGTTGCTAGCTAAGCACAAGACAGGAAGACATGAATGGTGGGACTAGACTTCAGCGTCCATGAAACAAATGTGCAATCAATTCTATGTAAGTGTAAAATACAACAATTAAAGGGGTTGTCTGAGTTCAGAGCTGAACCCGGACATATCCAGTTCTTCTACACTCAGCCCCTCTAATATGAGCATCAGAGAATTTCATGCTCCAATGCTCTCCCTTGCCCTGCTCTTAATCGTGCAGGGCAAGGGCTTTTTCTGCAGATGCGGTGACGTACCGGGTCTCTGCTAGGTGGATGCTACAACTAATAGGTGGGTTTTAGTGCTGCCCTAGCCTGTAAAATTAAACGAAAAACTTTGATGCCTGTAGAGAACAATCAGATTTTTCTATATGTTTCATTACAACTGTAGTACCTCAGACCTGTATTCACTGTTTCACTGTCACTATTATACATTGCATTTCACTGTTTGTTTCCAAGCTATTACTTCTAAAAAAAAGAAGGTCTAGCAAACTAAGGTTGGCAGGAACAGGGTTAACCACCCTGTTCTTCCCCTCTTGGTAGGAGTGGGCTGGTTCAACTTCCTACTAAGAGAAGGGAGTTCCTGTCTAGAAACAGAGTGGAGAGGACACAGACTGCAGTGCTCCTGCTCCTGCAACGGATTCTCCAGAGAGAACAATCACTAGCTTGCCTGAAGTAAAGCTTTGAGAAGATAAAGACAGCAGAGTGAGATGCTATATTCAGCTTCTACAGACCCTGCTGTGAAGTGAGGGAATATAGCAAAGCCACCCATCACCAAACAATCACAGTATCACCTATGTGCAGCATTGCCAGAAACCAACCTACCTCCATATCCTTGCTGGTGCCTGAAAAGAATTGCACTAAAGCCTTCTGCTACTGTATGCATCTCAAGTTCTATGTTGCACTTCATAAAAAGGACTTTGTTATGTTTAGTTCTGACATTCTTCAGTACTATAACTTTTACTGCAATGGACTGAGGTAGGACGCTGTGACACTACAACTCTACATCAGGGCCACTACCACTCCCATCCTCTACACCAGCTCTCACAGGGGCTCACTGCGCAATCACTAGACGAAATTACACGTTTAAAGGGATCTTCCAGGAGTCTAGTGCATGGATTCTACTGATTAGAAGACTTTTTGGGTATCATTTGGTTGGCTCCAGAACTACACTACCCAGCATGCTACCTCTTCATATACAATCGGATGTGAGGGCAGAAATAAATTGACACTTTAAGTCATCTTGGTATGGGAGGAAGGCTAAATAGAGTAGGTAGCTGAGGCACCATTAAGTGATGGGTGTGCAAATTAGTGATTAAAAAAGTCCTGCCTGTTATTTTCTTTGTACAAGAAATTTGATACTGGATTCAATCTACTGATGCTCTGCAATACTGTAAATGTGTGAACCTGGCCAAAAATAAAATGATAGGAACTGATGGGGAGGGAATAGAGAGATCGGAAGTTAAGGGGTTTCTTCTGGATAGGACCGATGTAGGCCTAACACACAAGACCCCCACTAATCAGATGATCGATAGTAGCTCCAGCACTGGAATTACACAGCCCCTTTCATTGAGGAGAACTGAGATGGTTACTGCAGTGCTGCTGCCGTTGAAGTGAAGGACACCTGCAGTAACCAGGGCAGTCCTCTGCACAATGGATGTCTTTGGGTAGTTCTGGCGCTGGACCTACTACTGATTAGCGGCTATGCCGTCTGTTAGACTCCCTACAAAATGAAGATCGTCCATCAGTATCAAAATCTGGGAGAACTCCATTGAACGCATGTTGGACCATCTGATGTTCTGCAGATGGTGGGAGCTTTCTAAAACCCCTGCCCTGGGTTCCAAAAGAGCTTGTTCCATGTCTGGCTACAACTATGATTTTAGCTGTATTACTTCTTTTACTTTTGTCCTCATAATCACTAAAAAGCATACAGCATTTAGTGGTCTACAAAGGGTAGGGTAATGGGAATGGGCTTACATAGCTTGTTCTTCAACTTGCAAAACTCATTGAAGCTGATGATATTCATAAAGTGATGTCCCAATTACTTCACCTGGTTTGGGGGCACACGCTATCACATAGTAGAATATATGTAATCGTATTGAATCAGAGCATTATGATACATCACAACTAACAGGGTCATTTTATGGTGCTAAAATTGGCTTCATCAAATGAGTAGTATTCAGAAGGGAAGAGGTAGCAGAAAAGCTGGGCGGGACGTGAATAATCTAAACGGAAAAGTAGAAATAACTTTCCCTGCAATTTCCAGGAATCGTGGCTGCGCTTTATAAACCAATCCACCTCTAATGGCCAAACTTAATGTGATTTACAGCGCCATCATTACCCTCTCTCCGTTAGTAATTACTTCTAAAATACCAAGGAACCCTGTCCCTTTTTTTAATTCTTTCCCAAGGTCCTGCTTCTGATTTACAGCGCACGCCTTGCTGGATTCTCCTATCAGCTCTGACATTTGAAAATATTTATAGCCATTTTTTCATTAATGACTTTCTGAAGGTGACCACCATCTTTTTAACACCCCTTCTTATCTTCATTGCACTACAATACCACAAGTGTAGTACAGTACTAACTATATATATGACTCTTATACTAATTACACCTGTACCCCGACATAGTACACATATCGTTAAACATTCACCTAGTTACAAAAAAAGCTCTGCCTCAATAATTATTTATCTTCCTTAATTTTTCATTATGGTCTAAAATGTTGGCATCAACAAATCATAGTTTATAAGAATTCAGTTACATGAAGGGGTTCTCTGGAACCATCTCATATGCAGGGGCGTAACTACCATAGTGGTAGACCATGCAACTGCTATGGGGCCCAGGGCAAGAGGGGGCTTAGTTGGGATCATCTCCTTTTCTACTGGGGGTGAAAACTTGGCCAGGACTCTACCCTCTAAAGGAACAACTTTTAGCAAATGAAGCAGTGGAAAATGGTCCAAGGGTCATTGAAAAGGGTTTAGGTGGAAACCTTTCTGTCCTGTGTGGGTGGTTTGATCCTTTCTATGGGGCCCTTACTTCTCTGCTTAAAAGGTTTTGTTTAATTTTGAAAACTATTTCATATTCCTATTAGGTCATTGTGAATTAATCAATGAGGTCCCAAATTCAGGACCTGTACTTACTAGCTGGGTGCAGAGTAGCTACAAAGAACATCTATCACTCCAGAGGACCAAGCACATCTTTTTATAACATGGTCAGCCCATTGATCTCAATGGGAACTGTCTAATACCTTTGGTAGCAGTGCAGGGTAATTAAACACTTGGGGTAGAATTTATTGTGTCCTGCACTCCATAATTTTTGCATCAATAAGTCACAAAATAACATCCCTACACTAAAGCAGGTGGTGGGAGCATCATGCTGCAGGGGTGTTTTTCAGCGGCTGGGACAGACAGGCTGGTCAGAGTTGAGAGAAAGCTAAATGGAACAAAGTACAGAGATATTCTTAATGAAAACCTGATCTATTGTGCACTGAAGCTCAGAGCTGGCCGAAGTTTTACCTTCCAAGATAATGACCCTAAGCACAAAGCCAAGACAACACAGAAGAGGTTTAGGGACAACTTAGTGAATGTCCTTGTGTGGCCCAGCCAGAGCCCTGACTTGAACCTAATCGAACATCTCTGGAGAGACCTGAAAATGGCTGTCCACCAACGGTCTCCATCCAACCTGACAGAGGTTGAGAGGATTTGCAGTGAAGAACCAGCTTTGTCTACCAGCTTTGCACATCTAGAAGCTGAAATGTTGCCCATTCTTCTTTGCAAAGAAGAAGATTGGATGGAGAGCATCTGTGAACAGCAATTTTCAAGTCTTGCCACAGATTCCCAATGGGATTTAGGTCTATATTTTGACTGGGCCATTCTAACACATGCATATGCTTTCATCTAAACCACTTCATTGTAGCTCTGGCTGTATGTTTAGAGTTGTTGTCCTGCTTGAGGTTGAACATCCACATCAGTCTCAAGTCTTTTGCAGCCTCTACCAGGTTTTCCTCCAGGATTGCCCTGTATTTAGCTCCATCAACTCTGACCAACTTCACTGTTCCTGCTAAAGAAAAGCATCCCCACAGCATGCTGCTACCACCACCACCATGCTTCATGGTGGGGGTGGTGTGTTCAGGGTGATGTGCAGTGTTAGCTTTCACATATAGCACATGGCGTTTTGCATTTAGGCCAAAAATATTCAACTTTGGTCTTATATGACCAGAACACCTTCTTCCACATGTTTACTGTGTCTCCTACATGGCTTGTGACAAACTGCAAACAGGACTTCTATGGCTTGCTTTCAAAAATGGCTTTCTTGTTGCCACTCTTCCATAAAGGTCAGATTTATGACTAATAGTTGTGAAGTGCACACATTTTCCCACCTGAGCTGTGGATCTCTGCAGCTCCTCCAGAGTGGTAATTATTAGATCTGATATTTGATATTGATGACCTATTCTGTGGATAGGTCATCAATGTCTGTAGTCCAGACAACCCTTTTAAAGTTCACTATACTCCAAAAGGTCACATATAATCACATTATATTGGGAAATTTCTTAGCAGACCAGATAGAGTGGCACTTTAATGGTAAAAGAACACTCTGGACAAAAGACAAACTGCCGGGGGCGTAACTACCATAGCGGCAGACCATGCAACTGCTATGGGACCCAGGGCAAGAGGGGGCCCAGTCTCAGTTGGGATCATCTCCTCTTCTCCTGGAAGTGAAATCCTCTAAATGAACAACTTTTAGAAAATGAAGCAGTGGAAAAATGGTCCAAAGGTCATTAAAAGGGTTTAGGCAGAAACCCTTCTGTCCTGTGTGGGGGGCCTGGTTTGAACCTTGCTATGGGGCCCTTACTTCTCTATGTACGCCACTCTACACTTAATTATGTTTAGTAAGAGTCTAAAGAATAGTTGTATGATTCAAAGAACACCAAAGAGAGAATAAATGGGTCACACTCCACCTTGTGGCTTTACACGAAGCAAAAAGCTGGCCATACTCATTACATGTACAGTGCCTTGCGAAAGTATTCGGCGCCCTGGAACTTTTCAACCTTTTGCCACATTTCAGGCTTCAAACAAAAAGATATAATATTTTAAATTTTTGGTGAAGAATCAGCAACAAGTGGGTCACAATTGTGAAGTGGAACGAAATTTATTGGATCATTTAAACTTTTTTTGTAATAATAAAACTGAAAAGTGGGGAGTGCAAAATTATTTGGCCCATTTACTTTCAGTTCAGAAAACTCACTCCAGAAGTTGATTGAGGATCTCTGAATGATCCAATGTTGTCCTAAATGACTGATGAAGATAAATAGAATCCACCTGTGTGTAATCAAGTCTCCGTATAAATGCACCTGCTCTGTGATAGTCTCAGGGTTCTGCATCATGAAGACCAAGGAACACACCAGGCAGGTCCGTGATACTGTTGTGGAGAAGTTTAAAGCCGGATTTGGATACCAAAAGATTTCCCAAGCTTTAAACATCCCAAGGAGCACTGTGCAAGCGATCATATTGAAATGGAAGGAGTATCAGACCACTGCAAATCTACCAAGACCCGGCTGTCCCTCTAAACTTTTATCTCAAGCAAGGAGAAGACTGATCGGAGATGCAGCCAAGAGGCCCGTTATCACTCTGGATGAACTGCAGAGATCTACAGCTGAGGTGGGAGAGTCTGTCGATAGGACAACAATCAGTCGAACACTTCACAAATCTGGCCTTTATGGGGGAGCGGCAAGAAGAAAGCCATTTCTCAAAGATATCCATAAAAAGTCTTGTTCACAGTTTGCCACAAGCCACCTGGGAGACACACCAAACATGTCGAAGAAGGTGCTCTGGTCAGATGAAACCAAAATCGAACTTTTTGGAAACAATGCAAAACGATATGTTTGGCGTAAAAGCAACACAGCTCATCACCCTGAACACACCATCCCCACTGTCAAACATGGTGGTGGCAGCATCATGGTTTGGGCCTGCTTTTCATCAGCAGGGACAGGGAAGATGGTTAAAATTGATGGGAAGATGTATGGAGCCAAATACAGGACCATTCTGGATGAAAACCTGTTGGAGTCTGCAAAAGACCTGAGACTAGGACGGAGATTTATCTTCCAACAAGACAATGATCCCAAACATAAAGCAAAATCTACAATGGAATGGTTCAAAAATAAACGTATCCAGGTCTTAGAATGGCAAAGTCAAAGTCCAGACCTGAATCCAATTGAGAATATGTGGAAAGAGCTGAAAACTGCTGTTCACAAACGCTCTCCATCCAACCTCACTGAGCTCGAGCTGTTTTGCAAGGAAGAGTGGGCAAGAATTTCAGTCTCTAGATGTGCAAAACTGATAGAGACATACCCCAAGTGACTTGCAGCTGTATTCGCAGCAAAAGGTGGTGCAACAAAGTATTAATGCAAGGGGGCCGAATAATTTTGCACGCCCCACTTTTTAGTTTTATTATTACAAAAAAAGTTTAAATGATCCAATAAATTTCGTTCCACTTCACAATTGTGACCCACTTGTTGTTGATTCTTCACCAAAAATTTTAAATGTTATATCTTTTTGTTTGAAGCCTGAAATGTGGCAAAAGGTTGAAAAGTTCCAGGGGGCCGAATACTTTCGCAAGGCACTGTATGTCAGCTAACCTGCCAATTTCTGTGGGAACGACCAACCATCTAATGTGTACTCTCCCTGGTTGGGAAATGTCAGTAGGGAAAAAGGATTGGATCATTGGATTTTAACATGTTTAAAATCCTCTTATTCTCAGGATGGTATGCCATAACCAGAAGTGCTTCTCCCCTCTCCCCATTCAGAATATATGTGTATGTGGAGGTCATTCGGCCATCAGCCATCTAGAAGGTATGGTCAGCTTAGCAGTGTATCGGCTGGGCCTCAATTGTTCATTTACTATGGCAAATTCCATTTTTTAATGGGTTTCTTTTTTGTAGCATTAACTTTTAGGTCTGATGACAAAAACAACCTCTTGAACCAACCTAATGAGAAATATTACTAGGGGTGAAATACTTTGGAGGCTTTCTGATTGTGTCTGAGAAATTAGACTCTACCTTAATAGTCATAAATCTAGACTATTTTTATCGATAGTTAAGCTTTAGGCTCACCCCACTTTTACAAATGGATGAGATTTATTGTGCGGGTATCACTTGTGATGGTGGAGGCACTGTCTAAGGCAGAATCTTGTGCCAAGGCAAAAGAGCTGTAGTATTTTATTGATCAGTTCTAAACCTTCTGCCCAAAGTGGCAATTAAATTTCAATTAAACTGACTGAAAGCATCATATTAAATTTCAGCTCTTTACGAGCTATCGGAGAAAGCTGCAGGACAAATCCTGAGTATCATCACACTCTGTTCAAATCATATTATCCTGTTCATTCACAATAAAAGTGACAGTTTTAGGTATACTTTCAATATTTCTTGAATATAAACCCTCTAATGAACAGGCTTTATTGCCTTTAAATCAATTATTATTGGATATTTTAATAAAGTGAATTGAGCACTATGTTTTATACACTGCTTAGAAGTTACTATATTTTGCAGCTGGCTATGCAGGGAGAAGGGAAGGTCTGATTGGTATCTTCAACTTCTAAATGTTACGTCTTGAATTTAATTAAACATTTTTAAAGCTATTTCATTCTGCCACTTTAAGGGATGCTGAATGTTAATTAGCTACCCGGCCCTTCCACACAAATGTACACCAATATAAAGTTCAATTTAAATATTTTAACATTTGCTAATTTATCTTTTACGTGATGTGTCATTTTATTAGAAATGATGTATTATTCATTATAGGGGTTTAAATTGAGGTACGAGGTAATTTAGATAAAGCATAATTTCCCCTCAAGCTTATCGGATAATATATGCCTCCATCTTGCCCAGGAGAAACTCAACAAGAGCTGTTGGCAGATGTCTTCCAGATGCATCTTTTGGCCAACATTAGTGCTTTTGATTTTCAAACAATTATTTTCAGGCTACATATTTTATGGTGGTCGTATTAGATCACTGCAATATCATGGCAAACATGGATGGCTTAATTTCATGTTTTAGAAAGCTTAGATACATTTTTTTATTCTTGCTATTGAATTGTGGTCAATTATTTATCTCATATCCCTGCTCCATGACCAAGGGGATTTCTTTTGAAGACCCATCTTGAGTCATATACCGTTGACAAATTGTCTACTGTACACAGGTGTGAAAAATACATGGTCAAGGCTATGACAAATCACTCAATTGGTCACCAAAACGCCCATTAGGTCTTTCTGGCTGGTGTCTGTGTTGCTATCTCCCAAAAGGTCAGCAAAGACATTATTGCTCTCACAAGTAACACCGATATTGGCTCTTTTCCAGATGTGAATATTCCATGTAATTTTTTGTAAATAATTTGTGGACCATTTTCTGGATAAAATATTTTGAAGTCACTTCATGTATGCTAGTCTCTGTCCTGGCTCTAATATCCTTTTTTGTCTTGAATTTTAGCCCGGCAGAGAGTCTCACTTAACAATCTTTGTCAGACCAGCAGCCAGACCAGGGAGGAGTGAGGGGTGGTGACTCAGGCCACCATAACTACCCTATTGTATCCCAGTAGTGTGAGTGGTCAAGGCTTCTCACATATACTAATCAATGCACTCCTCTTTTGGTTGAATATTTATCTAGGACTATGAAGAGGACAATAGAGCTGTCATTCTGTCAGTCATTCTAATTCCCCAACATACTATTCTAATGAGGATTATCTTGCAGATACAATCTTCCCTGTGGAGCAGAGACCTGAGAATACTCTGCTCTCCCATTTAGAACTTTTATCTCTCTGAGATTACTGCTGCAGAAAGACAATATTTTGTATTTAATAGCATAGTACTGCATAATCACAAAAAGAAAAAGCCATAAATTATAACAGCATGAGTTTAAAGTTGCCCCAACCGTAACCCCAGAATCGCAAAAAAAAAAAAAAATCCAACGCTGCTGGATTTTTTGTGATTCTGGGACTGCAGCAACTTGTGACCATGGTCATGGTGCGACCACATTGATTTCAATGGCTGCGTTGCTACACAGTGATCTTTGGACATGTGACAGGTGTTCCAGCCAAGATCGGTTCCAGGGTTTGCAACAGTCCAGAAATTCCTGGACAGTCTGTAAAAATGAGATGTCTGATGGCTGGTGGTACATGAGAAGGTCACTTTGTAATTCTCAGCATTTTAGAGCTCACAATAAATGCTGGCAATGTATTCAGTCTCCGACCTATAGACATCTATCACTTATAATCTTTATAGTTCATTATAGTTTTCCAATTTGTCTATAAAAAAATGTTGGCCATTGGTGCACGCCCCCAGCTTAACACTATTTTAAAACCTCTACTGCAACATGGGAACCCGGCCTCAGAAAAATAAATGTACTGTAAAAAGCCCCGTCCTTGTCTGATCATCAAATGGCCAGGATAGATGTGTCCATGAGAAGTAAGCAATGAAGTATTGAATGACAGCAAGCAGAGGTCTTGAAAACTGAGGAATAGATACAAAAATAAAACCAGTAAGGGTTCATGCACACGACCAAATTTTTTTTCTGTGCCCGTTCCATTTTTGCAATCTGTATGCGGGTCACTTCAATGGGGCTGCGAAAAAAACAGAAATGACTCTGTGTGCATTCCATTTCTGTATGTCTGCATGGCCGTTTCGCAAAAAAAAAATAGAACATGTCCAATTATTGTCCGCATTACGGACAAGGATAGGACTGTTCTATCAGGGGACGGACGCTCTGTTCCACAAAATACGGAATGCACTTGACCGGTATCAGTGTTTTGCGGATTCTTAATTTGCGGACCACAAAACATCTCGTGTGCATGAGCCCTAGTACAGTATGATAGTAAATTAATCATAAAAATGGTAGCCAAAGGTAACCATTATTTTTTGTATTATTTCAGAACTTCTGATTGTGACAATTGGATCCACTCCCTTACCGTCACCTTAGAATTAGCGTCTCTGCGACTAAAGAACAATTACCACCTGATTTTTGTAAGAATATATGTACTGAGCCAAACAATTCCTCTTCCCATATCCCATATATGAATAAAATGTCTATGCCACTGATTACATGCCAGTCTCTACACTATAGACTTGGTACCAATGGCAGTAGTGGTACACAGCAGCTGGCAAAACTAAGCAAGAACTGGAAAGAAAAATGTTGCTGTCAATGAGAAGTATAATAAGGGTATTCATAGAACATAATAATTGCTGTGCTCTTTAATGTGTCCCACAAGGGAGATGTCGTGAATGACAGATCATTAGTGGTATAAGCCTCTGCATGATGATGGTGGTTCATCTTGTGGTGGTACTGCTGGTGCTCAGGAAGTTGTCATTTGAATGGAAATGAGTACATAGTAAAGCCATGTGGAAAAAAATATATATAAAAAATATAGCAAACCAGGACTTCCACCCGCTGTGCCTGTGACCACCAGACAAACCATCTGAATAATCCAAAGCAAATGTACAGATCAAAGCATTGCAGGCTCCAAAGCTTGCTGCAAACCATTCATTATACCAGGTACATCCACCACAAAAGAAATTCCAATATTTTGGTGGAAAAACCACCTATCAAAGGTGGCTTCTCTGCGGAAATGTTGCAAGTTCTTTTGTGGTGGATGTACCTGCTATAAAAATACAGTGGTGATGCCCTTAGTGACTAACAGAGTTACACATAACCCTCATTTTCTAAAGCAGTATGGAAATTTAAAGGGATTGTCTCATAAGGATGATGTTTGTCCATAAGGCCTAAGAGCACATAGGGCTCTTATTGAAGAATCCCTTGCTTGATCACTGTATAATACCACATATATTACAGAGACACTGTATAATCCCACATTTCTCTTTTAGTGGCTGTTTATGCAGGGACTTGATATTTAATACCTGAAATCGTGCAATACCACAAATATCATCTAAAATAACTGAATGAAAATCAGTCGATAAGGAAACAAAAAATGTGACCACAAAGAGGGAATTCATCAAGGAATTTGTCCCAGTATTTTAGTTTAAAATAGACGAGCAAATGGAGGCAATAAATATGATTTAATTTTTTTCTGTTCATTTTACATTGTTTTTACTCTCAGATGCAGCAATCATGTATGGGCATCTGATAGGGAGCAGCACTGTCGCAGCACTATCACAGCTCCCTGTCATTGCACCCACTACTTACAAAAAGATTCTATTCGTGACAAGTAATTCATCACAAAGCTAATTTTTTTGTAAAATACTGCGATATATTTATGTGCAATAGTCTAGGACTGGGCAATATCTTAGGTCTTTATTGGCTTGGTACATGCAGAACTAGCGCCACCACCAGCTCTCCACTAATAAGGTCTCCTCCCTTGCACAGTGCCCCTTTCTCGCTCACAAAGAGCCACATGTTCATACTCTGACGAGCAAAAGGGTAGCAATGTTTTGAACTTTTGACTTTCAGACTCCATATCTCACCGTCCACTACAGCCTCAAATGAGAGACTACCATCATTTTATAGACAATCATCTTGGCTATCTCATGCGTAAATTGGACTTGCAACTATTTGGCATATGATTAGTTATGAAGATTCTTGTCATCTAACTTAATTGTTACTGTTTTACATAGTAACATAGTTTGTAAGGCCGAAAAAAGACATCTGTCCATCCAGTTCAGCCTGTTTTCCTACAAGTTGATCCAGAGGAAGGCAAAAAAAAACCCTGTGAGGTAGAAGCCAATTTTCCTCACTTTAGGGGAAAAAATTCCTTCCAGACTCCATTCAGGCAATCAGAATAACTCCCTGGATCAACGACCCCTCTCTAGTAACTATAACCTGTAATATTATTACCCTCCAGAAATACATCCAGGCCCTTCTTGAACTCTTTTAGTGAACTTACCATCACCACCTCCTCAGGCAGAGAGTTTCACAGTCTCACTGCTCTTACCGTAAAGAATCCTCTTCTATGTTTATGTACAAACCTTCTTTCCTCCAGACGCAGAGGATGTCCCCTCGTCACAGTCACAGTCCTCGGGATAAATAGATGATGGGAGAGATCTCTGTACTGACCCCTGATATATTTATACATAGTTATTAGATCTCCCCTCAGTCGTCTTTTTTCTAAAGTGAATAACCCTAATTTTGATCATCTTTCTGGGTACTGTAGTCCACCCATTCCAGTTATTACTTTAGTTGCCCTCCTCTGAACCCTCTCCAGCTCTGCTATGTCTGCCTTGTTCACAGGAGCCCAGAACTGTACACAGTACTCCATGTGTGGTCTGACTAGTGATTTGTAAAGTGGCAGGACTATGTTCTCATCACGGGCATCTATGCCCCTTTTGATGCAACCCATTATCTTATTGGCCTTGGCAGCAGCTGTCTGGCACTGGCTTCTACAGCTTAGTTTGCTGTTCACTAAAATTCCTAAGTCCTTTTCCATGTCAGAGTTACCCAATGCTTTACCATTTAGTATGTACTGGTGACTTGCATTATTCCTTCCCATATGCATAACCTTACATTTGTCAGTGTTAAACCTCATCTGCCACTTTTCTGACCAAGCCTCCAGTCTATCCAGATCCTGCTGTAGCAGTGCACTGTCCTCCTCTGTGTTAATTACTTTACACAGTTTAGTGTCATCTGCAAAAATTGATATTTTACTATGCAAACCTTCTACAATATCATTAATAAATATATTGAAGAGAATAGGGCCCAATACAGACCCCTGTGGTACCCCACTAGTGACAGTGACCCAATCTGAGTATGTACCGTTAATAACCACCCTCTGTTTTCTATCACTGAGCCAGTTACTTACCCACATACAGACATTTTCTCCCAGGCCAAGCATTCTCATTTTGTATACTAACCTTTTATGTGGTACCGTGTCAAACGCTTTGGAGAAGTCCAAATATACGACATCCATTGAGTCGCCGCGGTCAAGTCTAGAACTTACCTCCTCATAGAAACTGATTAAATTGGTTTGACATGACCGATCCCTCATAAAGCCATGCTGATACGGAGTTATTTGCTTATTTTCATTGAGGTACTCCAAGATAGCATCTCTCAGAAAACCTTCAAACAGTTTACCCACAACAGAAGTTAAACTTACTGGCCTATAGTTTCCGGGCTCTGTTTTTGGACCCTTTTTGAATATTGGCACCACATTTGCTATGCGCCAATCCTGTGGAACACTCCCCATCAATATAGAGTCCTTAAATATCAGAAATAAGGGTCTGTAGATGACATTACTTAATTCTCTTAGGATACGGGGGTGTATGCCATCCGGTCCTGGTGATTTGTCTATTTTAATATTTTTAAGACATTGCTGTACCTCTTCCTGGGTCAGAGAGGACACTTTTAAAGGAGAATTTACTTTTATACTCTGCATTTCATCTGACAGTTTATTTTCCTCAGTGAATACAGTGGAGAAAAAGTTATTTAGTAGCTTCGCTTTCTCCTCATCGCTCTCTGCAACTCCCCCCTCATTACTCTGTAAGGGGCCGACACCTTCAGGTTTATACTTTTTAGTATTTATATAATTGAAGAACATTTTAGGGTTAGTTTTACTCTCTTTGGCGATTAATCTCTCGGTCTCTAGTTTGGCTGCTTTTATTTGTCTTTTACATATTCTATTTTTTTCCTTATAGTTTTTCAATGCTTCCTCGCTCTCCTCCTGTTTTAGTGATTTAAATGCTCTTTTTTTTGCTTTCTTT
Organism: Rhinella marina; assembly: GCA_900303285.1. Classification (NCBI taxonomy): domain Eukaryota; kingdom Metazoa; phylum Chordata; class Amphibia; order Anura; family Bufonidae; genus Rhinella; species Rhinella marina. The sequence goes on along the minus strand of ONZH01019683.1, from coordinate 633,737 downwards.
ACAGTTCTATTTATCCACATTGGTTTTTTCTATTTTATTTCTATACGGTATGTACCTCTCACAATTAGATATTAGGATGCTTTTAAAAATATCCCATTTTGTGGCTGTATTTTTATTTTTGAGGACTTTGTCCCAGTTAGTTAGGCCTATGGCCTCTCTTAGTTGGCTAAATTTAGCTTTTTTGAAGTTTGGTATTTTTGTTCCTCCCTGAAGAAACACTCTTTTGAATGACAATTGGAAGGTTATTATGTTATGGTCACTGTTTCCCAGGTGTCCCCCGAACCTGCACATCTGTTGTTCTGTCAGGTCTATTGGTTAATACTAAGTCAAGTATGGCCGTCCCTCTAGTGGGGTCCTGAACCAGTTGGGAAAGGTAATTGTCTTTGGTTATTGCCAAGAACCTGTTTCCTTTATGAGATGTACAGGTTTCAGTTTCCCAGTCTATATCTGGGTAGTTGAAGTCCCCCATAATAATGACCTCATTATGATTTGCCGCCTCGTCTATTTCGTTTAGAAGTAGATTTTCTGTGGTCTCTGATATATTGGGTGGTTTATAATTTTGCTCCTAAAGTTCTATAGTTTTGCTCCTAAAATTCTAAATTTTTATTTTTATTATTTTAGCAGAATTTTGTAAATCTTCCTTTTGCTTTCAACACTGCCTGAATCCTTCTGTCTTCGATCAGATTCAAGCATGTCTCGATCAAAATCTGTTCCCAGGTCTCTTCTACCCGTTTCCAGTGTTGGTGCATACTGGTCGACTCCCTTGGCTATGAATACAGCTTTCTCTTCAACTCCACCCACAAGTGTTTGATTGGGTTGAGGTCTGGGGACTGTGGGAGCCAATCCAGCACCTCTACTTCATTGTCACTGAACCATTTCTTCGCCAATCTCAATGTATGCTTTAGGTTGTTGTCCTGATGGAACACTATGTCGTCCTTTTCTTACCCATAGTACTCGAGTGTATGAAGTAACTCGTCTTGTAAGATATATTCACATATAGCTCAGCATTGAGACCACCAAAGATCCTGGTGAAGTATACAACATCTTCGGCTGTGAAACAACCCCATATCATCAGGCTTCCTCCACCGAACTTGACAGTTCCTTCAATTTCTCGATCTGTTAGCCTCCTTTTCCCTTGTTTCTTCCAGACCCATTTGCACCCATCAGTGCCCAGTCTATTGACTTTCATCTCATAGCTCCAAATCACCCGTTTCCAATCTTCTACTGTCCACTGTTCGAGGCTTCTTCACTTTTTTCCGGCCACCAGTCCAGACTTGTGTTATGCATGTCGCATGGATGTCTGTGATCTCACTATAACTTACCATACAAGCCACCTCCACTTCCGTGTTTGTTGCACCAGAACTGATAGACCTTGTGATGAGCCTACTTGTTGACTGATATTATGCCTGGATGTCTACCTCTCTTGGCTTTGGAATGGATGTATTTATGGAGGGTAATAATATTACAGGTTATAGTTACTAGAGAGGGGTCGTTGATCCAGGGAGTAATTCTGATTGCCTGATTGGAGTCGGGAAGGAATTTTTTTTCCCCTAAAGTGAGGAATATTGGCTTCTACCTCACAGGGGTTTTTTGCCTTCCTCTGGATCAACTTGCAGGATAACAGGCCGAACTCAATGGACAGATGTCTTTTTTCGGCCTTATAAACTATGTTACTATGTTACTTCATTTCATATTCTTCCATCTGTCATGGCACTCACATGATGCAGTTTGACAATTTTCTTGGTTGAAATATCGCTATCGAAGAGCTGGATGATGCTGTTTCTCTTTTCTTGGGAAATCTTCTTCATAGTTGCTCCTCAATTTGAACCAGTGACCTTTTGCTTGGGAGTTAACCTAACAACACACTGAGCTAGTAGGAAATGTGAGAACAGGTTGTAATTTGTAGTATACAAGACGGAAAAGATTTTTCCACCACCAGGAGCAAAACAGTAACAATGCAGTTACATGACAATAATGTGTATAACTAATCATATGCTAAATAGTTGCAAGTCCAATTTATGTATGAGATAGCCAAGATGATTGTCTATAAAATGATGATAGTCTCATGTTCGAAGCTGTAGTGGATGGTGAGATATGGTGCCTGAAAGTCAAAAGTTCAAAACATTGCTACCCTTTTTCTCGTCAGTGTAAATAATAATGGGCATGGAAGTTCAAAAGCAGCTGATTATATAATGTATCATATACACCTCCACTGCCTCAGTCTTATTCTTAAAAACAGGCAGAGGAGCTTCATATAAAATGGGGTTACCAAAAAAAAAAGTGGTGTTCCTTACTTACTGACATCACTGCTGAGAGCCAATGCTGTTTATTGGTCACTTGTAAATAAAGACTGGAGTCGGGGCAATGAAGAGCTGATTGGTGTTTCTTTTTTGTTCATTTTATGGCATTTGTATTTTCTTTTCAGAAACCGTTTATCCCATTTAATGAATCAAAAATTGATGGAAAACCTTCTCCATTTCAAAAAGATGTTCCATAACTTCTAGCATGAACAATATAAGACATAATAAACCATAATTTTTATAAAGAATTTTAGTCACTTTTGTGCCCTGTATGCAGGGATGGCGCGTAAGAGTAGTTTGGGCTTCTAAGCAATCATGTTCATGGGCCACCACCATAGTAATTATACACGTGAGCTGGGTTAACACAGAGGCCCAGATTTACTATTAGTCAGACAGGGTAAACTAGGATCAGCAGTGGTAACATATGCCAGACTTATCACAGTGGAGAGTAGTGAATCGATTCGTCTCACCAACAAGAGTTCTTGACCTGCGAGGGGCTGACCCCACTGCTGAAGAAGCTCACCCAGCCAATTGATTGACAGGGACGGACACCTCACCCAGCCCTCAGAATTTCATACAATCACTGCTCAAAAAGTAGAAGCAGAGATTCTGCACTTGCTCCTCTACTCAGAGCAGAGGCATAGGTGCAAGATCATCAGGGCTGGGTGAGGTGTCCGGCACTGTCTATCAAGCAGCTGGGGGAGCTTCTTCAGTAACGGGGACAGCTCCTCGCAAGTGATGAACTCTTGATAAGACAAATGGATTTGTAAGAATGAATTTGCTCATCAATGCTGCTAGTCTATTTGTTGGCCTAGCATGTGCCACTTTAGTGCATTTTGATGACCTTTAGACCCAGGGGTGCACCGATCGCCTCAGGCAGCACCAGGTAGGGGCAAGAGAGGGACAGCCAAAGGACCATGGGCTGAAGGGAAGGGGTTAGGTTAAGAAATTGGCATGGAGGGTGGGGCGCTGTTTCAGTTTTCGCCTCAGGCAGCAGAAAGGCTAGGTGCACCCTTGTTTAGACCCCATTCTCCATACCCAGGAAGCCACACTCTCTTATTGCTAAGCCCATGAAAGACGGGGGAAAATTGGAGAACTTGTGCCAAAATGGGCCAAATTGCACCACTTTTGAGATAGATTTGAGGTTCAGACGCATTAGTAAATCTGGTCCAGTGTCTTTGCACAGTACTTATATATCACTTTTCTTTTTTTGCAGACCCTGCACTAATTAAATGGTTGTTTGCTTTAGAAACCCTAGTTTCACACACCCTATTTAACACCTTAGTTAACCAGTGGTGGTTTCTCTATTATTCCTCATTCAAAATCCTCATTCAGAGCAGAAAGTGTATACAAAGGGTATTTCCCATTCCGGTAGGGCCTGGTACATCCATCTATTACGCTTCAATTCAATGAGAACTGCGTAATGCTACATTTTTTCCTGCGGGGGCACTGTAGGGAAATTTAACACTTGCTAGTAGACTCTCTTCAGAGATCACAGCTGATCAGTTTATAATCCACCAATCTATGAGGCCTCAGGCACTGAAATAACGCAGATATGGTAGTTGTATTTTTCACACATGTAGTGTTTCATACTTTTATTTAGGTTACAGAATAATCTGTGTCCTTATAAGAAACTAATAAATCTTGTTGTTAGCATGGAAGCTGCACATCGGGGGCTGAAATCCCACCATGTACCTCATAAATCTCGCAACTAAGTGTGTGCATCAAGCCGAATGCAGTTCATTTAAATATTTTTAAATGTGCATCAGATATAATAGATATAATTAACCCCTCCCCCCCAGCACCCCCCAAATAAATCCAGGATGCTGGCGCTATAGGTCCTGTCAGCGGCTTCACTTTCTCAATGCATCATATTGTCTGCACCAGGTGAACAGATTAATTAACACCGCACAAGCGTGCCAGCTATTAATAGTCACATCCCAGAGCCATTTCCCTGGCAGGATGAGAACCGTGTCTATGTCTCTCCGGCATTCACGTCCTTTGTCATTCACTTCCTCTTTAATCTTGTTTGAGTATCCGGCTCACTCGTCCTTATTTTATTGACTCAATCACAAGGAGATCTGTCACTTTTTATAAAAATGGTCACCGCAGAATCACATCAAGCAAAATCGTGATTCTGCACTCTATAATTTAGTACCTTTATGAAATTGCAATTTCAGGCCTCAGTGCTTGTTTTTTTTTTTTTTTCTTCCCTAAAATGTACTTTAAGAATTAGTCGGTCCGTCCACAAATCAGCGGAATTTATGCACAGTTGTAATACAGTTTATGGCCTCATGGTACATTGCTTCAAAAACAGCAGATGTGAAATTATGATAAATATAATGAGTGTTTTTTTGCCTGATGTAGTGGAGTAAGGAATGGTCTGTCCTGTGTTTACCTATCCCATACAGTACATTTAATGTCTTAGTCAGGGCTGCTGACAAAGTCTGATTAATGGCCTCATCTCTTTTATTAAAGATAAGGCTAGCACTGCATTCAGGAGATAGCAGACACACCATTAATCTTGGTAAAATGAACAGTCAAATAATCACAAGTCAGAAATGAAATCTACATACATTAACGCTGACACTCAGCCTAGCATAAGAGCCGCCATAAAACACGGGAGTGAGTCGGGGAGCACCAAACCTTTTCATTTTCTTTCTTTAGATTTAAAGCCACAGTCCTCCATTTACAGCAAAAAAATATAAATAAATAAATAATAAAAAAAATACAAAAAATAAATATCAGCCTCATTTTAACACAGTTGACAAACCATATAGTGGATTATTTATTCATACCCTTGCTGTGTTTTGTTCCATATCCTACCTTTTATTACAAGGAACCTTAGATCGTGATGTATCCTCCTACTTATATAACAACATACACAAAGCTCAGCGTCTTAGGATACGGAAAGTTGATAGGAAATATATCTAATGGTATATTTGAAATTGACAAAAGCCGTATAGATTCCTGGCGGTCTGTCTCATGCAGAAAAATGCCATTTAATAAAATCCCCAAGAAGCAGATGCAGTGTCGATATATTAAGAGCACAGAGCAAGCGACAATTAAGTGATGCACTGGAAGGTCATAATACTGATCTATGCTCGGAATTAATCACAAAATACATTAGAAAATCACAGTGACCTACAAATTTTTGACAAAATAATTTTTCATCATGTTGGCAATTCTTTAGTCTAATATGCCTGCTAGGTACAGGGTTCAAAGCTGTCATTTATTCCCCATCTTCCTGTGACAAGCGGCAACCTGTCTTCAAGACAAAATGAACATTAGCCGCGCTCACTACACATTAGCCAGTCTTAGCATATAACTAATGATAATAGGCAGACAGAGATGTTCAAGTCTGAAATAATGTTCTCTTTGTTTAAGAAATTTCTTTGAGGTTGGGGGAAAGAAAAAAAAAAGAAACGTGTTTCATGGTCAAATAAAATTATTTTCTTTTATTTTGTATTTCACATAAGATGATGTATATTTATATAGAGTTATTTTTTTTTTTAATGCTCCATTGTTGTGTAGCCTTCGTGAATGGCGATTTTGTGCGGATTAGCTCCCCTACGTCGGAGCTTGTTTACTTAGTTTTGTGGGGCAGGATTATACTGTTTGCGGATAAAGGGTAATAGGAATTTCCTGGTTTCATAAAGAAGTTCAACCGCATTATTGAATTTTGGGAGGGTTAGTATATGTTGACAGAGCATACAGGAAAAATGAAGTCATTGAAACACAATTGTAGAAGGAGAGGGTCAGTAACAGAAGACCTGCAGGCTGGAGGTGGCCGGGGCGAGCTCTGCTCTGTGAGCTGGAAAGCTGCCATAAAAGACTCTTCTGAATGGTGATCAAGAGGACGATTAAAACTTGTTTCATTGTTTCAGTATTTAAATAAATAAAATGTAGATAGATAGTTACATATGTTATATGAGAGCCAGGTCCTTTCAATAGACAGATAGACGGATAGATAGATATAGACAGAGAAACATAGATATTAGATAGATGATAGACAAATAGATAATAGATAAATAAATAGATAGATAGATAATAGCAGGGGTGCACCTAGCCTTTCTTCTGCCTGAGGTGAAAACTGAAACGAAGCCCCACTGCCTCCCAAATGCCAATTTCTTAACCTAACCCTTCTCTTCTGCCCATGGCCCTTCGGCTGCCCCTCTCCCTGACCTGGCTTCATTGGTGGTGCACCCCTGGATGCTAGATCGATCGATAGATAGATAGATAGATAGATAGATAGATAGATAGATAGATCCTATACCCCCACACTGGATGTGTCCCCATCCCTTTGGCAATGCTAAAATGTATTTAGTCCTGCCAATAAAGCTTATTTGATTTGAGATAGATAGATAGATAGATAGATAGATAGATAGATAGATAGATATGAGACAGATAGATAGAACGTAATAAGCATTATCAATATTATCATATTATTATTATTTGATCCAAAATATATCAGATTGGAAATCCTTTTCAGTCTGTTTCTTGTTCTTTTGTTTTTTTAAGTTTGACATTTTTTCTCAATGGCATGCGCCAAATTTCAAGTACATATTTCACAACTACCTCAACAGTTTTAAAAAGTTCTAGACAATATAAGGATGTAACAGGACTATTTTTACCATACAAAGACTGTCAAAATGAGGTAATTTGTCTCAGGACACATTATTTCAATCATTTAAAAGGGAATGTGCCCACAATTTTTTTTCAGACAGTTTTTTTTGTTCAACCTTTTTTTCTCTTCTGTTTTTATTTATGATGGCAGATTCTTTATTCTATTTCCTGAACATGATTATGGGGGCAGCCATCTTGCCTGAGCTGTTCTTAACACTATTTAGAGATATGCTTTACAGCAGCCACCATGGGCCATAGATACAATGGACAGGATCTGACTCTATTGACTTCTATGGGAGAGTTTTCTAGGCATGCTGTGTGACCTGTGGAGAGGTCAGGAGGGAGTAGATAAGCCGTGATATCTCCTATTGTGAACGGTAGAGCCTTTGTTATCTATATATAGTTGACATCTGTCATTGTAATCCTGCCTGTAATAAGCAGATAACTGCAGTAAAGTGATCTGTACAGACCAAGAAGTGGCTCCTATTATCAGGCTTAGTGGTCAGTGTCATTTTATTGTTTTTAATACAGATTTTGCTATGGAAGATTTTAATGTTTAACATAATTTAAATAGGTTGTTTTCCAATGACACATTAGATCGTTTAAAATTTTTTGAGGCACAAAATATAAGTCTGTATTAAATTACTGCAAGTATGTGTTGTGCCACACAAAAGTCTGACAATGTGCCTTCCAATGCCTGCATAAGCTAAAGGGATATCCCCATCTCAGACAATGGGGGCATATGGCTAGGATATGCCGCCATTGTCTGATAGGTGCGGGTCCCACCTCTGGGACCCGCACCTACATCGAGAACAGGTCCCTGAAAGCTGTGGAGGGTGCACTGCTCTTGTGCAGCCGTCCTCCATTCATTTCTATGGGGCCACAGAAAATAGCCGAGCCCTGGCTTGTTGTCAGAAAACATACTGTAGTATGGGCTGGACTGCTAGGTAGCCTAAAAAATACCAATTTGTCAAAAGATCCAACTACTTTTGTGGTGTAGAATCACGGAGAAAATGTGGTCTTAAATGGAAGAGAAGTGCTCATAACCCCATATGCTGTTACGCATATCAAACCGGGGACCAAATCCTGCACATGTGATCCGTTGCTAACAGCAATTGGCCTGTGTCGGCCTGTATGCTCCTTCCGTAATTTCCCATATGGCATATATAGGTTAGCGTTAGGGTGTGGGTAATGAAGAGGGCAGGCCGGCAGGCTCGTCTCATTGATGATTTTGTACGCCAGTTTTTGCCATACAAAATAACTTAAATCTAGGAAAAATAGCAGCACTGCTTAGGGACCGGGTGCAAATCCTCTCAAAATCCTCAACAAAGATCCTCAACAAAGATCTTCAATGGTAACAAAAAATATCCCAGCTAACCTCAGTACTACACACTGTTCAAATTTATGCACAGCAGAATATTAGTAGACTACTGATAAATTGTCCAATTTTCTTCTTTTATTGTTTATTTTAAAGGTCAATATAAATGACAACCTCTTTCTAACCAACTGAGAACCAGCCCTGTACCTCACATGGATCCAGAGATCTCCATATTCATTTTTACATTTGTTCTGCTAGATTTATTTTAAGCTGGCAGTTTAGAGGGTGTGTGCTTCCTTAGAGAGCATGTCCTTTCTCAGAGGTATGACCTTTCTGCTGCAGTTGATGGCAGTTGAATAAGAGAACTGAGCATGTGCTTCCATCTCAGTGAGAAGGACAGAGAAATAATAAAAAGAGCAAACAGCAGGTGGCGCTATACAGATAGATTTTATTGAGTAACTTAGTAGCTATAATACTTTTTTTTTACATGCAAATATAAAAGTATTCAGATCCAGGTGCTGGTTTGAAAACTGTAGAATATTTTCCATTTCCTTATGAATATTTACAATAAATACTAAAATCATGCAGTTTTCACACTGGCCACTAGGCCTAAAATATGTCAAGACTTTCTGTTCTTTGAGAGCAGCTACATGGGCCACATACAGAATGGATAGGATGGGACCTCATTGGCCCAGATTTACTAATGCTGTAGATCAGGGGTGCACAACCTGCGGCCCGGGGGCCACATGCGGCCCTCGATACCATTCTGTGCAGCCCCCAAACATCTGGTAAAAGGCATGTAGGTCTATGTCTTATGGCTTCTTACATGTATCTTTCATGTATTCTCCTATTATTGGGAGTCCTAGAACTGTAACAAGACATTTATAGTATATACTGTATGTTCAATATGCCCTAAATACAGTATTTCAGTTGGTAATACCTCTTTAAGTTTTATCTTTGGCCCTTGGAATTGGTTCAGGCTAAAAATGTGGCCCCCAACAAAAAAAGGTTGGGCACCCCTGCTGTACATGGTGTAAGCTTAGGCTGTCTAGACCAGCACCAGATATATCACAGGGGCTCAGGCGGGATGATGAATTTGGTGCATAGCTGACACTTGTCTAGGTCTACACCAACTATTAGTTGGCTTTGAGAAAGAATTTTACACCAAAATTGTGGTGCAATTTAGTGCAAACAAGCCCATCTTAGGCCTGCCCCCTTTCCCACACAGCCCTAAATCTTCCCTCTAAGCCCCAGCAAGTTGGAAAAACCCTAGAAACCCTAGTTGTGCCATATTGCACCAAAATTTTACCAATTTGTGCTACTTTCTAGACAGATTCTAAGCGCAGACACATTAATAAACCTGGGCTATTGACTTCTATTTTTCTAGGCATTCTCTGTGACCTGTGCAGAGCTCAGGAGGGAGCAGATAAGCTGTGATATCACCAATTTTGAAAGGAGGATCCTGTGTTATCTATACAGAGGTGGTATCTGTCATTGTATTTCTGCCTGTGATAATAATGTAATGGCTCAACAGTTTAGGGCGGGTTCACATCAGTGTCACAAATTTCATTATGTTTTCCCGTTATAACATGGTTACATCAGAAAATAATGGATTTTGTAAGACGGAATTCAAAACGAAAACTTTTAGAGGCTTTCCGTTTTGATCCGTTATAATACTGTAGAGGTCAAGCAGAATGGATGCATCTGCTTTCTGTTATGCAGGACGGAAAAGAAAGTCCTGTCGGAATTCATAACGCTGATGTGAAGCCATACAGACATACTATTAGATCTAGTGGCCAATGTGAAAACTGCATGATTTTCGGTATTTTCTAAATCTAGTGAAGGGAAAATAACATTTAAAAAAATATATATGCTTAATATAAAAACATGATTTATACAACGGGTCATTTTTTAGTGATGCATTTCCTATAAAGATGCAGACATTAGAAGAAAGCACACTGACTAGCCAACGGCTCTCATACGCATAGCAAACCACATGCATAGAGGATGTATGAAGGCACTGGGAGTCCCTGCACCTCCATAGTAGATACTACCTGTGCCACCATATATAATGCTGAATTATAGAGATATTCTCATTAATACATAAAGGCAGCCGTCAAAAAATTAACCAGCCTAGTCATAGTGCCTATTTGCTGAGAGATGGTCATCACAAGTGATCATTTGTGCAAAAGTTGTCTGATACGTCTATAGACTAGGAAGAGCACATTTTATGTAATCTCTTTGGGTACACTGTAAAGTTCTGTACATATCAGATCACTTTCCCAGAGCACACAACCACGATACTCCTGTGAGGCACATCCGAAACCCCAATGCCTCACATTTCCTAATGTTCCTGTGGGCAGTTTCAGAGAGAATCCACAAACGCAACATTAAAAAAGGCACGTCACATTCAATTCCCAGAATCCAGCAATGAGAAAGGATTCGCTTTCATTCAGAGTGGCATTTGACAGCTGAAAATCAGAACTTTTAAATGTCACTAAGCTCACATCAAGCAAAATAGAAAGTTTCTGGAATCTTTACCCTTTGAGGGCTGCACAACAAATACAGATGACATGTATGTAGTAAAGGTATCCCTCATATCAAGCCAATATATATCCGTATTATACGGGTTATTCCAGTTTTAGTAAATCAATATTAAATTTATAATATAAAGTTATACAATTTGCCAATATACATTCTGTATCAATTCCTTACAATGTTCAAAATCTCTGCTTCCAGAACCTCCATTATTTAATCCGATGGATAAAAATCTGTTGTGGCCATGTGATCCAAACATTATCTAGAAATATGAGTCCCTGCCATGTACTGTTTTGTGAAGTTCTTTTCTGTTCTTTTAGGAAGTTCCCTTGGTCTCCTTTACAGGTTAAAATTACCTGATAGGTTGCAATTTTCACTGCAATCAACTACAAAGCGGATCTGATCGGACAACTACATTATGGAGAAAAATTGTATTTCAGGCTCTGTTCACATTGAATTTTTTTTTCCGCATTTTATTAAGGGCATTCCCGTATTGTCCCTCTTAGCATCTGTGAAATAGCCATGTAGTGCACTGAGAGGACTCCTGTGCATGCACACAAAATGGAGAGGACTCCATGAGAAGTCCTCTCTGTGCATTCTATGACCAGTGTTTGGGCGCATAGCAGGCGAATGCGTGTAAATATCAACATCCACCCAAGTGTAGCTGTGAATCCAGCACTGGGGTGGGATAGAAAACCTACTAGAAAAATGAGCTGTTTCTGTATATGTCGCTGCCTCTGTCTCCCTGCAGCAGCTTATTCCTCCTGCACTCCTGTCTCCATAGACCTCTATGAGCTGCAGCTGTAACCTGATCACTCAGTGAGCTGCTAAGCATTCTTCAGTTGTCTCTACTGAAGAACAGATTCTTCTGACAGTTTCTTAACCATAGCTTGTACTATCAATTTAAAGAGAAATGTACTCTTCTGAGTTACTCTTCAAAGGTACAGTACATGAGATATATGTGGACTAAAGATTTGCATTTAAATTCAATTTGTGAGTGAGTGGATACATACAGAGTACATTATAATATAAGTAAGTTGAGTAAAATGGAGCAGATACACAGAATTTGTGGTGCCTGTCTCTGACATGGTGGTCTTCTACTCTATTCATTTAGAGATTAGCTACCGATGTTTGACTTTTCTAATACAACCTGCGATATATGCTGCAGAAAGGATTCACCAAATCAGAGATAAGAATGGTCTGTGATTCTTATTACAATCCCTTCTCCCCTGGGACTTTTTTCATATACTGAACCTAGTGTCAAATGGCCACTGTAGCAATCCTTTCAATGTCTTTATCAGTTAGTTAAAAGGCTTGATTGGCTTCTATGGGCAAAACTGGGTGTCATGAGCGTAAGATTAAAGGGAAAGAGACTAAATCTTTTTCCCTTCAGATAAACACATTAGGGTTAGGTTTTTTTCTGTGTATTGTATAAGCACGTATTTAAAATAAATTGGTTAAATATCTAAAGCCTGGGGCTCATGCAATGACTCCATACAGAAACCACATTTGATCATTTGATGATTCCGTATTAGATGTTTGTCCCAATGGCTACTGATCTTTAAAGGGGTTGTCCTGTGGCTTGTGGGTAGTTCCACCACTCGGACTGTCACAAACGGGGTTCCCAAGCCTTTCAGAACATGGTTCTTGAGTACAATTCTCAGCTATTTTCATTACCCTCCCATACATTGAATTTATGCTGCTCCATTCCAACTCCTGACCACAGCAGCTGAATGATGAGATGAAATGGAGGTTTGGGACCCCTAATCTAGTGATAGTAAGGGTCCAAGCGTTCAGACATTTTATCACCTATCCTATACAACCTCTTAAAAATATTGGCCATATGTTTACAGCATTAGGCCCCATTCACAAAAAGAATGGGTCCACATCTGAGCCACGAAAAAATGCGGATCAGATTCTTTTCACTGTTTGTTATTATAACATGGACCCATGTGAAGGTTCCCAGGTCTGCCACTGTAAATTTCCTATTATGCCCTGCCAAATAGGAAGACTGCACAATCCCTATAGACTGAAACAGTACAATATTACAGTCTATGATATAAGCAATTGAACAGTTTAATTCCCCAAAGGGGGCTAAAAATAAAAGTTTAATAAATTTTTCTAAAATATAAAAAGTATAAAAAAAAACCTTTCCCAATTTTACTTATAAAATGAATAAACAAAGCATAATTGGTATCGCCACATCTAAAAATGACCACTTTTACACAAAAAAATTCAAAATCAGGCATCAAAATTAGTGTTAAGCGAACTAAAATAAATTGACTTCAATATGAATTTCAGCAAAAATATGATTCGCCACAAAGTCGAATTTCCTCGTGCTTCATGGGAACGAATCATTTTTTTCCTGAAATGGAGGTAAAAAAAATGCATACTTGCCTTATTCATTTGCTCGCAGAGAGATTACATAGTTACAGTTAATACGGTTTAAAAAAGACATCAGATTCAACCAAGGCATAGGTGGGGATGCAAATCTCAGAAGTGAATCAATCAAGATGACTGCAACGGCCTCTGTGAGCAAATGGATGCGGTGAGTATGGTTTTTTTTTACCCCTGATTAACCCCTGAAAGGCCTCTATGTTACTGTCAGGTGACACTATCAGTGATGAATGCGGCATTTGAGGTGTTCAATGACGTAGGGTGGCGCGATCGCTGTTCCCCATCATGGCACCCGTTATATACAATGGAATGCAAATTGAATTTTTGATAACTTACTTCACTCATTTGTTATCAAAATGCCTGAATTGCAGTTTTTGGTTATGATACCGATGAAAAAAAATGAATAAAAAGTAGAAATGAGCAAGTATATTCTAAACAAATCAAATTCAAGCAAGGCAAGGAGTATGAAGATTATTTAGCCAATCAGGAGGCGCAAGCAATAAGCGAATTTTACAAAATTCATTTTAGTTCTAATTCTAACAAATCAGTCGGAAGATTTGATTCACATATGAATAAATTGACAGCGTTCAGCTTACCCTGAACAGTTGTGTATGACATCCTGGGGTCTTCTAGGACTGTATGCAACTACTTTCAAGCTAAGCTTAATACTAAAACAGCATTAGTACAAACAAAGCAAAATTGTAATGAAATATATAGGGGGGGTGGCCGCTGTATTATATATTCACAAAAGAAAGGGCGGAACTCCTAAAACCACAATATTTATTAAATCATTTAAAACTTGATAGAAATAGGCACACAAAAATTATTATAAAGTAATATAACCAAAGAAAAATCTAGACTGACCCTAGATATCCCTAGGGTAAGTCCTTTGTCCAGGGATTCCCCCTAATGATGGGGGTGCCCTGTCCCCGTACCTAACCTCCACAACCCTAAATGGCCCTATGATGACTATGAACCAGGGTGTGCAGGTTGGTGTATAGTCACCCCAACGCGTTTCGCCCAAACTATGGGCTCCTCAGGGAGTAATAATCATAAAACAGAGGGGATAAGACCAGGCACATAGATAAATCGTAATCCCAGCTGGGATAGGTACTTGCCATCTGTCGCTTGAGATGAGACAAAGGCGTACTCCTGAAAGAGAAATAGGCATGGCCCGATAAGCAATCACAGCAGGTAGTGACGGAAAATAGAGCAATAACTTATCACAGAACTACTTACATTGGTGGCATGTCGATAAGTGTATCCCAGCTGGCAGAGAGCGCATCAAACAAACGCTCTGCCGGGATTAAAAGGCAGCGCCACTGGGCGCTTCCGGCCCTTCATTGACGTGCTTCCAGTAAGTGGAACGCACGTATGGAACGCATCGTCGGCCAATATACTGTAGCGCTTACTGGTGCTTCCGGTCACGTGCCTTCCGATGAATGGAGCGCACGATGGAACGCAGCATCAAGTGCAGATGAATGGCCAGCTACGTTTTAATAAACTGAGTCTATAGTAGCGTTCCAAAATGTGCTTGTATGGCAAATTTGGAAAGTCTATGCAGCAGCCTCCTGTCATTGACTATGACAGGGGCTGCTGCATACATACTCCGGTTCCCCCGATCGCCACACAAGGGGGCCGGAGTAACACTGGAAGCACGCGCTTCCGGTGTTTTAAGTCCTCGGATGCCGTGGTCAGGATGAAGATTGAATATTTATTTTCCTGATTCTGAAGTTTGCAAAAACACCCAATATGTAGTTGTAAACTGCTCTGTGACCGGCAGTAATGACAGTAAGATAGTACAAGCATTTGTGATGGCTTTGACAGCTTGTCAGAGTGATCAAAAGCCTGGAGACCAGGAAAAAAGGTCTCAGGTTAAAGCTCCATGTTCTTGGCTGTCAGGAGGCAGCTGAGTCATGGAGCTTCTATCTACAGGTGCTGCACACAGGGGACAAAGCTGAAGGACATTTATAGTCAATGGGCAGACTTGAAGTGGTTAAACAAACTTTGCATAAATCAATAGTACAGATATGTCATGACAAAAAAAAGTTTGTAATATATGTTTTACTAGATATCTTTACTTTGAACTTTCAGTATCAGGCTTTTCTCTGGTTACAGCTCACTAAGGGCCTGATGTATGAAAACTGTCTAGGTCTAAGACTTTCTTTGTTGCCCATAGCAACCTCCCCTTTCATTTTTCCAGAGCACTAAATAAAATAAAATTAAATGAAAGAGGAGCACTGATTGTTTTCTGTCCCTCATGGACGACTAATGGGTAAATTGAGGTCTATTGGTTTAGAAAATATAATTTGTAATTGGATTGAAAACTGGCTTCATGATCGTATCCAAAGAGTTGTGGTCAATGATTCCTACTCTGGTCCCCGGTTAAAAGTGGTGTTCCCCAAGGTTCTGTGCTGGGTCCACTATTATTTAACTTATTCATTAATGACATAGAGGATGGGATTAATAGTGCTGTTTCTATTTTTGCAGATGACACCAAACTTTGTAATACGGTACAGGGGTCAGTACAGAGATCTCTCCCATGATCTATTTATCCCCAGGACTGTTACTGTGACGAGGGGACATCCTCTGCGCCTAGAGGAAAGAAGGTTTGTACACAAACATAGAAGAGGATTCTTTACGGTAAGAGCAGTGAGACTATGGAACTCTCTGCCTGAGGAGGTGGTGATGGTAAGTTCACTAAAAGAGTTCAAGAGGGGCCTGGATGTATTTCTGGAGTGTAATAATATTACAGGTTATAGTTACTAGAGAGGGGTCGTTGATCCAGGGAGTTATTCTGATTGCCTAATTGGAGTCGGGAAGGAGTTTTTTTCCCCTAGAGTGAGGAATATCGGCTTCTACCTCACAGGGGTTTTTTGCCTTCCTCTGGATCAACTTGCAGGATAACAGGCCGAACTGGATGGACAGATGTCTTTTTTCGGCCTTATAAACTATGTACTATGTTACTATGTCTATGGAAGATGTTAATAAGTTACAATCTGACTTGGACAAACTTACTATATGGGCCTCCACTTGGCAAATGAAGTTCAATATAGATAAATGTAAAGTTATGCACTTGGGGGCGAATAATCTGCATGCAGCATATGTCCCAGGGGGAGTAACACTGGGAGAGTCACTTGTTGAGAAGGATCTGGGTGTATTAGTAGATCATAGACTAAATACCAACATGCAGTGCCAGTCAGCTGCCTCTAAGACCAATAGAATTCTGTCTTGTATTAAAAGAGGTATGGACTCGCGAGACAGGGATGTAATATTGCCACTATACAAAGCGTTGGTGCGGCCTCAACTTGAATACGCAGTTCAGTTCTGGGCGCCAGTCCATAAAAAGAATGCCCTGGAGTTAGAAAAGGTACAGAGGAGAGCCACTAAACTGATAAAGGGCCTGGAAGATCTTAGTTATGAGCAAAGATTAAATGAACTGAACTTATTTAGCCTTGAAGAAAAGATGTCTAAGGGGGGGACATGATTAATCTGTACAAATATATAAACAGGCCATACAAAAAATATCAAGGGAAGCTATTCTGTGTTAAACCCCCTCAAAAAACAAGAGGCCACTCCCATCGACTAGAGAAAACAAGATTAAGTCATAAGAGGCGACAAGCATTCTTTACAGTAAGGTCTGTGAATCTCTGGAATAGCCTGCCAAAGGAACTGGTCACAGCAAATACAGTAGATGGCTTCAAAAAGGGTTTAGATTACTTTTTAATTCAACATAAAATTGAGGCTTATGACAATGTATAGAAATCTTGTTCTACTCACCCTTTCCCTTGGCCCAACCCCTTTTTAAAAGGAAGATCAATGTCCATCCAGGAATGGATATAGCAGGATTACAGGTTGGACTTGTGTCTTTTTTCAACCTTAACAACTATGTAACTATGTAGCAAAGAAAATTCTACACCTAGACAGTTTTCATACATAAGGCCCTAGGTGTTTTACATCAGAGGAAAAGCAAACTAAAACATAAAACATACAGAGAGAACATGCTGGAAAAATGATTTATGCACAGTGTTTTGAAAGTTTAGATATACTAAGAAGTACTTGCCTTAAATGGGTTTTCTCAGCACATTGATTCACTGGCTGACAGGCAGTTTGCACTCACTCTGTCTCCTCAGGCTGTGGGGGGGGTGTCGCCAGCAGTTATTACTCTGACAGAGGAGGAGATTGTGATCGCTAACACAATTACAGGTAAAGCCATGCTTCTCAGTCCTTACAACATTTTTACCTTTTGCTTACTGCAGGTAATCACTCAGAGCTCAGTCCCATCTTTCGTCACTGCTCTTAGCCAATCAGATAAGTCTTTCTGGTCTGAAGGTTACCATAGAACCCTGTGTGCAGTGAGGGACCTGCTGAACCGTCTATAGTTCATGACTAAAGTAAAATCTACTGACCACTGTATTTCGAAAATATCTTCTTTTAACTGTCCCTTTATGTTGAAAGCTAATCTTTGTAACTAGTAAGAAACCCCTTTAATCCTGTTTTCTCTAGTAGATCTGAGATAAGTGCAGCCATTCCTTCCCAGTGCCTTTTTCCTCTGATCTGTAGCAGAGGAGCTTCCCTTCTGAGCATCTACATAAAGGGCGGCACACATTTATCTCAACTAAAAGCCTAGATCCTTAGATCGGGAATAGAACGGACATTTATAGGACATTTCATTTTTCCAAATTCTTATGAAAATATATTCAGCACATACTGCATTGAACTAAATGTACCAATTTATTATATATTTTTGGAGTCGGAGTCGGTCCATTTTATACCGACTCCAACTCCACCAAAATGTACACCGACTCCATAGCCCTGACACTAAGTATATTTTCCAGCACCAAGTGTACCAATCCTGTCACTACTTATTGCTTGAATAGGATTCAAAGTAAAGTGTCTGGTAAACGACAAAATGTCAATGGGTAAGTGTAAAGGAAAACAAAAGACCTGTGACACATCATCCACAAATGAGAACATGGGTGGCTGTAGTAGTGCAAGGAGTACCAGCCAGTACAGTTTGATACCACAGCAAATGGAAATGCACCACCTAAACAAGCAGGTTCAGCAGTACCTGAACTGTGACCTTTCTTCAGCACATACCCTATTCCCTGACCCCATGGACTTCTGGGAAGACAGACTGGAACAGTGGCCAGCACTGATGCAGTTTGCTATCAGTATACTGTCTTGTCCAGCATAAACTAAAGATTTCATTTGTGAAATGGCATGGATCTGTAAGGTTGTCCACATACCTCGGGCTGATGCCAATGAGTAAATCAACAATTGCTGACTGTGGTTATTTATGGCCGATCCAAAGATGCCCCTGGCACCATCTGCCTGTCCATTATGTTCTATACTGTATTGCTACTGCCTAACGCTGCTGCCTTAGTTGCTACTCCACCTACTGCCACTACTACTAGTCTCTCACACCTCTCTTGACATGTCTGTCCTTTTCCATACCATATGCTACTGTTATAGCTTTTACTACTGCTAACACTACCCCTACATAGCTGCACATCTACTTCATTGTCCATCAGGTTCCATACTGGGCTCCTGCTGCTCCTGAAAAAGGCATAATGTTTGGACTGCTTGCTTAGAACAAGTCATTGCTTTTTCCAGTGTGTGTATAAACATGAACAGACACCTACCCCCCATTAAGGTATATCTTTTGGGATGCTTGCTCAGAGCAAGCCACTGATTTACAATACTACATCTTTTCCCCTTAGAGCATATTTTTTGGGCTGCTTGTTCAGAACATGCCATTTATTTTTTCGGTACTACTGTGTTGTAGTAGAAAGCAATTAAAGTAATTAATTTTGGAACATGTTTTAATTTTAAAAAGCGTAACTCCACAATGATACATTTACTAATGTGTGTGTGCCAAAAATCTGTCAAAAAGTGGAGCAAATTGGCCCAGTCTGTTGTCATGTCTAACCTGATCCTGCTGGAGTTTCTCCTGAATTCAGTCTGTATTACCCTGCTAGTTTGACCACAGTTTAATATGGTTATTGTTTTAGTTGTCTGGTCTGGTTTTTCAATTTTCAGTTCCA
Source organism: Rhinella marina (assembly GCA_900303285.1). Classification (NCBI taxonomy): domain Eukaryota; kingdom Metazoa; phylum Chordata; class Amphibia; order Anura; family Bufonidae; genus Rhinella; species Rhinella marina. Next base: position 614,511 of record ONZH01019683.1, on the reverse strand, counting down.
GTATGTTTATTGTGTACTATCTGAATCCTCAGAGACCTATATTCTAGTTTTGGTGCCTGTTCAGACTGTGCCTGCAGTTTTGGTGTGTTTTCTAAGTCTCCTGGTGCTTGCACCAGAGTTCCTGATTCTGAGGAGTCTGCTGAGGCATGGGAGTCTGATCTGAGGTATGGGGGTCTCATCTCAGGTCTGAATGGGGGAGTCTTATTTATATTGGGGCTCTTATCTGAGGTCTGATTGGTGGTCATGCACATTGGGGTCTAAGCCGACGTGGGTCTAATCTTATTAACATTGGGGGGGTCACATTGGGGCTGTGAGCCGAGGTCTGATTAACATTCGGGGTTCTGATTGCCGGTCTGATCGGAGGTCTAATGAAAAAAAATGTTCTTATTGTCATCCTTTAAAACATAGGTGCGTCTTAAGGGCCGATGGAAAATTCTGTATAATAGATTTACATTTTCCTACCTCCTTGCAGTAATTGGTGATTGTAGTAAATTTACCCTCTATAGATAAGTAGGATCATTATTGTTGTGTAATGCCATCTCTGTGGCTCAGTGACCACATCCTTGGACATGAAATGTATGTTATTATATCTAGAAGTTATCATATTCTGCCATATTCTATTTATGCAATTCCAGAATAATAGTTTTGTAAGAAGAAAGCTCAGTTTTACCACACAATATCTTCTTCTTTGTAATAGGATGTTGTCATTTATATACTTTGTCAGAGAATGGGTTCCTGCAATCATTAAATCTCCAACCTAAATCCCACATCATGGGAGTTCTGATAAAAAATACGCTTCAATCCCCAAAGGGCAACTGAACAAATACCATAATCTCAGATGTGCTATATTAGTCCATATCTTTATTAGACTTGATACCTTAAGCATTCATCTGATAGATTAAATCCTAATTTGGGTATTGGGTGGATTAGGGGGTCTTTAAATTAGTTATAAAATGGTGTTATCTTATTCTTAATCATAATGTAGTTGCAGATGTTCGGTCATAAAATTGATTTATGCAGAATTCATAATAGCGTGCACAAAAATCTTATTTTAAATACATTGTTAATATAGTATTTTAGGATCACTTTTATTTACTACATTGAACTACCATTTGGGTTATACCATTGCATTCATACATTGTTATATACATTTTGGGAATACCATCAAAGATTCATCAGTAATAGGTAAAGAGAAAAAAGGGGTCATTTATTAAGACAGTGTTATAGACAATTTGGCTTTGTGGTGAATAGAATTTTTCCTAAAATTTGGATCAAAGTCCACTTCATGAATTTGGATTTGCTCAACACTAGTTATGTTATGCCCAGTACACCAGCATGCAGAGGTATAGTTTGCAGGCACAGGGTTAAGCACCCTGTTCCTACCCTCTTGGTAGAAGTGGGCTGATCCTACTTTCTGCCGGGATGGGGAGTGCTAATCTAGTTTGTGTGGATGAAGAAAGCACATGCTTGAACTCCTACTCAAAGTGTCTTTATCCAGATCTTTTGTGGGACCACTACTTCACAGAGATTAACAGTACTAAGACTACTTCTGTCTTAGAAGCTACAGTGTGCTTAGCCAACAGAGTGACCAGCACTCTTAGCTTCATTAAGAAAAAAACCCTCCAGGCCATCACTTAAAAAACCCTCCAGGCCAGACTACATCCAAGCCTCTATTACACAGTGGACACCTATATCCACAAGACCCAGCATACTGCTGTTAGCAAGAATTACACAGGTGAGACATCAGCAAGACATCACATATGAAGTGCTATTAATTGCCACTTATCCAGCCACCATACCACATCATCTGGTGACAGAATTACACTACGTACCACTGGTGGATGTACCACAAGTTATATTTTGTACTAAAATAGACTTTTATACTTGTACTTCTGGTCTGATGCTTCAAACCACCTTTCCAAAGAACCAATCACCATGGAGCAACGGCCTGAGGGAGCACAGCATGACACAACATCTCATCAGGGGCACTACCACTCCCATCCTCTGCACTGGATCCTTATGGGCTTGCTGCAACTACAACAGAAAGGGTGAATTGGGACATGCGCCAGTCTACTGTAAATAGACAGTGGCGTTGCGCTTCTATTTGACTGACCTTCAAAATACTAGGCAGGTGGTTTTAAAGAAAGTGAACAGTGCGTGTGTGTATATATATCTATATACTGTATATATATACATATATATATATATATACACAGTATATAGAGAGAGAGCGATACACAGATACTTGCTACTGGTCCAAAATGTCATCTCTAAGATACCTGACAATTAAGCCTAGCATGTGTCATGGTCATAGATGATGCTACAGAATGACTGATGAAAGGACAATATCTAAGCACCTATTGTAAATCGGTTCCTGTAATGAATGAGTGAACCATATGTATCCTACTGATTAGAATGGAGACCTCATCTTTTCATTATTGCTCTTGATGGTCTATCTTCTTTCTTCTCTCAAGACTGTATATATGGCTTGTCAGCGAGTCCCTAGCAGGGCACACCCTTGTGTCACAAAGCCCTAAGGTGCTCTCATATCTCCGAGCAATGTTCACACTCGTTTGCCTTATTTCTCGTGATGCACACCTATTGTATATCCCTGTTTAATGGGCCAGCCAAAAAGAAGCTGTCATGTTTTTTCAGCAATTCTGTCTCTTTGCTGATCTGTGCCGAGGTGGGGGAGATAACAATTCACTTATTTGTATATTCACAGAAGACTGTTGTCGAATCCCCGCTATCATCCCTGCCACCACTATCCTGACAATATTAATGATCCACTATAAAGGGTCCTTGGAGCTGTGATGTGTGACAAACACACTAGTTTTAATGGGAGAGCTAGACAGTTAGGGACACTGCAGTGGCATATTCTATCTTCAAGGCCTCTATACATATTGAGAAGGGAGCTCTGTGGTTCGACTAGGTAGAAGAGAAAGGCTATTTTTGTTATACACTTTTTTGAAAGAAAAAAAAATATATAAAGAAGTAGGATGCCGGCAGGCGGCAGAAGTATTATGGATAATGGAAGACTTTTGCCTCAGGGCACGGGGCCTGCTTTGCCTATTCCAGCATAACTAGAATATTTATAATTCAAATACTTATCTTTAATAATTAAAATAGCGAAGAATATTACAGACAAAAGATTGAGTATTTTGTGTATACACTTTTAAGCATTGTTCATGGAAGGCCCTCCAGCTGAGCTTCCTGGAAATATCTTCAAAAAGGGAGACCATATAAATAAGCATTATTGAAAACCTAAGATATCAAAATTTGTTGTTAATACGAAGGGTTTTCCTTGTTTTACTGCCTCAGATCTCCCATGCTGCCGGTGCATTAATGAAGAGGCTGATACATGAGTTATTAGAATAATCCTTTTCTGCTATGGTTGTCATTATTTGTTGATGGGCTAAGGAACAATTATGCAAAGTTGCAGAAACTTTCTCGGCGCACATGAAGCCAATGCATCCCAATTCCCTAACTATGTGTGATCTTATGTCTAGGCAAACACAAAGACAAAAAAGGAGCTAGTTTCCTCTTGATGGAAAGCCTGCTTGAAAAGACGCAGGCCTCAAAACATGCCCCGCTCTCCACACTGACTATGTGACGCTGTCAATTAGAGAGCTGATGACAGTCAATGAGGGCAGAAATGACAGTATTTACAATTTACAAAGAGAATTTAATTTCGTTAGCGGCTAAATAACCCCAAGTGCACTACATTCATGCAGCTGAATGCTACCCCTCTTCCAAACAGCCAGCGCTTGCTTTGTTTGCAGGCTGCTTTCACGTGTTCTTGCGCTTGTCTTGTTTGCTTTCCTTTATTTAACTACCCCTTGAAAAATCAGCAGCCATAGAATGGACTATAAAAAATGACAGCACTGGGGAAATGGCTGGTTAAAACTAATATACAATATCATTTGGCCATCCGGGGAGTATAGTACATGTGTAGTGTTTGAATGAAATGTGTCAAGGTTAAATTTCCTGAAGCTGCTCAAGAATGCTTCCTATCCTCAAAGTCATTGTAGTCTTCCGATTGCAGGCTGGCAGCAGCAACATGAGTTCTGCCCGTAGGCACCATTCTTGTGGGTAGGCAAACTGGGAAGGAGAGCCTTCCATCTTTGCACAAGTTGCTAGTCACTGGTTTACTACTGTAACCACAAGAAGAAGAGCTGAGAATTACGGTCACACTGTTCCTTCAATATGCATTGTGAGGGGGAGGCAAGTTAGAATTTTACCTCTACCTCTCCTGTAATTGTATCACCTGTGTCAAAACTTCTCCGGGTGAAATTTATGGAAAACGTAAAAAGTTTACACTACAGTGATATTGTATCATGTAAGTAGGGCATTAAAGTAGAAGCAGCAATGGTGATTTCCTCATCTCAATTTATGGAAACAAAACCAACCCCAGTGATGGGTATACCACCACAAAAATGTCAATGTCTCAATAACTTGTTATGTGGCCTTGAGCATCAATTACAGCTAGATAATGACATCTCATGCTGTTCACAAGTCGACTTATTGTCTGCTGAGGCATGACATCCCATTCTTCTTGAAAGGCAGCTCTCAGGACATTCAGGTTTTGGGGTACAGAGTTACGACCCTCTACACAGCGACTCAGTTGATCCCATAGGTTTTCAGTGGGATTCAGATCTGGAGAAAGTGCAGGCCACTCCATTTGAGGTACCCTAGTCTCCAGCAGCCGTTCCCTAATGATGCGACCTCAATGAGTTGGTGCATTGTCATCCATGAAGATGAAATTAAGCCTGTGTTGTTCATTCAGAGGCACAATGACTGAATTAATGATGTTATTCAAGTAGTATGGGCTTGTCACTGTACCAGTCACACAGTGTAGGGCAGTTCTGTATTGACTAGACACACCTGCCCACACTGTAACACCACCACCAAAGGCTCATCTGTTGACAACAGTGGCTGAAGCATAGCACTCTCCTTGCTGTCTCCAACATCATTGGCGGCCATTATTGGGCGATTCATGGATCAAACACCTATTGTGAATTTTGCCGCAAAGTTCCTTGTTAAAGAACAGCAAAGTTAAAGAATAGTTGGACATGTGTATTCAAAAGTTTAGAGAAGGTCACATTAAGTTCACATGTAAAGGTTAGAGTGCATTTTAGGTTCATCCTGAAATTTCACCTACAAGACAAATATCCCTAACTTTTTGTGAGTATTTTGTGAGTAGTGTATATAACCATGTGTTATGTGGTTCCTGTGCCAGTATCTGAAATCATAAAATAAATGTCCTGTTAAAATGTCTCTATATATTAAAAACTGCACTGTGTGAGCAAGAACTTATTGCTATGTTACCTATGTAATGCTAGATAGAATTTTTTTTTTTTTTGTTTAAAAGAGTTCTCTGGGATTTTTTTTTAACTGATGACCTATCTTTTGGATAGGTCATCTGTATCTGATCGGTGCGTATCCGACACCCTGAACCCATGCCAATCAGCTGTTTTAGAAGGCATTGGCACTTGCAGTAGCACCGCAGCTTTCTCACAGCTTTGCCTAGGCCAGTGATGTCACATTCGTCGGTCACATGGCCTAGGCGCAGCTCAGCGCCATTTAAATGAATGAGTCGGAGCTGTGATACCAAGCACAGCCACTATGAAATGTATGGGACTGAGAGAAGGTCATGGCGCTACTGTGGCAGCTGATCGGCAGAAGTATTAGACCCCCACCGATCAGATACTGATAAGCTATCCTCAGGATAGGTCATCATTTAAAAAATATGGGGATGCCCCTTTAAAGGAGGAGAATGCTTGGTCCTCCAGACCGAGAGATATTTTTGTAGTTCCTCTGTGCTCTGGCTTATGTATGAAGGTTATTAATGAGTGACTAAGAATTTCTAAATATTTGAAAAAATTGATTTTCTATACAGTGTAAGGTGAGTATCACATCTGTGGCAGAGTTCTCCAGCAGCCTCTTCTGCCACAGAACAGCCTGCTGGAGTTCTCCCGCATTGCCGTCTACTGCTGCCTGCCCACCGGATCCCTTTGACTAAAATGGGGTCCTTTTTCTAAGATTATAACACATAACGTTTTCCTCTCTCAAATAGGGAAATTCGGTTGGTTAGAGGAGGTGTATGCACCACATCATGATGAAGATGTCACAATATGAATTAGCAGTAGTGACTTCTGAGTTATGTATAGGATACAAGGTGGCTTCATTTGACAAAATCAGGAGCCACCTGAGAGTAATGTTTCTGAATTTATAGATAGAAGGGCAGTATGAAGGGATAACTGAGAATCATAACATGCATAACATAACAAGCCTTGTTCATTAGAAAAAGAAATAATTGCATGGATAAATAAATGCATAGACATTCTTCTCCCCGACTCTATTGAAGAGAATATCTCTATCTTCTCAACCTTTAGAGTACTGGAATATAAATTATTGTAAACTTGATTACATTATACATGGTGAATTTCATATAATTACATTTAGTTGATCTAATGTATAGCTACTATAGTGCACTCATGTTTGCTAAAGTCCTAGACTGTTAGGCTTCATCCTGTGGTCAAGAGCCCAAATAACCCTAGAGGACATCACAAATAATGCTAAAACAAACAGCACTCAAGCAGTTCCTATTTTTACCTAGTCACCAGGCTTCTATCTAAACAAAAGCCCAAAGGACAGCTGTTTGGAGGACCTGGTGAGGACAGACAATGGGGGTCTGGGGTCTATTTTTTAAAGCCACTAAAGATCTAGACATTGGAGTCTGAGTAGTAAAGGTGACAATTAGGGACATTTATGAAATGTTTTACTGGTGTAAATAATAGTTCAGAGCTGGCATACATTTGAATTTCTGTCGGACGAACTTCCTGAAGCTACAATTTAGTAGGAGACCTGTACCTCCTAATAAATTTGGTGAATTTGCAGTGGCCCTGGAGAAGACAGAGTGGAGGATGGGAGTGGTAGTGGCTCTGACTGGCACAGTCAATCACAGTGGCTTTCCTCACACCATTGCTCACCAGGGCCTTGCATTAAAAGGAGGGTGCACCCTTTCTTCTCCAGGGGCAAACCCTGATTGTGGGACTCCTGACTAACGGTAGTCAGGGTGCCCGTGATGTTAAGTGTCTTGTATAGGTGCAAGGCAGAGTGTGTAGAATGCAATGGCCAGCATATGGGCCAGATTTAACAGAAAAAAAAGTCTCTTTTTACTGTAGTGCAAAATAGGAGTTGTAGTACATCCATCAATAGCAAATACACAGTTCTCAAAATATAGAGTGTGAATCTTCCCAGATTGTTTTGTATGGATTTGAGCAAGGATGGGAATTATCATACTCTTTCCTCTCTATCTTTCTCAAGTTTTTTCTCACAGAATCTATGGCTGGCAATCTCACTTTTGCAATCATGCCTGTAATTCGTTACTGAGGTGTACAGGTTTTACTATATGACTGGGCAAGTCATGTACAAGTGTGAAGGGTGTCTTAAAATTACCCCCCCCCCCCCACCCACACACACACACACACACACTGCAGTAAAGTCTAAATAACTGAGGTAGCAGGATACCTTACTGAATCCAATGCTCAGCCATGCAGATTTTTGATCTTTCTTTCTTTTCTCATGGAATTGCTTCCTCACTTTTCCTCTCCTAGCTAACTCCCTAGACTCAGCAAGGGGTGGATCCAGGAACCACACCCACCAGTCCAGGATTGTTAACCCAGGAAGATCACATTTTGTAACTCACCAAAAGCATATTTGTAGGTTAACTGGCTACTAAGGGCTCATGTATCAGTATATATTACATTGTACAGTAGTAAGTTGTACAGATACCTGAAGTGGTACCCATATAAATTTACAGGACCCTGAGGCACATGTAAAAACATGTGCCTCAGATTTCCTATGGAAACACAGAGATTTTTTTTTATGGATACCATATAAAACAGATGCGTGTTCTGTAGTATGCTGTATTATGTAGATATTTTCCCCTAGGTACACTGGTTATTGAGGAGAAAGTGGTGTGATACATGTAGCACCTTAGTGCCAGAAGAGACTCCTTGTGATGCTACATAAGCACACAGTCTTATACTTACAGAGAAACTAGACTGTGAGCTTAACCAAGGAAATGGACCAGTGTGAGCGCAGCTCCACGTAACGTTGGTACACAGTAAATAATAAATGAGGAAGAAATTATATTTTGCTAGGATGGAACAGAAAAAAGTGTAACCCTAGCTAAATGAATCCCTGCAACAACACAATAATGTGGAGGGGACAACACTTCCCCGGTCGCTATCTGCATCCTAACACATAACTTAACGATATTGGGAATAAGAGGACGTTTTGAGAAAGTCGTGTAATGATCAGATCCCTGGAATACAATCAGTACATACTTATTACTATAGTCTGACATTTCTCCATGGTTGGATTGTAGCCTAGCAATGGCCATTACCGTGTATTTTATCTGCTAGATCATGGTGTTGTACATTGGTCACAAGAAAACTACTCTAATGTATAGTGTACACTTAGATGTAATAGCATGCTATTTATATGTATTGGCCACCACCATTACCAACGTCTGGACATCACTTGACGGTTCTATTTACAGCATGTTGGTTACATATATATCATTACATTGCGCTAGGCATTGTATATCTGCCCATTAAATTGGTTAATACAGTTAGGCTCTCTGTAGTGTGTTATGATAACTACAATTATTCATTGGGACATTTTCTTATTATGTATAAGCAACTACATTGCTTCAAGAAGTGGTATTTAGATAATAGGAAATCCTATTCATAACAAAAAAACAAAGAAGGATGATTTATACAGATGTAGCAATCTGTGTTGTGTAAGTATAGTCTATACAGTGTGTGTATAGGGTAAGTGTAGACTATATAATATTTGCGTAGGGTAAGTGTAGTCTATATAGTGTTTATATAGGGTAAACGTAAAATATATAAAGAATGTGTATAGGGTAAGTGTAGTCTGTATAGTGTTTGTGTAGCGTAGGTGTAGTCTATATTGTGTGCCTATAGGGTAAGTGTAGTTTATATAGCGTGTATATAGGGTATGTAGTGTAGTCTATATAGGAAGAGTGTAATCTATATAATGTGTATGTACGGTATGTAGGGTAAGTGTAGTTTATATAGCGTGTATATACAGTACAGACCAAAAGTTTGGATACACCTTCTCATTCAAAGAGTTTTCTGTATTTTCATGACTATGAAAATTGTAGATTCACACTGAAGGCATCAAAACTATGAATTAACACATGTGGAATTATATACTTAACAAAAAAGTGTGAAACAACTGAAAATGTGTCTTATATTCTAGGTTGTTCAAAGTAGCCACCTTTTGCTTTGATTGCTGCTTTGTACACTCTTGGCATTCTCTTGATGAGTTGGGACCATGAGTTGTGTTGGGCAGAAGTCAGGTGGATACACAGCTGATAGTCCTACTAAATAGACTGTTAGAATTTGTATTATGGCAAGAGAAAAAGCAGCTAAGTAAAGAAAAACGAGTGGCCATCATTACTTTAAGAAATGAAGGTCAGTCAGTCCGAAAAATTGGGAAAACTTTGAAAGTGTCCCCAAGTGCAGTCGCAAAAACCATCAAGCCTTACAAAGAAACTGGCTCACATGAGGACCGCCCCAGGAAAGGAAGACCAAGAGTCACCTCTGCTGCGGAGGATAAGTTCATCCGAGTCACCAGCCTCAGAAATCGCAGGTTAACAGCAGCTCAGATTAGAGACCAGGTCAATGCCACACAGAGTTCTAGCAGGAGACACATCTCTACAACAACTGTTAAGAGGAGATTGTGTGCAGCAGGCCTTCATGGTAAAATAGCTGCTAGGAAACCACTGCTAAGGACAGGCAACAAGCAGAAGAGACTTGTTTGGGCTAAAGAACACAAGTAATGGACATTAGACCAGTGGAAATCTGTGCTTTGGTCTGATGAGTCCAAATTTTAGATCTTTGGTTCCAACCACCGTGTCTTTGTGCGACGCAGAAAAGGTGAAGGGATGGACTCTACATGCCTGGTTCCCACCATGAAGCATGGAGGAGGGGGTGTGATGGTGTGGGGGTGCTTTGCTGGTGACACTGTTGGGGATTTATTCAAAATTGAAGGCATACTGAACCAGCATGGCTACCACAGCATCTTGCAGCGGCATGCTATTCCATCCAGTTTGCGTTTAGTTGGACCATCATTTATTTATCAACAGGACAATGACCCCAAACACACCTCCAGGCTGTGTAAGGGCTATTTGACCAAGAAGGAGAGTGATGGGGTGCTACGCCAGATGACCTGGCCTCCACAGTCACCAGACCTGAACCCAATCGAGATGGTTTGGGGTGAGCTGGACCGCAGAGTGAAGGCAAAAGGGCCAACAAGTGCTAAGCATCTCTGGGAACTCCTTCAAGACTGTTGGAATACCATTTTAAGGTGACTACCTCTTGAAGCTCATCAAGAAAATGCCAAAAGTGTGCAAAGTATTTTCAGTTGTTTCACACTTTTTTTGTTAAGTATATAATTCCACATGTGTTAATTCATAGTTTTGATGCCTTCAGTGTAAATCTACAATTTTCATAGTCATAAAAATACAGAAAACTCTTTGAATGAGAAGGTGTGTCCAAACTTTTGGTCTGTACTGTATATGGTAAGTGTAGTGTACGTATATAGTGTCTATATGCTGTGTATATATGGTAAGTGTAGTAGTCTGCAGGCTCGGACTGGCCCACAGGGGAACAGGTGAATCCCCCGGTGGGCCCCTGAGCTAGGTAGTCCTCTAGTCCCCCACATCCTGCACAAGTGAGACATGGCACAGTAGACTGACCTATAAATAGGCTGCCTAAGATGCTATGCAGTACATTGCCTATGTCCATATAAAAGACTGGATAGTGTGGGCAGGTAGCATATGCATGTGGGCCAGAGTGAGCTTTACAGTGGGCCCCCAGAGGGAATTTTACTGGTGGGCACTAGACACCCCAGACCGACCCTGGTAGTCAATATAGCATATGTATATACCGTAAGTGAAATCTATATAGTGTAGGTATATAATATAAGTGTAATCTACATAGTGTGTGTAGGGTAAGTGTAGTTTATATAGCATGTGTATATAGGGTAAGTGTAATCTATATAGTTTGTATATAGGGTAAGTGTAGGGGGTCATTTATCAAGCCAGCTTCCTTGCTGTCTTACATTTAGACCATTTTCTATTCCTAAAACAGGCGTAGAAAATGATGAATGAAATGGGCCTGCCAGCCCGTCCCCTTCCCCTCCCATGCCACGCCCACTTTTGTAGACCTGGGGTGAGCAGGGAAAAGTTTCAGATTGCGGTGCAACTAACAAAAATACACATAATTTAGGTGAATTTCTGTTTAATAAATGACCCCCATAGTATCTACAGGCTTTTTATATAGGGTAGGTGTAGTCTATATAGCATGTATAAGTTTAGTCTTCATAGTGATTTCTTTTTCTTATGATATTAAGGGGGAGCCAAAAGAAAATACTGCACAGGGTGCCACTTATCCTAAGGCCAGCCCTAGTCCTCAACATGATACGATAACTAGAATCTGGTATGTATTACACAGTGGTTACTCACATAGAATATTGCTTACTAGAGAAAAACTATCTTGAATTTTCTCCTAGATTGATCTAACTAGTTGATTTTGACACTATACCCTAACCATAGGATCACTTTGAGCAGTAAGAAACACATTCAGAATGAGATCGTTTATAATACTGAAGAGTGGTTTCATTACTTTGCCTAGTTTTAGTTCATATGTATACTGTACTGTATATACAGTATATATATACTGTGTATACAGTAGCTTGGCACAAGTCTAAGATAATGGAGCCATATTATGGCACCCATTATAGTCCATGAGACATACTGTGCCACCATATGCTTGAATGGCATGTTGCCATTTTAGCCATGCAAAGTTCTTGTTCACCAAACTATGAAAGAAGTATTAAAAAGATTAAACAAAAATGTGATTAATACATGCAAATATACTTAACCAGAATACACCAGGTCTTCTTAAAACATATTAGTTTCCATCACTCAACCAAACGCCCAGGATGTTTTGATGCTCAATCTAGTGTAAGTGCATTCTGACAAAAAGCCGCTCTTCTGGTCCATTTACTGAGTGGCTCCTCTAATGGAATACGAGTAAATAGAGAACCTGAGATAATGGTAGACCAGGTCTGCTGCTGGAGCCTACTGGCAAACAAACTTTACCGTCCTGCTCCTCTCAGCTATCCAGTAGCTACATACAGTATTTTATGGAATATTTATTAGCTTGTTTTGCTCCTTTAGAAATTGAATCTATATTTCGACTACACTTAAAAAATCCTCCAATTCCAGTTACAAACAATCACATTTTAACTTTCACCTTACAGAAATTGTCTCAAAAAGTCAGCCCTGAAAATTAGTTGACAACAGGGGGACCGGCCGCATGAAATTTGGGGCTAACCACACTACTTCAAATGACTTGGTGACCATGTAGTATAAAGTTGGAGCTGCTGTTCTGTTTCTTAGCATTTCTGTTCTCTGGCTAATGGAGGAAGAACCCAAAATGTTCTTCATAGGTATAGACAGGAGTTGATATTACAGAGAAACCTGCTTAGACTTCATCAAGCTTGAAAAAATGGCATGAACTTCAAGCATTTTTCATAGCCTTTATCCACATCCTCTTCAATGGCTATCCTCCCTTCGCCAACAGAAACAGTGCAGAGCATTTATTCCACTTTTCCTCTCTCCTTTCATATGTTTGAACTGAAATGTTGCCCTGCTATGCTAGAATTGGGCAAAAGAAACCACACCAGTGGCTCACTGCATCAGCAACAACGGCAGGAACATCACTTCCCGGTCCAAAGAGTATTGTGGCCCGGAGAAGGTGCTGGCCATGGCCAAGAGCATGCTTGTGCATTTCAGCTATTCTTACGTGGCTAAGAACGTCTTCCTGTACTTGCAACGTCAGAATGGTCTTCCTTTGCACTGCTTGATCTGAAACTTGATCAATAATGATTTCAGTAGCTCATCTGCAAATTCCCAATCAATTGGTGCTCACTCTCACGGTACACCCCAACCGTGTATATGTAAAAATAAGCTAATTTCAATTGGTAGAGGGCACACAATATATCTGATACCATAGGTAAAACAATAGTTTTTAATAATAATAATAAATAAAAATACAAACAGATCCAAAATGCTAAACCCTAAAATCATATAGTGTCATTAAAACATATGCATGTCCATTTCACTACAACATAATATATCACTCACACATAGTCCATATCAATGATAATAATGAAATACAATATTTAAATATATACTGTTATTCCTTGTATGCAGATATCGTGCAGTAAGTACTTCCTCCAATGGTAATTGTGCTTAGGTTAGTCAAAATGGAGTTAGTAGTTGAACATCATTTTTTTCTGGTAATAGTTAGTTACCCACAAATTAACTCCTGGAATTAGTGGTTACGGAGGAATCATATTCACATCAGGAAACTAAGAAAAATGCTTGTACCACTCGCCTCTTATTGGAAATATTAAATAGAATAGACAGTTTAGGTACTTTACCCTCCTGTAATACGGGCTGTCCGTCCAGGTTTCTCACATAAGCCGAATCTCCAACGTGGCGTCCCACGTGGGTACGGCGTGTGGTTGTTCCGGGCTTATATTAGCACAACAGCATAGACGGTCACGTGATGTAACCATGTGACTGTCTCTTCGGTCACGGGGTATATACGTCACTTGTTCATGTTCACTTGATCTGAAACTTGCTTGAGTTCTGCCTTGCCTATCCTGGAACATCTTTATGAGCAGTGTAAGGTGGTCAATGATTACATCATGCACATGACTACTATAGAAAGGAGCATGTGTTATTTCCAGCTCAGGCAGTGACAGTTCATCAGGGACACGTGTCATATAGGCAGGCCTTCAAAGATGCTACACCAAAAAGAAAGATTCGCTCTGGGCAAAAAAACATACACATTAATATCACCCGTTATATGTAAAGTACATGCCTATGGCTGCAAATCAATACAAAAACCTATACAAGTAAGCCAGACCACATAAAGTTTATAATATTCTTTATTATCAAAATATAAAACTTCCAAATATAAAAACCAAGTGCAGGGAAAATGGCGACATCAACCATGAGGGGGCATAAGGGTAGCAATTCATAAATGTCCCACAATCAAAGAGTGTATACATAAAGTGCAAATAAACAACAAAAAAGCATAAATACTCAATTACCAAGGACAGAATTCATTATCCATATGTACCTCCTCCGGGATGATGTCAGATTTGTGCGTAGGAACAACAGTGGCATCAACAATGTCATCCCCCTGATATCCATATTAGACTGACATCACACGTTTCATAATGTGTGAGCACAGCCTAAGACTACAGGGCAGTAATGTGCTGTGCAACGAGAACCGCACGGCAAAACTGCATATGATTTACAACGATCTGCCACGGCAAGTTCATGTGAAGCGGACATTTAACAACCCCTGTATGCCAGAAATCTGGTGTAAA